>CM066342.1:14023761-14343761 GCA_033807585.1 Hydrophis major | reverse complement strand
ACCCGGAAGGCAATGTGTGCGCCCCATGCCTCCTACGCATGCACACCCAATCCCCACCCACCCACTAAGCCACCCCTGCACTGCACCTCACAGCTGATTTTCGGACCTTGAGGTCTTTTTCGGCTTCCCAGAGGCTTCAGGAAGGCTTCTGCAGGCTTTGCAGGCCGAAAACTAGCCCCGTTTAGTCACTTCTGGTATTTACAGAAAAACAGGAAGTGACGAAACGGGGCTAGTTTTCGGCCTGCAAAGCCTGCAGAAGCCTTCCTCAAGCCTCTGGGAGGCCGAAAATCAGCTGTGAGGCACGCATATGTGCAGTGAGGTAAGTTTGCCTGCAGCTCGCGTGTCGGAGCAAATGGCTCTGCATGCCACCTGTGGCACATGTGCCATAGGTTCACCATCATGGCCGTAAGACCATTCTGGACAAATGGTTGTCCCCTCTTTTCTTGAAAACCTACATGAATTGGAGCAATCACAACCTCTGGAGACAACTGATTAACTGTTCTGACTTGTCAGAAAATCTCTCCTTCGTTCCAGATTGCATCTCTCCTTGATTATTTTCCATCCGTTGTTTCTTGTCCTGCCTTCAGGGGGCTTTGGAGAAGAGCTTGACCACCACCCCAGCCTTCTCTGAAACAGCCCTCCCTGATTGGCCAACCCAAACAGCTTTGAATTAAGCCATTTCACTGGGTGAGAAACACACAAGCCAGCTTCGAGAGGAAGACTGCCGGAACGCGAATTCTTTTAAAGACGGTAGGGCAAACTTACTTTCTGATTCCACGTCGTGGATTCCGACGGATCTTGTGTATTTCACCAGATCGGAGAGAGCCCGGGAGAGTTTCATCGTTTTCTTTTGCCGATTTGTTCTGGGAGGACAAAAAACAACAACGAGGTAACTGTTGTGGCCTGTCGGCCCCGTCAGCAGCCAAATCAGAGGAGGAAGAGGAGGCGCCTCAAGGCAACCTGAGAGCTCCGAGGGGGAAGAGGGAATGGAGCTGGCAAGAAAGAGATAGAGACGGAGCCTGGGCTGTCCGTCAGCCTTCAGATGGAGAATCAACCGCCCCCAGGTCTAGAGGCGACTGATGAGGAAAAGGAAGAACAGCCGGGTCTAGTGCTGACGCAAAGATGCACAAAAAACAGAGGAGAGGAGAGCAGTGGATATCTATGGGCCGGTCCTTGGGACGGAAGAGCCACTGCTGCTAGTGAAGGCCTACTCTCGCTCTGGGGAGTGTGGTGTGAGGGAGATTTTTTTTGCCGGGGCTCCTAGCGCTTTTAATAAAGGAATAATTGATTTAACTACAGAGGATTTGTCCTGTCTGGGGAGCTGGGTCAGAACAGTAACAAATTGTTGAAATGGATCCAAATCGAAATGGATTTATCCATCGGACAGGGTGGTGGGGAGACAGTAAAAAACCGACAAAGTGTTTGGAATTTTGCAGGGAGGAGTAAAGATTTTACAGTTTTGGAAACAGGAAACAACCAAAGTGACAATAAAGTTATTCTAAGGTCTAAACAGCAGCTAAACTGAATCCATTAGATATAGGCAGTCCTCAACTTACGTCAGTTCACTTAGTGGCCATTTTGAAGTTATGACACCACTGGAAAAAAAAAGGGACTTAGGACCGTTTTTCACACTTACAACTGCTGCAGCCTCCCTGCGGTCAAGTGATCAAAATTCAGAGGCTTGGCAACTGACTCGTACTTATGACGCTTGCAGTGTCCCAGGGTGAGTATGTGATCCCTTTTGTGACCAAATTTAAGGGGGGGGGAGCCAGATCCACTTAACGACCATGCAACTAACTTAACGACTGCAGTGACCTTCTTTAACAACCGTGGCAAAAAAAGATTTGTAAAAATGGGACAAAATTCACTTAGCGACTGCCTTGCTGAGCATCAGTGATTTTGGGGGCTCGATTGCAGTTGTGTGTTGAGAATGACTTGTATATAATGATGTAAGTCAGTATTTATTTATTTATTTATTATTTTTTTCTGAAACCATGGAGACTTACTTGCTATAATGAACCGAAGTTCTACTTAAGTTTCCTTGGCATTCGAAGTCATCTTCCCTGTCTTCCAAACTCGGCGTCCTTTTGAGTTTGCTGGATTTTTTCTGGGTTGGGGGGGGGGGGAAGAAAGGCAGGGAAGAAAACACACCTCAGTTTACCTGTTACCACAAAGGTGAGATAATTGGATATCAAGCTAGTACATAGACATAAAGCAATACGGTTTGGACTTGACGTGTATACGTATAACCTCCTCTTTGGAGGAGCTTGCCTCCTCTCCATCTGCCTTCGGTTTTGCAAAATAAAAATAAAAATGGGATTTGTTCTGATCTTGCTTTGTAGGTTGTTAGAACTCACAGCCGCGGCAACTTCAGCACAGAATCAAATCAGAGACGCTGTATGAGCCTCTAAAAGTTGTGCATTTATGGGTTTCCTGGCGAAGTGCTTTGTTCCTCCCTAATTTTCTCCAGCTGGCAGTTTTGAAGCATTACTCTAGCTAAGGGGTGGGATGAAACCGAAATTAACAACTGACCGTTTGCAGGGTCAAAATTAATCCCCACTAGGGAAAAAAAACAAAACAGAATAAAAGTAAGTTAAACAAAAAACCACGAGCCTGTCGTTTGTGCCTCGATCACTGCCTGGTTTGGCGCAGCAACCAAACAAGGCAGGCACAGACTTCAACAGACAGTTAGGACTGTGGGAAAGTAGCCTGCCTTCCACTGAGGACTTGTGTACTGCTTGAGCCAGTAAAAGGGCTGAGAAAATATCTTCAGAGCCCTCACATCCTGGACATAAGCTCTTTCAACTTCTTCCCCCAGGACAAATGCAGAATAGAATAAAATGCAGAATAGAATAAAATGCAGAATAGAACAGAATTCAGAATAAAATAGAGTGCAGAATAATCATATGAGACATTGCATGCCAAAACAATCAGACATAAAGATTTCCCTCATTCCCATTCCCATTCCCATTCCCATAGCATTGTCTCATTTCTCATCTTCCCTGTTCTCTTGTCCTATTGGTTTCTTATGAGTAAAATAAGAATAGAATAGAATAGAATAGAATAGAATAGAATAGAATAGAATAGAATGGAATAGAATAGAATAGAATAGAATAGAATGGAACGGAACAGAATATAGAATAAAATGCAGAATAGAATGCAGAATAGAATAGAAAATAAAATAAAATAAAATGCAGAATAGAACAAAATGCAGAATAAAATAGAGTGCAGAATAGAATAGAGAATTGTTTATTGGCCAAGTGTGATTGGACACACAAGGAAAAAATTACATTCATCATAAATCATGAGCTACAACACTTAGTGATGGTCACAGAATACTAGTAAGCAACAACATAACTCATTCTAGGGTACTAAATAAAACAATATAAATTATAAGATACAAGAAACAAAACTGGAATCATAAAAAGATCAGGAGATACAGGTAATAGGAAAGATGTGAAGAATAATAGGAATGCAGCCTTAATAGATAGTTTGACAGTGTTGTGGGAATGAGTGGTTTAGAAGAGGGATGGCATGGGAGATGTTGTTTCTAACTTATGATTAATGATTGTAACTATGATTAAGACCTATGATTTGCTGTTGTTGAGATGTACATTGTGAGCCTATGCGCTGGAGACGAATCCCTTGTGTGTCCGATCGCCCCTGGCTATCCCAAAAATTATTCCAGACCCTCCTTCCGAGAAACAAATGAGTAACCTTGCGTTTGGTCAGGCTTCCCATCAGGGATCGGTTGTGACGTTTGCTCAGGATCGGGTCTTCACCGGATTCCGGGTTCTCCTCGTGCTTGTTCTACAGGGACAAGGACAACAGCAAGGCTCAAACATCAAAAGTTTTTTGGGGTTTTTTTTTTTTTTTTTTGGTAAGGCCAAACTTGCAAAGGAGAGACTGGGAAGAAAAATGCCTCACACCTTCTTAGGATAGAAGAGGAAGAGCAATGGAAAGGAATGCAAGTCAAGAAACTTAATTTTCCTCTTGTCCCCTTTAATCCTTTTGCTTTCCTCAGCTAAGCACTAATTTTTAAAACAGTCACAAGTTCAGTCAGTTTCCCTCCCCAAAATTTGGCAGCTGGATATTTTGTGGCTCTCTCTCTCTCTCTTCCTCCCTCTCTCTCCCTCTCTCACAATACACACATTTTTGACAGCTGGATTTTTGTGTCTCTCTCTCTCTCTCTCTCTTCCTCCCTCTCTCTCCCTCTCCCTCTCTCACAATACACACATTTTTGGCAGCTGGATTTTTCTCTCTCTCTCTCTCTCTTCCTCCCTCTCTCTCCCTCTCCCTCTCTCACAATACACACATTTTTGGCAGCTGGATTTTTCTCTCTCTCTCTCTCTCTTCCTCCCTCTCTCTCCCTCTCCCTCTCTCACAATACACACATTTTTGGCAGCTGGATTTTTGTGTCTCTCTCTCTCTCTTCCTCCCTCTCTCTCCCTCTCCCTCTCTCACAATACACACATTTTTGGCAGCTGGATTTTTCTCTCTCTCTCTCTCTCTTCCTCCCTCTCTCTCCCTCTCCCTCTCTCACAATACACACATTTTTGGCAGCTGGATTTTTCTCTCTCTCTCTCTCTCTTCCTCCCTCTCTCTCCCTCTCCCTCTCTCACAATACACACATTTTTGGCAGCTGGATTTTTGTGTCTCTCTCTCTCTCTTCCTCCCTCCCTTTCTCTCCCTCTCTCACAATATACACATTTTTTCCAGCTGGATTTTTGTTGGTTTCTCCCTCTCTCTCTCTCCCTCCCTCCCTCTCTTAAGAGCTACAGTGATCAATGAATTTTGTGCTCACGTATAGCACATTTAAGACAGGCAGGAGGGGGGCGGGATTGTGTTGTCTGATTCCTGGGTTCTCATCCATATTTTTTGTAGGTCTGTCACCCTCTCCAGCCCTTCGTCCAATGTGTCAGGAAACCCTTTGCAAAGCATTTTAAGTAAGACTGCTTTTCTAGGGGCCCCAGTCCCTGATTAAAAGGGCCCTTAGGAGAGAGAGAGAGAGAGAGGGAGGAAAAAAAAGGGAAAAGGCACCGCTGATAATTGTAGTTGTCAAGCCTTCGTCTTTCTGAGGGTGTAAGAAATCCAGCAATTATTTTGAAATTAATATACAAGGAGTTGGAGAAAGTGGAGGGGAGCCTTCTTGATCAGACCTTGGAGTTATGAAAAACTTTTTTTTTTTTAAAAGGGCAAACAAGATTCCAAAAAGGAAGTGTCAACCCCCTGGGCGTTTCTTGCGTTGTTCCCCACCTCGCTGTTGGCCCCTGACAAATTTCACTCACCTGCTTCCCTCATTAACGGTGTGCGCTCAGCTATGAAAGGCAGAAATCATTCATAAACCCCTTGAAAGCCAGAAAGCGAATAAAAAACCCTGGCTGTGAAAAAGGGCGCTCTTGCTTTGATTTCAAAATGCTTGTAAATACTGTATGTGTTTCTTTCTTCCATCGAGCAACCCACCTGCTGGAAAAGGCAGGAGGAACAGAGGATGAATGGTGGGGACCGAGGAAAGGAGGAGAGACCAGATCAAAACCTCATGACAGGGAAAGGTAGAATGAAAAGTGGGGGAGGAGGACGAGAATGGTCCCCAGTGGAACAGAAGTGGTGGTTGATCCATCGATGGAGGCTTTCAATAAAGAGATTGGAGAGTCATTTGTCTCCCAAATTTTCTATTTAGATGCTCTACTACTTTTACAGTTACCAAAACAATGAACTAATGGAACAGTTCGTCTCCAGAAGTTGCCAGTGCTCTATCATTGGAGGCTTCTAAGAAGAGATTGGATAGCCATCTGCCTGGAATAATATAGGGTGTCTTGCTTGAGGAAGGGGTTGGACTAGAAGACCTCCAAGATCCTTTCCAGCTCGGTTATCCTCCTGCCTTTGCTCAGCTGGCCAGGGGCTGCCATCTGTCCCCTGGGCAACTGGTTGGAAAGTGATATTAATGGCTTAGGAGGGAAGGAACGAGGCTGGTTTCTCCACGCCTGGTGGTCCCCGCTGTGTTGGATGGCATGCGCGCGAGACGAATGAGAAACCTAAGTGGGCGGTAAATATTTATCATGATTACAGGGGAAAAACACACACACACACACACACACACAAAAACTCATAAACTGTTCAACGCTCAACTTCTCCTCACCGAGGAAGAAAAATCCACCGTGGTGATCAGTCAGGGTTAACCCTGATTACATATTGAGACTCAGTGCTCCAAAGAGGTTTATGAGAAATGATGAAAAGAGGTGTGTATGTGTTATGTGTGTCAAGAAATATAGCGATCAAAAAGGCCAATTTGGCAAGGATTCGTTTGAAGAAAGAAAAGTCCGCCCGTCCCAGGGTCCCCGGTGGAAAGTGCTGATCAACTTAAAGTGATCTGTCAACTCATAAAATATTTCTCTGGTCTTTTTTAGAGTTGCAAACGGAAAGGGAAGGGGGTTGAAAGAGCAGTGTGGCAGCTTGGAAATCGAAAGTGCATTCCATAAATGTTTTTAAAGATAGTAACTAGGGGACTGAAGTTTCTGCCGTGCAAAATTCTAACTGGAGAATATGATAAATGACTCTGGGCTATGGATGTGTCCCGTTGGAGGATATGATTGATGATACAGCCAGGGGAAACCAGGGTCAAGGGTGACAATGAATGATGCGTCTCAGATCGGCTGCACCCAGGCAGTGCTGCACATGGTAACTCCCAATAAATTCTTTTCGAAGTTTGGCTCGAGACTCATGATTTAAATGGGGGTAACTGCCGGAATCCTGACAGCTTCACTTAACAATAGGGAAGGAAACTCATTAAATAGGGTAAAACACACTTAACCAACATCTCACTTAACAACAGAAATTTTGTGGGCTTGTAAATCGAGGTCTACTTGTATTATATGTATACTAGCTCAATCCCCGTGCTTCGCTACGAAACAATGTGGTCAGGCTCAGTTTTTGGAGAGGAAAACAAGGGGGAAAATTCCTGTCAGAGAGTTGAGGGCTGTTTGGAAACTGCAAGAGTATTTGCTGTGTGAGCAAGAAGGAGACAGCAAGGAACCTGGGCGTGGCTTAGCTCAAGTGTTCTGTACTAAAGCTGCTTGAAACTGAAACTCCTCTCCTCTGCTTGTGTTTTGCCTTTGGAAGAGATTTCTTTTTTCCAGGTGGGGAGGGGAAGGAGTCGAACTCCTTAGCATCAGAGCGTGTTAATAATAATAATAATAATAATAATAATAATAATAATAATAATAATAATAATAATAATATAGGAAATACTCTAAATGCTCTGATGGTCATTTGGAAAAATCCTTTCTTAGCGAGCCCCTAGAATCCAAGAGGAACACATAGGCCAAATTTCAAGTTTGTAGGCTTTACGGTTCTGGAGATTTTGTGATGATGCCTGAGTGGTATATTGCTTTTATATATACATAGATTTTACCAAATGTTATTATTTTTTTTGCAAAAACTTTTATCGTATGATTTATTCGTGTTTTATCATTAAGCTTTTCGGATTGGCTCCCTCTGCTCCCACTTAACCCCCCAAAATCACCTTCTTAAGATCAGGCTTGTTCCCCAATTTCCCCGAGGACGACAAGGTGGTGACGGCAAAATTATTTTGGTCTTCGCAGTCCCGGATTTTAGATTCCTTGATCAGAGAGTCCAGTTTCTTCTTGGCGAGGTTTTCCACCCGTTTCCGATTAGAAGAAGCCTGGAAGCCAAAAAAAATGTAGACGTTACAAGCAGTTTATATATATATTTCTATATATATAAAGTGCAATTTCTCCTTGGTTTCTTTCCCAGTTGGTATGCAACAGTCCTTGGCTTATAACAATTCGCTTAGTGACTGCTTGAAGTTGCGATGTCGTTGAAAAAAAGGGGAATTAAGACCATTTTTCACACTTATGACCATTGTGGCATCCCCATGGTCACATGATCAAAATTCAGACACTTGGCAGCCGACTCGTATTTATGAGGGACTGGGGGTCATGTGATCCCTTTTTGTGACTGTGATGACCCTAAGGGGCGTGGCACAAAAGCAACAAAGTCCCAAAAGTAGGTAAAGTCCCTTTAATTCCTCCAACTTGGCCCCCAATGTCCAGTTATCATTGGCTGGAGAAAAAAAAAAAAACTCTCCCAAGAACAGTTTTTAAAAGGAAGGAATTCAGTCCAAACCCAAAGTACATATAAATTATAAATAAAAACCAACACAAACCACTTGCTGCATCAATTAACGAGACGGGGCAGGAGAAGGAATTGCAGACTTCAAAAGATAACAAAACACACACAGTGGGGAGGACGCCAGAACCCAGATAAGACTTGACAAACAAAGATAATTCACGCTTTGCTTCCAGCAAGGTGCTGTGCACAAGCAACCTCTTTATCCCATTTTCCCAGCTGCAGCTAATGAAGGGAATCAGGGCCCTTTCCTCCCCCGTAACTCATGTTGGTCCCTTCTCCATTCCCCCCTGCGTGGCCTAGGATGAAGAGGGGGTGGGCCTGGGCCTTCCTCTGAATGCCCAGCCAGACTGTGCCCTTCCCCAGTTTCCTCCCCACCCACCGGAGCCACGCTCCCACTCTCTGTCAGCTGCTCGACCTCCCCCCTCGGAATCAGAGTCCAACAGGAGCACGACAATGACCTTCTGACCAGGAAAATCAACGGGAAAGCCTGATTCACTTAACAACCGGGTTTCTGACTTAACAATTGCAGCGATTCACTTAACAATGGAGTGAGAAAGGTCGTAAAAGGTGGCAAACCTCACATAACAACTGTTTTGCTTAGCAGCAGAATGTTTGGGGCCCACTGAATGAACTAAAAGAAGGAAAGCAAGAAGTCCATGAAGCCAAAAGTGAAATTAATCACATTTCTCTCGATGGACTATTAGGCGGTCTCATGTTTATATTACACAGGTATTATTATGACCTAGATGCACTTCAAACATGACTTTGGTTTAACCAAGCAGCTAAAAAATCAATCGCAATCACAGTGTTGAGTAACAAGCCTATATTTGATAAGCTGTTCCCAGATGTTTTTTTCCCCCCGTTCAATTCTTTCCACATTAGGCACAAGGAAAATGTCAAATCAGATGAAGGTTTGCATAAGGTCTCCAGAACTGTACAAAGACCAGAAGACTCAAAGGGTAAGAGGGTAGCACAATTAGTTTTGCTTCTGCAATTATGGGGGTAATTTGGAATTATTCTTGTTTGGGGATTGCAAAAGTATTTTTGGAAGGGGGAGGGTTTAATAAAGGAGAATTACAGAACTCAATGAAAATGAAACGTGCAGAAAAATGAAGAATGGGAATTAGGAGGCACATTTTTAGCCTTTAGGATATTGGACCAAAGGGGGGAAAGGAAATTTCTCTCCCACGGTCAAACTCAGCTGGAGGTATACAAAATACTCGCAGTGGGAAAACTGCCAAGGTTTCAATTAGATTTTTTTTTAATGTTTTGCGACACCTGTGGCTGACAGGCAGAAACAAGCAGTGCATACCCAATAGATAAGCTCCAATTTTGGGGTGGGGGGGGCAGAGGGAAGCCACTGGGATGAGATTTTGGGGAGCTGTTCCAGCTTTGGAAGTGAGGTGGGAGCTGTCCAAGGTGCTGAAACAAGACAAGCGCTGTTCAGAAAATAAGACAAATACACTAGGAAGGAAATTCTAGAGAAGCTGTTACCCCGGTATCTTCCTGGTGAAAATTAAATCAGTTGACTGCCTCTCCTCCATAATAATACAAGGGAGGCTCTGTGCCTCTGTGCCTCAAATGGGTTCAAAACTCTCGAGAAGCGGCCAAAAATCTGATCAGATCGGTCTCTTCAATCATGAATGCCTGAGCCTGGATTTCCACTGAGCAAACTCTCCAAATAGAATTAGGGCATAATAGTTCAAATGGGTATTGTAATTATTTTTTTTTAAGCAGAGCAACAAGAAGAAATTACGGTCCCTAATGCTTCTGATTTAATGTTTTGAGGCCTAATGTCACCCCTAATTTCTTGCCAACCATCGTTTGGTAATAAGTTTAAAACACCTGTTGTATAAAAAAAATAATTAGTGATTAAACGTTGATTTAAAGGGATAAATACTGTTGGCAACAGTTGACTTTCAGGCAGCTTTCCACTTCAAAAGGGCATAAGGGCCTGGAAACAAAAACCAAAGAGAGAGAGAGAGAGAGAGACAGACAGACAGGGAGGAAAGAGGGAGGGAGAGGGAGGGAGAGAAAGAGAGACACTCAGAGAAAGGAAGGGAGGAAGGGAAAAAGACAGAGAGGAGAGAGAGTGAGGGAAAGAGAAAGAGAGAGAGAGAGAGAGAGGGAGGAAACAGAGATGAGAGAGAAAGAGAGAGAGAAAGAAAGAGACAGAGGGAGAGAAAGAGAGACAGGGAGGAAACAGACAGATATGAGAGAGAGAAAGAAAGAGGGAGGGAGGGAGGGAGGAAAGAAAGAGAGACAGGGAGGGAGGAAGAGAAAGAGAGAAAGGAGAGAGAGAGAGAGAGATAGAGAAGAAGAAAGAGAGGGCTGCTCACTGAATAAACAATTTCTTCCATTTATGTGGATCAAGGAAAATGTAGCCCTCAAATGTTCTTCCTTAAAGAAAACATAATGGCCCAACAAGATCAAGAGGGTAATTTCTTCTCTCAGGATTACATAATTTGAAGTACAAGTGCAAGGGTAAACCCCTGGGGGGATAAATCAAATTTCCCAGCACATCAAAACCATGTTACAGCGCTAATAAGAGCAAATTTCGGCTATATGGCATGCAAGGGTGATTTATTTTTAATCAAGCAGGAAGAGCATGAGAAGGCTACACTTCTTGTGGCTGCAAAAATCCCTGCGTTTTTATTAACAGCCATGTTCAACAGCTGTACTCTGTATTTGGACCTGGTTTTATTTAGACTGGGGTGTTTTAATTTCACCTTGTGCTATGCTTCGACCAAGTCTCTCGGACTCTCAGAATAGATTAGAATTAGAATTAGAATTAGAATAGAATAGAATCTTTGTTGAGAATAGAATAGAAATAGAATAGAATCTTTATTGAGAATAGAATAGAATGCAGAGTAGAATAGAATGCAGAGTAGAAACAGAATTAAATGCAAAATAGAACAGAATGCAGAACAGAATAGAAGAATAGAAAATAGAATAGAATGAAACTTCATTGTCAAAACTTTTTATTTATCTGGCTTCCCTGTTGACTTTGCTTGTCAGAAGGTTGAAAAAGGGGATGACGTTACTCCGGGACACAGCAGCTGTCATAAATATGAGTCAGTTGCCAAGTATCTAAATTCTGATCATGTGAACATGGAGATTCTGCACCGGTCCTAAGTGTGCAAAACAGTCATCATTCCCTTTCTTCAGTGCCACAGAACAGATGTTTTAAACAAACCTCCTCGACGGAAACCAGAACATTCGGGGTGTTCTTATGCTGTCTAAATATATATATATATATATATATATATATATATATATATATCTTGGACAAAGTGTTATATATATATATATATATATATATCTTGGACAAAGTGTTTCTCCCTTCTTCTCCTTCCCCAGATCAACACGGATGCAGTTGGGTTTGGTCAACGGGACTCAACTCTACATGCCAAGCCAGCCCGCCTTTTCAGTACTCACATCCCCATTCATTAGTTTGCAGTCATCATCCATCTCATCGGCGCTGTCCTCGTCGGAAACTTCGCCCTCTTCGACATCTTCACTGATGTTGGCTGGAAGCTTTTTCCCCTAGGATGCAAAAAACTGTCATTGGGAGATAAGTAGACACCCAAGGCCAACTGGCATTCTCGTTGCTGTGCCAAAATTTATTTATTTTATTTATTTATTTGGTTTGTCAATTGCTTACAAGATAAAAGATATAAGTAAAACATAGTTATGGATACATATAAGAAAAATAAAAAGATATATAAAATATATAAAAGAAACAATAGGACAGGGACGGTAGGCACGTTGGTGCGCTTATGCACGCCCCCTACAGGCCTCTTAGGAAAGGGGTGAGGTCAATCTAAGGTTAAAGTTTTGGGGGTTTGGGGAAGAAACCAGAGTCAGGTAGAGGATTCCAGACATTGACCACTCTGTGGCTGAAGTCGTATTTCCTGCAATCAACTTTAGTGCGGTTAACCTTGAGTTTGTATCTATTGTATGGGTTAAGGGAGTTAATGCCCTGTTTTCTGGTCTTCTTTTGGAATTCCTGGTTGAGGGGGGGAATTAAATTGAATTCAACCTGACAGAAGCATAACTGGAAGAGAAGAACATGGTTACCGAGGCTTTTCACTTTGGGCTCCTGGTGACTAGGCAGTTGTTTTTTACCTATCAATGCCTCTCAGTGGTCGACACACAGTTCAGAACAGTCCCTCCTAATTTTTTTTATTTCCTAGTGGGTGCTCTGTGATGCGTGGCCCTGGGTGACATGATACATGTCCGTTGGTATTTTTTGACAAAAAAACCCCACCAATAACAATGTTTGGTATTGAAATAGACCTTCTGGGTGGATTAGGGAGCTTTTCTGTTGTTCTATTGTTGTAGAATAACATTGGTTCCTTCTTCCTGTTTTGCACAGGCTGTTGAAACTACCACTTGAAAAACCCTGCACGATAGACATTAGAACAAGAGTTGGCAGGGCCCTTGGAGGTCTTCTAGTCCAACCCCTTGCTCAGGCAGGAGACCTTAAGACTTATGGCATTGCCAAGTTTCGTGTAAACAAATTGATTAAACTTGCTTAGTAGGAAACAAGGACAGTGAAGCTTCCTACTTGCCTTTTTTTTAGCTTTATTTATGATGGCCTTTGCCCTGGAGCCTTCGTGTTAATAATCTCAGTTGTCAAGGGGATTTACCTAAACTAAGCAAGCCTCACCAGAGCTGGTTAAATTCAATCTATCTTTTATTCCTTTCCATTCTATTTTCTTCTATTTCTATTCTATTTCTATTTATTTTCTCTATTCTATTCTATTCTGTTCTATTCTATTCCATTCTATTCCACCCTTTTATTGCCTACACCTTATATTTGATCTTATTTTATCTCCCGTATTGCCTAAAGCCAGTCAATGATTAAATAAAGTCCATTGACTTAACACTCTTGATTTTAATTGGCTGTTAGGCAGCTTAAATATAGCTGACCCCATCCTTGGGAAAAGTCAAGGGGAGGTTCTGGGCCGCATCCTGGCTGCTAGAGAGACGCCAACCAAATCTGGTCTGTGCCTAATTTTGCCTTTGATTACCTTAACCAAGATTTTTCCCTTGAGGCTCTCCGGGGAAGGCAGCTCGTTGGAATCCTCACTGTTGACCGTAGACAAGTCCAGTTTGTCGCCCAGAATTTCAACCAGGTACTGGGCCATCTTTTTCTGCTGGGTAACGCTGCAGTGGTTTTCGATGGACAAAATGACGGGGTATCTGTGCGGGGTGAGAAAAGCCACGGACGCAAGAAACGTGAAGACGCAAATTCTATCCTCCCAAATTCTAGTGGCGGTGACGATATCTACCCACGGTCTACAAGAGCCTTCTGATTGGATTCGGTACCTTTTTGACCACTGAATCCTTCTGAAGGAACTGGGAGAGTTCAACACAACATCGGAAGAGATGTCTATGGAGGTCCTCCATCATCCAGGTAAAAAGGTGTTTTTTTTCAAAAGGCAACTGCACTTTCTTTTGTTTTTCTTTGAAGACTCTCACTTCTCATCCAAGAAGCTTCTTCAGCTGAAGAAGAAAGCTTGAAGCAGCTTCTTGGAGGAGAAGCAAAATGTCTTCAGCAAAACTCCTGTTCATCATCATCGTCGTCGTCGTCATCATCATCTTCATTTAAACAACCCCATCATCCCTTGATGGGTGGAGTCTGGGCAACTGAATGGAGTTAGCAGAGCATTTTACTGGCCAGATGCCTTTCCTATTGCCAGGGCGGAGTTTTGTTCAGCAGATATATTCTCAGTGTGCCCAGAGAGAGAAATATTTGCCTCTACCTAGGATCTGCTGGCTGTGAGGTGAGAATTCCACCTCTAGACCACTCCAAACAAAGTCCAGTTGCCTCTTGAAAAAAAAGCGCCTTTGGGACATCACCTGCATGACTGAGAATCTCCAAAGACAATTTCAATTGGTAGGGAATTGTTTCTCAGCCTTGGACACTTTTAAGATCTGTGGACTTCAAATCCCAGAATTCCCCAGCCAGCAAAAAAAAAGCTAACACGCTCTGATGTTCAGGAGTTCTATTTCTGCCACCCCACCTGAAAAGAAATCTCTTCCAAAGGCAAAACACAAGCAGAGGAGTTTCAGTTTCAAGCAGCTTTAGTACAGAACAGTTGAGCTAAGCCATGCCCAGGCTCCTTGCTGTCTTCTTTTTGCTCACACAGCAAATACTCTTTCAGTTTCCAAACAGCCCTCAACTCTCTCACACACTGACAAGGTGCTAGCCAGGTGAATGCCAATGGATGCTGGGAGGCAGAGGCAGAATTCCCCCCTCCCTTATTTTCCTCCCCAAAAACTAAGCCCAACCACATAGTATCGGAGCAAAGTGCAGGTATCGAGCTAGTAGCAAAATAAAGGAATGAACGTCATCCGGGTAGACTTAAGCAGCTAGTCCTCAAGGTGGGAAAGACGTACTCGCTTTTGATGAAGGCGTATTTGTTGATGGTCTCAATCACATCTTTGAAAAGGATCTTGGAGGTTAGGGTGTAGCCATGGTGGACAATCGGCTCGCCGTCTGGACCATCCCAGCAGTCAACTGGAAAAGGGAAAAATAGGGATTATTTAGACCTGCATCGTGTTTTGGTACGTATTTTGCTGTCTGGAACCCCAAATCAGGCAGGAAAGTACATCTTTGGGACAGTTTGAGACTCTCCAGCTTTCAAAAGTGCTAATGGGAAAAGCCTCCCAGAAGCCAGAGGACTAAATGGGAAAATATGGTTGGCATGGACCTAGGATGGCTTGAAGGGTTCGGAGCACAACCGAAAAGACAAGCTGGTTTCTTAGGATAATGGAATCTCTCTCTCCTTCATTGGGAGAGGGGCAAAGCTGGTTTGAAAAGAACGGGACAAAAAAAACCCCAAAGCTGTTTGTTTAACACAAAGAAGCCAAACTGGGGAAGGAAGGGAAAAGAGTCAAAACTGAGTGAAGGGTGAACTACCTGCCTTCAAAAGACCCTCCCAAGGGGAAGGGAGGGAGAGAAAGAGAGACACAGAGGGAGGGAGGGAAAGAGGCAGACAGACACAGAGAGAGAGAGAGAGACAGGGAGGGAGGGAGAGAAAGAGAGACACAGAGGGAGGGAGGGAAAGAGGCAGACAGACACAGAGAGAGAGAGAGACAGGGAGGGAGGGAGAGAAAGAGAGAGACAGAGGGAGGGAGGGAAAGAGGCAGACAGACACAGAGAGAGAGAGAGACAGGGAGGGAGGGAGAGAAAGAGAGACACAGAGGGAGGGAGGGAAAGAGGCAGACAGACACAGAGAGAGAGAGAGAGACAGGGAGGGAGGGAGAGAAAGAGAGACACAGAGGGAGGGAGGGAAAGAGGCAGACAGACACAGAGAGAGAGAGAGAGACAGGGAGGGAGGGAGAGAAAGAGAGACACAGAGGGAGGGAGGGAAAGAGGCAGACAGACACAGAGAGAGAGAGAGACAGGGAGGGAGGGAGAGAAAGAGAGAGACAGGGAGGAAGGAGGAAGAGAAAGAAAGGAAAGAGAGAGTGAGGGAAAGAGAGAGAGAGAGGCAGGGAGGCAGGGAAAAAGACAAAGAGAGAGAAGAGAGAGAGAGACAGGGAGCAAACAGACAGAGATGAGAGAGACAGAAATGGGGAGAGAGAGAGAAACAGACAGGGAGGGGGGGAAGAAGAGAAAGAGAGAGAGAGAGTGAGCGAAAGAGAGAGACACAGAGAGAGGAAGGGAGGAAGGGAAAAAGACAGAGAGAGAAAGAGTGAGGGAAACTGAAATGAGAGAGAGAGAGAGAGAGACAGGGAGGAAACAGACAGAAATGAGAGAGACAGGGAGGGAGGTAAAGAGAAGGAGAGGAGGGAGAGAAAGAGAGAGACAGAGGGAGAGACAGGAGGAAAGAGATGAGAGAGAGAGAGACAAAGGAGGAGAGAGACGGGAGGGAGGGAGGGAAGGAGAGAGGAGAGAGAGAGAGCTAGACAGCGTGCACACCACCACTTTGTCTGTCTGGAGTGGGTGACAATAGGGAATTGTGCACTTTGCCCTCACACAGCTGGGTTTACAAATGGGACAACTGGAAGGCAGGTCCTTCCTCAATCTCACCTTCCACACATCGGCATCCGGATTGCAGAACCCAAGCGTACATGTCCACTCTGGACTGGGACATCAGCTGGTCTCCCATGAGGTAGGTGTTATGGGACGAGGCGATGAAATAGTGGCTCAGCGGGCGAGTCATGTCTTGGTTGATGTGGTAATGTTTGGGGTTGAAAATGTCCCCGGCAGGGCTGCGCATGTAAGTGGTGAACCCTGCGAGGAGAAGGAAAGCCAGAAGATGCATCTTTATTCCAGGATGACCTTGGGGTGGGGGGGACCCTCCTTACCCCCATGTTGGCGTGTCTAAGAATTCCCAGAGAACATGGCCTTGTCAATCCCAGCAGACAGGCAGTCAAAAACCGGGTACATTCAATCATATGTGGTGGATGTGCATGAAAGAAAAACAGCGACGACTTTGGGCAAAAATACAAATATGGATAGAAAAGATAATAGGGAAATATTTAAAACCTGAATTGGGATGCTATCAGAAAAAAATGGTCCAGAAAAAGTATGTATTTAATATTACTTGTCTTAACAGAGGCGAGGATTACTTTCGCCCAACACTGGAAAAAAATGATGGAAGACTGCAAGACGAAGAGATCGTTAAGAAGATATTAGATTGCACAGAAATGGATAGACTCACGCTGAAAAACCATACACAAAGAAGACACAGAGTGTTACCAAACATGGAATTGATTTTACCAACGGTTGGGAAAAAAAGGGAGGTGGAGAGCAAGAAGGGAATTTGTATTGTTGAGCAATTTAAATGCCTGGACAACATGATGTTTATCAAGCACTAAGAAATGTAATCAATGGAAAAAATCCATCAAATCTTCCCCGAAAATAAGATCAGGTCTTATATTATTATTATTTTGCTCCAAAAGATGCATTAGGTCTTATTTGCTGGTTGAGTTTTATTTTCAGGGAAATATGGTACTAAATACATCTGTCTGGCTGATGATCTTAAACTGGGATTTTTTTTTTAGGGGTAGGGATTATATTACGAGCATCCTGGGGAAAAATCATGCTAGGACTTATTTTCTGGTTGTATCTTATTTTGGGGGGGGAAACGGGGTATTTTAAACAAAAATTCCGGCGGACATTTGTGGGATTCCAGGCATCTCTGGAAGATGAAGGAGGGAGAACCAAAGAACTTGAGTCGGAGAGATGTGATTTCAAGGGATTGAATCCTCTGGATCTGAAGCTGAACTTACTCATCACTTAATCTCCCTGTCGGAATGACTGACAAAGGAGGAGGAGGATGAATTATGAGACCCCCCCCCCCGCCCCTGAATGCTTAACTTTTCAGAGAAAGAAGGATAATTATCAAGACAATGGCTTAAATATGCTCAAGTAATTACATGTGAGTTTAATTAATGTCGCCCGAGGACATCGGCATGGAGAAAAATCCATAGTAACGCAGAAAAGCCATCGCTGTCATCACTGGGTGAGATTCAGGCAGTCCTCGAACTACGACCACAACAGAGCCCAAAATGTCTGGGGTTTGAGTGAGATGTTTGTGAAGCAAGTCTTTCCTCATTTTGCGACCTTTCTTGCAACGGTTGTTAAGTGAACTGTCTGATTCCGCTGCCGTCTGCTCAAGCTGCCAGCGAACCACAAGAAGATTCCCTGACCAATCTTCTGACCAACAGAACCACTGCAGTGATTAATTTAACAAATAACAGATTAATTCGGATTAACTAAATTGGAAGGGACCTTGTAGGTCATCTAGTCCAACCTCCCACTCTAGCGGGAGACCCTACACCATTTCTGACAAATGGCAGTCCAGCCTCTTCTTGAAAGCCTCCAGTGATGAAGCTCCCACAACTTCTGAAGGCAACTTCTGTTCCATGGGTTGACGGTTCTCCCTGTCAGAAAATTCCTCCTCATTTCCAGGTTGAATCTCTCCTTGATCGGATCTGGGAAGGAAGGTCGTAAAACGGAGCCGAATTCACTTCACAAATGTCTCCTGAGCAAACCCTGGGCTTCCATTCTGGTCGTAACCTGAGGACTTACCTGTACAATCCAGGCCAGGAAATGCACCTAAACTCCTTCCCATCCTCCATGGCATTTGTGCCAGCCGGGTCCATGGAGAACCAATTAGGCAGGAGGTGAAGGCTGAGACATACACAAGATTTCTACCAAGAGTGGAGTGTTTTTTTGGGTTGAAACTCTGGAAATTTCCCTCAAGCTCGTTCGACACACCTTTCCACTTGGGGAAGCAAGCTACCAAGTCAGGAGGGGGTTCTTTTCATTGCTTTCCCTCCCAGGCAGGCCCTCCCCCTGCAAAAGGCCAGCTGCAACTTTAAACACGCTTCTTCATCCGGTCCTAATGATGTGCGATCTTGGCTTCCTTCGTTTGATCCTCTCCAACTGAGTGAACTAATTTCCCACCGGCTCCAGTTGGTTTTGTCTGTTTCTTAATCCTTCCCAACCACAGCTTGGTTTGTGTGTTTGTGTGTGTGTTTGTGTGTGTGTGTGTGTGTTCTCCTCCAGTTGGATTTTGTCTGCACTCTTGGGTGGTGGCGACAGCTCCATGGATTTTTGTTGCTATAGAGTACCTAGCAACTGGGAAGCATGTTGCATGTTTAATAGGCGTGGAGCCTTCTTGGAACGGCTGAAAGGATCGAGTTGTAGACAGGAGATAGATGATGTTGTATCTCTACCCCCCCGCTACACACACACCTGTTCAGGGCTGTTCAGTTTGGACACAGGTGGCACCTTTGACCCCTCTTTCAAACCAGCGGTCCTCTCTGGCCAAATCAGCACAACTCAGGTGACCCTGAGGATACAGACAAAGCTCCAAGTGGCCTCAACAGCTCTCTAAAAGTATGCAAATGACCAACAGTCTGCAAGGAGTATAAATCCTTCCGTTCTCCATTGTTCAGAAGCTTCGCTGAAGAAGCTTCTTGGATGAGAAGTGAAACCCCTTCAAAAGATAAACAAAAAACAAAAAAGGGGGACCTCGTGGAAGCATTGCCAAGATGCTCTCAATCTTACACAGGAAAAGACACACACACACACACACACACACACACACACATACATATTCCCAAGTGATTCTCCATCCATCTCCACATTTTCGGTTCTCCTTTCCCAATTCCTTATCAGAATAAACCAAGGCAGACTCATTTTTCAAACCTGACTTTAACTCAATCTGTTCACACGGAATCAATACTTTTATGAAGGCAGCAACTCTGCAAAGTGACAGCTTTGGACAAGGGGGGGGGGGGGTGAGGAGGGAGGAAGGGTCTGCTCGAGGAGGGGACTACACATGGGGACAAAAGAGAAGCTGGCATCGCAAAGCAGGTGTTGCCAGAGAAAAAGGATGCACCAGAAAAGTGGCTTGGTTGTAATTGGCTGCCCATCAATCTTAGGAATCCTTTTTTGGGGTTTTTTTTTGCTCCCGCTCAAGTCTTTTTTGTTTGTGCGTGTGTGAGAAAATGCTGGGTTTTTTTTACTTTTTTAAGGGGTGTGTGTGGAGGAGTTTATAAAGCTAAAAATCTCATTGCCGCAGGGCTAAATTGAATCCCGGATGTTGGGAGGACACAGGTGGCTTCACACCCACCTGTGCTCTTCGTAAAGTAAATTAAAAAGCTGCTTGCAGTGGCTGCAGATGGATTGCTACCAGGTGCAACGGAAAACGTTTGCGCATTTAGCAGATGTCCTGGAGGAGGGGGAGTTATTGTGTCCTGGACAATTGATTCCCAACCCGGTTTCATGCAGGGGCCGAGGCCGGCCAAATCGTTCCACTAATGGGGCATCTGACAAGGAGACCCTGTCATTTGTCCGAGGACTTCTAAAGGAGAGGGCATGAAAACAGTCATTAGACAGTGCAGAAAGGTAGCTTTACTCAGGGCAGCTGACATCAACAGATTCGATACCTTATGGGTTATTAAACCCCAAGATATCTGCCTAGCCTAGGTCCTTGGGAAAGACTTGATTCTCTTTCTTTCTTTCTTTCTTTCTTTCTTTCTTTCTTTCTTTCTTTCTTTCTTTCTTTCTTTCTTTTCTTTTCTTTTCTTTTCTTTTCTTTCTTCCTCTTCTCCCTTTCCCTCCCTCTCTCTCTCTCCTTCCCTCTCTCTGTCTTTCTCTTTCCTTCTCTTCCTCCTTCTCTTTGTCTCTCTCTCCCTCCCTGTCTTTCTCTCTCTTTCTCCCCGTCTCTTCTTCCCTTCCTCCCTCTCTGTTTCTCTCTCCTCCTCCCGGTCTCTCTCTCATCTTTCAAAAAACAAGAGAAAATTATCTGCCTGTCAGGAAGAATGACTGAATTCTTTTTAGAGGACACTCTTCCTGATCGGGTGTTTCAAAGCTATGCTCGCTTTCTAAGGGCTTTTTTCTCCTTTTTTAAGACTTCTTTTGACTATCTTTTTAACTATAATTGTCATTATTTCCTGCCCTGGAGGGTGAAGGCATGACTGGCTGAAACTGTGCTAGGTGCTGATCCATCATTTTGTTGCTGCAAATTATGACTGTTCTTTTCTGCATCTGGAGTCTGTCTGGGTTCAAAATATTTACAAATGCAGGGGACGTGCCACACTGGTTGCGTTTAATTGACATTTCAATTATAATCAAACTGCTGTACGTCAATTAAATTTGGGCAATCTGCATGCAATAAAAAGCAATTTTTGGAAAGCAACTCCAGGAAAAAAAAAATTAACAGGATGAGGGAGAGAAATAGCCCATTTTTCGCAAATGAGGAAAGGACACAATATTCCGTTGGAGCAAACATCCCAGCTCGGGTCCCAAAGTGTCTAACTAGGAACCCGAGGCCAGAATTCGTAAGGCTGTAATCCTGATGCACACAGAACTGCCCAGATCCAGGTTGTGTGGATGAAAACATCCCACCTGCTCAAGGGGATCGAATCTGTTGATAAAAGCCAGAGGGAACTTACCGTCAATTCCCAGGGCTTCTTGATGCCTGTTTTCCGGACAAGGTTCGAACTGGTTTATAATTTCCAAACAGTATTCCTTGGTGACGTTGCTCATCTAAAGAAATAAAAAGGAATGGGACGTGTGGACATATTCGGGGCATTCAAGTGACATTTGTCCAGGGGTCTTGTAACATGGATATTTTATTTTTCCAACCACATCCAGATTTTAAAGTAGGGGGTTGGACTAGAAGACCTTCAAGATCCCTCAAACTCTGTTATTCTATTCTATTCTATTCTATTCTGTTCTGTTCTGTTCTATTCTGCATTCTGTTCTGTTCTATTCTGCATTCTATTCTATTCTATTCTATTCTATTCTATTCTATTCTATTCTATTCTATTCTTATTCCTATTTCTATTCCATTCCTATTACTTTCAGTCCTATTTCTATTTCTATTTCTATTCCTATTCTAGTCTGTTCTATTCTATTCTATTATTCTATTTCTATTCTATTCTATTCATTTTTATTCCCTATTCTACTTCTCCCTCTCTCTTCATCCTTCCTCCCTTCCTCTCCCTCCCTTCTTTTTCATATTTCCTTCCTTCTTTTTTCCTATCACTCCTTCTCTTCCATCCTTCCTCCCTTCTTCTCCCTCCCTCCCTTCCCTCCCTTCCCTCCCTTCTTTTTCATATTTCCTTCCTTCCTTCTTTCCTTCCATCTATCCTTTCTTCTTTCTTCCTTATCCCCTCTTCCTTCCTTCCTTTTGCTCCCTCCCTCCACTTTCATCCTTCTTTCCATTTGTCCTTCCTTCCTTCCTTCCATCCATCCTTTTCTTTCTTATCCCCTCTCCCTTCCTTCCTTTTCCTCCCTCCCTCCACTTCCATCCTTCCTTCCATCCTCTCCATTTATCCTTCTTCCCTCCCTCCCTCCTTCTCCCTCTCTTTCATCCTTCCTCCCTCCCTCCCTTCTCTTTCATTTTTCCTTTCCTTTCCTTCCTTCCTCCCTGCTCCCCCTCCCTTCTACCCTGCCTCTCTCCTCACCCAAACAGAAACCCCCACACAGCAACTGAGTGCAACCCAGTTAAAAGGAGCAAGATCCAGCCATCGCTTCACAAGCACATTGCAATGCCAGCCCTGGGATCTTCTTCTCCCTGACTGGGCCAGGATGAGTGGATGTGTGTTGGGCTTGTAGCTCCGTCCACTGGAAAGCAGACAGTAAATCAATGCGGAAACACAGAACAGGCATTACATCGGAGAGTTGCCAAATCGGTGCACAGATCCGTTAACTGACAGTGCATAAATATCCTTCAGGCAGGAGTGCCTAGTGGTGGAATCTAGCCCCTGAAGCAGAAAGGATGAATCTTTTAACTCAAACAGTGGGGTGGAAAGGCAGAAAAACGTATCTGGGTTTTATTCCAGAACTCCGGCATTTAAACGAGGGCGACAGTTGTTTTTTTATCAGGATTGGCTTCCAATCCCAAAACTGCACATGCTGTCTTCAAACTTTTTAGCAGACAAGGTTATAAACCAAGCAAAAGAAGAATGTGTTCAGAGCACTGCAGCATAAATTCAGCACCAGAAAAGTAAAAGGCAGGTGGCTGAGGCTTCATATAACTTCTTTATAAACATATAAAGTACATTTTACAGTACCAGTTGTAGATTTCTCCGACATGGAGCAAACTCAAACAGAAGCAGACATGTGACAGGTTAAGAGTAGAGCTCTAGTTTTCAGCAAGCAAGTTTTAGTTTCCTTTTCACTTTAGAGCTGAGCGCAGAACGGATTCTCTCTTTAAGTTTCAGCCCTCAATTCAGCTCCAATTGGCTGACCTTGTTTGTAAGCTCTAACCCAGTTCATGAATATACTCTGACAGAAAGGCAACGAGAAGAAGAACGAGGTACAGGTAACTGCTCAAACTACGACTGCAACTGAGCCCGCTGTTGCTAAGTGAGACATCTGTTAAGTTGACTGACATCTCCAGTCATGTTAGCTCAGGAATTCTGGGAGTTGAAGTCTAGTTCAAGTCTTAAACTAGAGTCTCAACCTCTTTTTCATAGTGTGGTGACCAAAACTGGATGCAGGCCTCTAGAATCCAGAGAGACCCAAAGGAGTTGCACGAGGGGGTGCAAGGAAGTGACAAACTTCACGCCTGCCCGCCTACCTTTTGCTCGGTGTCCAGGAAACGTTTGAGGTCCTCGGGATCTAGGAAGTCCTTGTGGTTGCTGTAAGTGAGCATGAGAAGGTACAGGTCACGCCGGGTGGACATCATCTTGTAAAAAGCGCAGAATTCTTCGAAGTCCAGGGTGCCCTGGTTGTCATCCGTGTCAGCCTCCTGTGGAGACAAGGGAAGGGGAAAGCAGACGGGGCCAGGATTAACAGAGTGGGAAGGGGCCTCGGAGGACTTCTAGTCCAACCCCCTGCTTAGTCAGGATAAGCTCACACCCCTTCAGACCAATGGCTGTGCAAATCTCTTCTTAAAAACCTCCGGTTGTTGGAGCAAGCCACAAGTTCTGGTGGCAAGGAGTTCCGCTGGTGAATTGCTCTCGCTGCTAGGAAATTTCTCCTTAGTTCCAGGATGGATCCCCCTCGGACTTAAATCCTAGAATTCCCTAGCCAGCATGCTTTAACATGGCTGAATATAGAATCTTAGGGCTAGAAGGGACCTTGGAGGTCTTCTAGTTCAGCCCCTGCTTAGGCAGAAGACCCTATCCATTACCAGACAAATGGCTGTCCAGTCTCTTCTTTAAAAACTCCAGTGATGGAGCAACTCACGACTTCTGGAGGCCAGTTGTTGCACTGGTTAATTGTTCTAACTGTCAAGAAGTTTCTCCTTAATTCCAGGTGGCTTCTCTCCTTGATCAGTTTCCACCCATGGCTTCTTGTCCTGCCTCTTCAGGTGCTTTGGAGAATAGCATGACTCCCTCTTCTTTGGGGCAGCCCCTGAGAGATTGGAATCTCTGCTATCCTGTCCCCGCTGGTCCTTCTTTTCATTCAACTAGACCAGGGGTCTCCAACCTTGGCTCCTGGAAGCCTGGCGGACTTCAACTCCCAGAGTTCCACAGCCAGCAAAGCTGGCTGTGGAATTCTGGGAGTTGAAGTCCGCCAGGCTTCCAGGAGCCAAGGTTGGAGACCCCTGAACTAGACATACCCAATTCCTGCAGCGGTACTTAGGTGGAATTCCTCACTTCCCCGGGAAACTGATATTTCTTGGATTATGGTTGCCTTTTGTTTGTTTGTTTTTTTGAGATGTTTTGACTTCCCAGTCTAAGTTAAACCCCGGGTGTCATATCCAAGCACAACTAGGTTCGAACTTGCTTAGGTTTTAAGATCAGCTAAAGTTGGGTGAGTGGCCACTAGAGGCAACTGTTTTGTAAGTTGTAAGTACCCACCAAATGTTTTCCAAATGTAAAAAAAAGTGCCTATTGGCTCCTAAAGTAATATGTTCTAATATGGTCAGAATAGTTCTCCATCAGAATAGAGCTGGAAGGAAGCTTGGAGGTCATCTAGTCCAACCCCCTGCTCAAGCAGGAGACCCCCTGATGTTTGATACGATAGATAGATAGATAGATAGATAGATAGATAGATAGATAGATAGATATTAGATAGATAGATAGATATTAGATAGATAGATAGATAGATAGATAGATAGATAGATAGATAGATAGATAGATAGATATTAGATAGATAGATATTAGATAGATAGATAGATAGATATTAGATAGATAGATATTAGATAGATAGATAGATAGATAGATAGATAGATAGATAGATAGATAGATATTAGATAGATAGATATTAGATAGATAGATAGATAGATAGACAGATAGATAGATAGATAGATAGATAGATAGATAGATAGATATTATATAGATAGATATTAGATAGATAGATAGATAGATAGATATTAGATAGATAGATATTAGATAGATAGATAGATAGATAGATAGATAGATAGATAGATAGATATTAGATAGATAGATATTAGATAGATAGATAGATAGATAGATAGATATTAGATAGATAGATATTAGATAGAT
The DNA here is from genome assembly GCA_033807585.1 of Hydrophis major. NCBI lineage: Eukaryota > Metazoa > Chordata > Lepidosauria > Squamata > Elapidae > Hydrophis > Hydrophis major. The sequence goes on along the minus strand of CM066342.1, from coordinate 14,318,669 downwards.
AGATAGATAGATAGATAGATAGATAGATAGATAGATAGATAGATAGATAGATAAGAGGTAGGTAGGTAGATAAGACAGGTAGGTAGGTAGATAGATAAGATAGGTAGATAGATAGATAGATAAAGTAGGTAGGTAAATAGGTAGGTAGGTAGATAGATATAAGAAAGTAGATAGATCGATATGATTGATAGATATGATAGATGGGTGATATAGATAATTGATATGATAGATGATAGATTTAAATAGATATTTGATTGATAGGTAGGTAGGTAGGTAGATATCATGGTTGTGTATGTCCCTGATTCCCAGTTTCTTATTCCTCAATAAGGAATATTCCTCAATCGCCAAGCATTCTTTTTCTTCCAACAGATCATTGATTCGCTAATTTGCAAAACATCCGATTTCGTTTCCAAGATTGCCGCCATGAGAATCTCGCCTGCCGCAACCATCTGCCGGCACTGACTGATGAACTCCAGCGATAGGCTAAAGCCCAGAACTCACTGGAGCTTCTCTCACTTCAGCAACCCAATTAGCATCATTTAGCACACACAGAAAAGTAGTTCCAACAGCAATTTTTTTTTTTCCCCTTTCCTCCCCTCTGCAAAATTAAAGCCACTCAGATGCTTGTGGAGTCACGCAGTCAGAAAGCAGCAAGCTCGTTTAGAACCTGCATAAAACGGGTTGCAGTTGGGTTTGCTTCAGTGGAGGTTATTTGTTAAGACACTTTTCTGCCTGGTAGCAGAAAGTTCTGCGACCCGAAAAAAGGGAGGAAGGGAGAGAAGGGAAGGAAAAGGAAGGGAAGAGAGAAAGAATGGAGGAAGGAAGGAAGGAAGGGGTGGAGGAAGGGGAGAGAGAGGAAGGTGGAAGTAAGGACAGTAGGTGAGAGGGAGGGAGGGAGGAATAAGGGAGGGCAGAGGGAGATAGGAAGGAAGAAAAGGGAGGGAGGAAGGGAGGAGAGAGAGGAAGGTGGAAAGAAGGAAAGTAAGTGAGAGGGAGGGAGGAAAGAAGGAGGCAAGGAAGGAAGGGTAAGGAAGGAAAAGGAAGGGAGGAAGGAAGGAAGGAAGGAAGAAAGAAGAGAGAGGAAGGAAAGTAGGTGAGGGAGGGAGGAAGGCAAGGAAAGCGGAGGGAGGGAGAAGAGGGAGGGCGGAGGGAGAGAGGAAGGAAGGAAAGAAGGAAGGAAATGAAAGCAGTTAGATTAGATCAGGCAAAAGGTCTCATTCACACACACACACACGTGCAATCATACAGACATACAAAACTGGGTTTATTTTGACAACCTATTGATGTGTAGCTATTAGGACTTGGGTGGGCGCGTTTCAACTGGTGGGGGAAATGGGAAATTTCAATAAATATTCTCCAGCTGCTCGCAATCAATCGATTGCCAAAGTTGGCATTCCGCCTGCCAATCATCCCTAAGCTGGGTTGGCCTTCCCAGACAGCAGTCAATACCCATGGGAATTTCTAGCCAGCTATGTTTTGATGTGTGAAAATACAGTATAACTGCATGGATTAAATAGGCAAAACAGTTATTATTATTTTTTTCATCCTTTCAAAAACCCAGGAATAACAATTGAACAAAACTCAGGAAAATCAAGACGTTCCTGCTGCAGTTGTGCCAATTTTATGTCAGAACTCAAGATAGATGGCAAATTAAGTCTTATAGGGGTGGGGAAAACATGATATTTCCTTGCCAGGCTGTTAAAAACTCGCTTTGACAAATTAACAGCGTTAATTTGAAACAGTCTAGTACATCGGCAGTAATAATCGGTGTATCTATTTCCCATTTAGTTCTCTTTCTCTCCCTGCATGCAAATGCACACCACTTTTCTCTACGGATGGAAGTGTTTTCTTTAATCTTCCAACATTAAAGAGCGTTAAATCTAACTTTCCAGGGCATTGCAAGCTCTTCGTTGCAGGCATTGGCAGGGGGGAAGCGAATGGAGGAAGAGAAAAAAGGAAGGGTTTTTTGTTTTTGGTTTTTTTTAAGGGAGAAAGTTTATTAAAAAAGAGAGAGAGAGCTAACAACAGATATAAGTCCTCTCTTGCTGAGTTTCAAAGAAATTGCTTCATTTTTTATTTTTATTTTTTGACATTACTGCCTCTGGCTAAGTAGGGGCCGGATTGATTGGGAGCTATTGAAAGAGATTTTAGTAAGGTTTTTTTCCACCCCCCTCCAATGTAGCATCAATGACCTGTGAGAGAAATGTAACAATGAAGAGGAATTTTACTGGAGCCCTCGCAATTTTAAATAATAGTTATTTAAGTGGGGAATGTAGAAGTTGACGGACAGATTGGCAAAGAGCACATGGGCCGTTTGGGTTGAGAATGTAAGCATGGCCCAACCACACAACTTATCTCAAGCTTAGTTAGATCTTTGTTTAAGGGCCTCTTGATAGCCTGGCCAGTTCAATTTTTTATAGGGTCCCGGCTGCTGGCTCCATTCAGTTGCCCGGACTCCACCCCGCCGTGTTTCCGCCGTGGGGAGCCGGGTGGCAGATGTTGCAGGGTCCGTTTGTAAGCGCGTCAAGCTGCACATCTGGTGGTAGGCCCGACGGCCAGAGCTACATCTGCCACGGCTCCCGAGGCCAGCCGTCCCTCCGAGCCTCGCCGCCTTGCCTCATTAGACGCCGTGGCACGGCGGCACCAGGGAGCCTTACCTGGAACATCTGCTTGACTTTCTGGCGGGGGAGGTTGACGTTCAGCTTGTGCATGAGCTGCAGGACTTCGTTAATGCTCAGGCTGCCGTCCCCGTTTTTGTCGGCTTCGTCGAAGGTTTGCTTCAGCCACCTTTGAGCCAGGCGTTAAGGAAAGGGAGGGGATCGCTCGGCAAGAAGGAGAGAAGGTCCGAGGAGGTGGAAAAACCGAGCCCCCCACCCCCCTTCCTGGAGACAGCCACTGGCTTGGTGCATCGGGCCAACTTCTGTTGGGATAGAAAATGATAGAAAAACTAGAAAAGAATAATAGAAGAGAGCAGAGCAGAGCAAAATAGAATAGAAAAAGAATAAGAATGGAATACTGTATTCTATTCTATTCCCATATAGAATAGAATGATATAGAATAGAATAGAATAGAATAGAATAGAATAGAATAGAATAGAATAGAATAGAATAGAATATAGAATAGAGTAGAATATAGAATAGAATTCAAGAATAGAATAGAATAGAATAGAATAGAATAGAATAGAACAGAATAGAATGATAAAATAAACAGAAAAGAATCAGAGTAGAATAGAGCAGAGCAAAATAGAATAAGAAAAAGAAAAGAATACTGTATTCTATTCTATTCTCATATAGGACAAAATTATATAGAATAGAACATAGATTTCAGAAATTGAATAGAATAGAATGATAGAATAAATAGAAAAGAATAGAATAGAGCAGAGCAAAATATAATAATAGTATAGAATAAGAATGATATAGAATAGAATGATATAGAATAGAATAGAATAGAGGAATAAGAATAAAATAGAATACAGGAAATAGAATAGAATAGAACAGTACAATACAACAGAGTTGGAAGGGACTTTGGAGGTCTTCTAGTCCAACCCTCCACTGAGTCAGGAATCCCTATGCCATTTCAGGCATTTTGTTCTGTCTCTTCACTTTAGCCTACATGCTCCGGAACCCTTCCCCTAAAAAAGTGTAGGGCTTCCTGGCTAAGCAGCGGGGCTTGGACTAGAAGACCTCCAAGGTCCCTTCCAACTCTTGCCATTCTAAAAGGATACTGGTCTCTCGTCCTCTGCCGTTTGGACAGACTGTCTTCATCGCTTATCCCGGCCATGAGATACTTGAGGCCGGTGATCCACATCCGGGCTTCCTCCCCGTTGGAGGAGACCAAGTCAAGGGACTCCATGTGGTCCCCATAGTAGATGGTGAAGCAGCAGTTGGGGTCGAAGCTGCCGTCGCCGTAGCGCTGGAAGATCTCTGACTGCTTCCCTTCGCACACTTCCTGGATGGAATCTATGGAGACTGCGGGGAGGGGAAGGAGGAGGGGAAGGAGGAAAACATCAGAATTAGAATGCAGGGCTTTGCCTTTGAACCATGGGAGCCATGTTGTAAACGCCCTTGTTATATCTAATAAAAGGGATCGGAGCCTTTTCCTCTACCATAAGCCATGTTGCTCCCTTCTCCGTTCCTCCCTGTGTGCCCTAGGATGAAGAGGGGGTGGCCCTGGGTCTTCCTCTGAAGGCCCAGCCGGACTGTGCCCTTCCCCAGTTTCTCCCACAGCTACCAGAGCCACACTCCCACTCCCTGTCAGCTGCTCAATCGCCCCCTCGGAATCAGACTCCAACAAGGGCGCAACAGTAATAATACAAGGCCGGACATGTCATGGACAATACATGGGCTAGACATGTCACCAAATTCTGATCTGTGACCGTAATCCAAGGCGGATCAACACGACACATTTCACTTACTTTTAGCCTTTTCATTTTTTCGCGAAGGTCTCCAACGTATGCACGACTTGTGTTCATCCAGGTAATAGAAACGGACGAGGCCCTTGGAGCTACCTCGGAGTTTGATCATCTGAGTGCCAGCTTGCATGGAACTCATACATTTTTCCACTATGGGGGGGGGGAAAGAAAGGGGGGGGAAACCATATATTTATGATGCTAAAGATCGCACGTACCTCGTGCCGCGCGCTCGATTTTCAGAGATTTAGGGAACGAAAGTTTTTAATGGGAAAATCAAGTCATAAGTTTAAGAATTGCATTCCCAGCGTGCAGTTTTGTAAGGTATTTATTTTAGTGGGGAGCTGTGTCTCCAAACATGGACCGACGGTGAAAATCAATATATAAATTGCATTCCAGGGAGTGAAAAGATGCAGGTTTTGCAAACTGGGTAAGTCTGCTTGTCAGGTGCATTAACTCTGGGCACGGCCTGCTATTTACCCTCCATTACTTCACGGTGATAAGAGTTAGAACCTTGCCCACAAACGCCTCTTTTGTCAATCTTAACCACAAATTGCAACACAATCTAATTACTTTTTATTACCGTAAGTTTCAGGTTGCATTGACTCTTTCTCTTAGTTTCTGCTTAGCCGATCTGAGCAATGCGCTCTCTTATAATGGCACCAAATTCTGTTCAATAGCTGGTGAAATCTATCAGTATTTTGTCAGGAACAGTTTGACTCCATTTTCATTTACCATTATTTGCCTTATTCTGAGAAGGGAAGGGAAGGGAAGGGGAGAGGAGAGGAGAGGAGAGGAGAGGAGAGGAGAGGAGAGGAGAGAAGAGAAGAGAAGAGAAGAGAAGAGAAGAGAAGAGAAGAGAAGAGAAGAGAAGAGAAGAGAAGAGAAGAGTAGACAGAAAATAGAATAGAACAGAATACAGGAAGAGTAGAATAGAATAGACATAGAAGAATAGAAACTCAAAGGTACATGGGGACAAACTGCTCTTTTGGTGTGGAAAGAAGACGTTAAACATTCGCAAAGTTCAGAACGGCGAACTGGAGCCCAAACTGCAATCCAGAGATATTCAGACAAAGCAGAACTTCTGTATGGATTCTCCATATGGAATCATAGAGACATAGGGCTGGAAGGGGGCCTTGGAGGTCTTCTAGTCCAAACCCTTGCCCAAGACAGAGGATTTTGTACCATTCTGGACAAATGGCAACCTTTAATTGAATTTAATGTTTTAATTACAACCTTGAATAAATCTTTTCCTTCCAGGGCTGATAAACTTCAGGAAAAAGGGCCTTTCGTTTTTGTAGTTTTCGCTGAAAAACAAGACAGCCATTCCAAAGCTGTAAATAAATCAAATTGATCTTGGTGTTGGGTTTTTCGGGTGCAAATCATGCGTTTAAAATAGGAATACAAATAAAATATTGACATGCACCATGGCAGAAAAGTGGCAGCCCTGTTCATTGATTGGATTTTGGTTCTGATCTGACAGAGAAAGTTCACAGGTTGCCTTGCACGATATGAAGCTGCGGCAAAGCAACAGATATTAGGGTTTGGCTGCAATATTTTAACGATGGAGTGTTTTTAAATAATCATATTTCATTTGGGGAGTGGTGGTATTATATCAACAAATCTAACCCCTTCCCACATTACAGATCTACCTGGAAATCCAAATGTTTGTCTTTCGGCCCCTGCTCCAATGGCACCCAAAGGAGATTAAAAATTACTCTTCATTTCTCAAGTCAAATCCTCCAAGTCAATATTAATTGGATTTTTCGGCTTCGGAGCTGATGATCTGTGTGCATCATTCTTTAAATTGGCCTGAGGTTGAACGGAGGGTTATTCAATCAGGCCCCCCATTTTGATTAATTCGATTTGCAGGCGTTCATCTCTGGGTAGTTTTTACCCAGAGATAGCTGGGTAGTTTTTACCCAGGATTTTAATATTTGGGGGCACTGAAAGTTGAAAGAGGATTGACTGATGGTCTTTGTTTGTGATGAGAGAGCTTGGTGGCACCAAGGGATGCCTGCCAGAAAACCTCTCAAGCCAAGCAGGAAGAACAAAGCCGTTGTGTCGGATCGTCTCCCAGACTCCGTGTACAAGGAAACATGAACCAGCTCTTGATGGGTTTGAAGGATTCAGATGTTCCTGAGGCATCTGGACTCGAATTGTGACCAATTAAAGGTAGGGGTTCCCCTCGCACATATGTGCTACTCGTTTCTGGCTCTAGGGGGTGGTGCTCATCTCCATTACAAAGCTGAAGAGCCAGCACAGTCCGAAGACGTCTCTGTGGTCATGTGGCCGGCAGGACTAAATGCCGAAGGTGCACGGAACGCCGTTACCTTCCCACCAAAATAGTGGTCCCTATTTTTCTAATTGCATTTCTTTTTTTACATGCTTTCGAACTGCTAGGTTGGCAGAAGCTGGGACGAGTAACGGGAGCTTACTCCATTCTGCGGCGCTAGGGTTTCGAACCGCCGAATGGCCGGCCTTTCTGATCGGCCAGCTCAGAGTCTCTTAGCCACTGAGCCACCGCGTCCCCTTTTGTGAGCCAGTACTGCCACCCACAAGGACTATTCGGTTGAAAGAACCAGGTTGAGGAAGCGTAAGGATTTCAGAGTGCTGGATTGGATCGAATTGAGAGGTTCCCGGCCACTAGCATTCAGGAATAGACTTCCACTGAGGTTGGAGGTTCTACAAAGTGCAATTTGGGCCCCAAAGATAGTTCTGGAAAAACTATCCAAGCTGGAAGTTTGCAGTGATTGCTAACCCGGCGGTTAGTGAAAAGAAGGACTAGGGGAGACATGATAGCAGTGTTCCCATATCTCAGGGGCTGCCCCAAAGAAGAGGGAGTCAAGCTATTCTCCACAGCACCTGAAGGCAGGACAAGAAGCGACGGATGGAAGCTGATCAAAGAGAGATCCAACATAGAATTAAGGAGACACTTCCTGATAGTGAGAATAATTAATCAGTGGAAAGCCTTGACTCCAGAAGGTGTGAATGCTCCAATACTGGAAGTTTTTAAGAAGAGACTGGGCAGCCATTTCTTTGAAATGGAATAGAGTTTTCTACTAGAGCAGGGGGTTGGACTAGATGACCCCCAAGGTCCCGTCCAACTCTGATGGGGATGTCCTTATTGGAGAGTCAGAGGATTATCTAACGCAAGTAAAACCCTCAAGGCAACAAACTGATCTTCTACTTAATCTCACAATCTGCTCTGCCTTGTACCGTGTCTTTATTTAAAAGATCCGTATGCCACTTTTCCAAGGAAATGACAAAATACTACCTTACAAAAAGTATCCCAGGGCCGGCATCAACCTCTGCATTTAAGGAACAAGACAGAAAGTCTGTTTGAGAGCAGCTATGACATTTAAAATAACCAACAACATTTAAAATACTGTATAACCATAGCTCTAATTAAAGAAAAAACAGCAATTACGTTTAAAATGCTAAGCAAGTACCATGGAAAAGTCAAAACATCAACTTATAAAAAAAAAAAGTCTGTCCCAGTCTCGTAATGAGAATTACATTTGAACAAGTCAATTAAAATGAAGAGGGAGCAAGAAAAGATTTGCATGGATTTAGGGCCAACGTCGACCTTGTTAGCCCAGCCTCATTCTGGTCAGGCAAGTTTTCAATTTTTATCCGCAATCTTTTAAACAAACTTTAGGACTTGGACTGTCAAAATACAAGGGAAGAAAATCAGCTGTTTTTCTCCTTAATCAAATTACAGATGATATGAAATCCTTAAAAAAAAAAAAAAAGGGATTTTTTTACTCCTAGAACCAAAAACCTCCGATATTTAGCATTAAGACAGAGGGAAAATAAGAAAGTTGTTTCCCTTCCCCGAAGTTCCCAAATGGAGCCAAATCTTTCCAAAAAATGCAAAACCAATCCAAGAATTAAATGGACAGAGTGTGTCTGGCCAAGTTCAAATAAATTATAGCTAAATTGCCAGTAAAGCTGTATTAAAACAGTTCAGGGAATTCTCTTCTTGCTAACCGATACGTCAATGCTTGATATATTGGTATGTTCAGATGTACAGAATCTTAATTGCTTTATTAAGATGCACAAATATGCGAGATTGTACAAGATATGTCCTGAATGGACAATCAGTAGCTAGTGAGAGCCTCAACTTCCAAACATTTTATCGCCCTTGAAAGCCCTCCTAATTGATTGCTGCTACTCCTTTCTTGTGGCCGAGAGTTCCACCGGGGATCGGGAAAACACTTGTGTGGAAGATTAGCTGAAGAAAGCACGGTCCTTTACATAGCCCCTCTGCAAATGCCAAGAGACAAACCTGTCACTGTATCTTATCTTAGAAGATCATCTCGCAACTTTACGACCTGCAGACTTCAACTCCCAGAATTCCTCAGGCTGACGGGCTGAGGGATTCTGGGAGCTGAAGTCCACAGGTCGTAAAATGGCCAAGGTTGGAGTTCCCTGTTCTAGAGGAAATGGACTCCAGAGGTCACATCGCTGGTCTTACCAATTTGGCCCATCTTCCATTTGGGTGCCGCTGCAATGCTCCCACCGACCCAGAAAAACGTCTCTGCCAGGTGGGCGATGGAAAACTTGCTTTGGAACAAAGAAGAGAGGGAAAAATCCATGTCGTAAACTGAGGAGCCTTCAGCCTTCGGTCCCAAGTTCTGAGAGGGAGAAATCTTCAGTCGTAGCAGAACATACCTGGCCCTTCTCCCACTGAAACGCTTACTTGTATTTTTATTTTTTATTTTTATTTTTTTAGAAAAAAGAACTGGATGTTATGCCAGCCTGGGATTTTGCCCGGGAACTCATTCCTCCTTCTGTCCTTCTTCGAGGCGACAAAGCAAACCAGAAGTTTTCCGCTTTAGGAATCCGAGCCGCTGGCATGGCGTTCGAGAAATTAAAAAAAAAAAAAAAAAAGCAACCGGCCACAAAATTATACACACACACACATGCACACACATATATAAATAATAATAATTTCCCTTTTTCTTTGCTTGCAGGGTCTCATCGTCCGTTCTCCCACCTCCAGAACTAGCCGCGGTTGGAGAAAGGTGCGTTTGGGCAGCTTGGTGAGTATTAGATTCCCTCCTGGTGCGAAACAGCTGCCTCTCTTCGACAGAGCTGGCTAGTGCTGGAGGGAGCTCATCTCTGCCACATCTGGGGAAGGGGAGTGCTCGAAATCCCAAGGAGTTTGTAGCGATGCCTGTTGAACGAAGATGTCTGGATGATCAGCGTGGGAGGAAGCCCTTCGGCCTTGGCAAGGTGGCGGCCAAGGACGGGGAAGCGCATCGCCGGAGGTCCATCTGGATTTCTTTCCGTCTTCACATGTTTCGGAACCAAAGCGAGCCTTCTTGTAGGAAGTGCTTGTTGTAGAAGTGTTCACTCAGCAAATAGGATCCGGAGGAGGAAGAGGAGGAGGACGGGAGAGAAGAAAAGGTAGCCCAAGCTCAGTGTGAGCAAGTCATGTTCTCCTGCAGCTTAAATCCGGTTAATCCCAAAGCCATGGCTTGCTTCTCTTTTATCCGGTCAAGAGATTTAAAGGTTTTGTGGTGTGTGTGTTTGTGTTTGTGCTTCTGTGCGCAGAAGAGACGCTGCAGCTGTTGTGAAAGTGAGACTAGCGTGCCAACCGTCCCTGTCTTACTTGTCCCCATTTATCTGTATTTACTGCCTTTGTTCTTGTTTATGTTCGTACTTGTTATCTTGTACATGTTTGACACACAAATAAATAAATACATAAATCCCTAAGAGAGTTTAGTTTGAATCTATTTTGTTGCTGTTTTTCCTGGAGTGGGCTGCCTCTCCATCGGATGAAAGTCCCTCTCCAATGGAGAAGACAACGGTGAGGTGGATTTGGACCCGAATTTTCTTGAGAAGGAGAAGCAAAGAAGGCCCTTCTCACCAGCCAAGTTTTTGAGCGGGAGAAAGAGTTCCCACAAATTGCACAATTCCCAAACGTCCTTGCGCTGCGCATGAATATAAAAGCACGGATTTTGAAGACGTTAGGAAAGAGTCGCTGATGATGTTTGGAAGAGTGAGGGAATTAAACACGGCTTTCCCAGTTGCCCCCCGTCCCCCCCCCCCCAAAAAAAAAACATTACACCTTCTGCAATCACAGACACAGGGCCACCACTAGTCAATCGGTGGATAGGACAAATTCAGGATGGAGGAGGATGAAAAAAAAAACAGCAGCTGAGGTTCTATGCGATAGCACCGAAGAAATAGGATGCAAGAGAAACTGTCCTGTTTCTTTTAAAAAAATATTTTTTAGGGTTTGTTTTGGCAGAAGTTAAAAAAAAAAAAAGAGTGGAGGGATTCAAAGTTTTACTTCAAAATAATAACAAAAAAAAGAGTAGAACTTATCCAACAAAAACGATGAGAACGATGGCCAAGCTTGATCATTTGGGATGACTTTTAGGCATTCTTTTTTTTTTGTTTGTTTGGTGGGGGGGAAATAATAGAATAGAATATGAAATGAAGAATTGTTGATGCTCTCTGAGCTTGGTTGTTTTCTTGCAGACGTTTCATGACCCAACTAGGTAACATCATCAGTGCCACTGAATATGAAATCCTTCTGGGGCAGAAGAAGTTATCTAAAGGCCGCAGAGAACTGGAGGCCTTATTCTTCCCCTCCCAGGGGGAAAAGAGTTGAAGTACTTAAAGGCTAAGCTTCTTAGGGAAGGAGGTCGCTATTCTCGTCCCTCTTCAAATCCTCCGGCTGCCTTTACGAGACGGACAGCCACACACGTAGAGGGCGAGTGCAATCTCCCGGACTTGGGAAGGAAGCACGCTGCCTTTGGAGCAGGGCCTTCCTCCGAGGATTCACGCCTGTTTGAGAAGGTCGGTTCCTCCCAGTTTACACAAGGGTTCGGAGCTCTCCGTGCGGTTCTTGGCAGTGGAGAAACTAAGACTTCCTTGGTGGTTTCTCTGAGGCTCGCCCAGCCTTGCTTTGGAAAGATGAGGGTTGTCCTTCAGAAGTTGGGAGTTCTCCCATCTACTGGAGGATGTGAAGAAGAGACTGGGCAGCCACTTGTCCAGAATAGATCTGGCCCGCGGGGTGCTTGGATTTGCCCTTGGAACAGCAAAGAACCTGCCCGCGGTGCATCTGCCAGCAAAAATGGAGCTCGGGAGGGCCGTGTGTGGCCGCTCCATGGCCCGTTTTCGGCTGCGATGGCGTCCTGCAGCCCCTCTGCCAGCGAAAAGAGCCACCCCGAGCGCCACATTCACTGGCAGAGGGCTAGCAAAACGAACAAAAAACAAAACAAGAGGAGAAATGTTTCCTCTTTTTGCATTTAGGTATGCAAGAAGGGACAGGAAAGAAGGGAAGGAAAGAGGAAGAAAGGAAAGTGGGAAGAGAGCAAGGAAGGAAAAAAGAAGGAAAGAGGGGGAGGAAGAAGGAAGGAGGAGGAAGAGGGAAGGAAAAAGAAGAAAAAGAAGGGAGGGAGGAGATACAGAAGAGTAAAAGAGTTGGAAGGGTCCTTAGGGAACAACAGAGCAGGAAGAAAGGGAGGGAGGGAGGGAGGGAGGAAGGAAGGAAGGAAATACAGAGTAAAAGAGTCCATAGAGAATAACAGAGCTGGAAGGAAGGAAGCTCTGTGTGCTTTTAATATTTCATATCTGTAAATTTATAGGAAACCTCAAGGGCCTGTTGCGTGCACTTCTTCTCATTAAGGTCATTTCTGTCTGTGGCATATGCATTTCCCCCACTCTGGTTCGTTTTACGGAAGCAAGCATGCTTTGTAAGTGTGATATTTTTGTCAGCAAAAGAGAAGTGCAAATAAATTTAACGGGGGGGGGGGGGGGGGCTGCAGCTTTCAGAGGAAAACAAAACTTGGGCCTCTGCTCTAGCTCTTCGTGGAAGGAAGCCGGTGGAGTGTGGCTAAGGAAGATTTTAGCTTTGTAGAAATAATGATCTTCTTAATTTACTTGCTTTAGAGAACTCCTCTCCTTTTAAGGGAATGTTCCGGCTACTTAACTTAATGGCTCCTATTTAGAGAGATTTACCTTATTCTAACCAAGTAGGTCAGGTTAACAAAAGAGGGACAGGACACGCCGGTGGCCAATAGCATTACAGGAAATAATTCTAATAATCTTAGAAATAATTCTAATAAGCATAGAAATAATTCAAAAATAAAGAGCCAGGTTGGGTTTTCCAGTGGAAAACACTGACCAATAATAATAATAATAATAATAATAATAATAATAATAATAATAATAATAATAATAATAATAATAATAATAATAATAATAATAATAATAATAATAATAAAAAACAACGAAATTGGTACTGGATTCTGGATTTACAGTAACATGCTGCAGTGTCGAACCCATTAAATCATCCTCTTTTTAATGACCCTGTAATCCCTTGCAGGGTGGAGTCGGGGCAACTGAATGGACCTGAGTGTTTATTGGCTGGATGCCTTTCCTGTTGCCAATGCGGAGTTTTTCCCCCAGCAGATATAGTCTCATTATGCCCAGAGAGAGAAAGATCTGCCTCTGCCTAGGATTGAACTCACAGGCTCCTGATTGTGAAGCGAGAGCTTCACCTCTAGGCTATCACACTATTCTGTCGAATCCATTCAATGAGGTTGTTGGGTTGTTGTTTTTTTAAATAAATTTAATTGCATTCTTCCTTGTATCTCTTTGCATTCCCAGATGACTCCTTTACCCAATGGAGTCTGAAAAGCAGTTCAGGTGAGTCTGAACACTGTAGTTCAGAAAATGAAGTCTTCCACCTTCTTTTAAATTTGAGCTGCAGCTATTCTGATTTAATTTAAAAGTCTCTTCGTTTGGAGCTTCCAGAAAAGAACCATCCTATCTTTGACACACACACAAAAAGAACTACCCAATTTTTTTTTCATAACAGGAATCCAGCCCTTAGGGATGCCACGCACCTGAGAGAGAAGCCTGGACTGGTGAGTTAGACTGGTAGATTAAAACCCCATCAGGCAAGAGATTCCTCTAAGCAGGCAACCTGGGGGTTAAGTGGCAGGTTTCGTGATTCAAGACAGCCATGCCCCCATTAGGAACAACTGACAGATTTAGGACTGACCATAGGGAAATAATTCATTTGGTCATTGGCTCAGAAGAAGGAGGAGGGAGGATGAGTTATAAAAGTTTTATTTTTAATCTTTGAAACCAGAGGCACCAGGTGGATGTTGAGTTGAGTTAGCAACATCTCAGAAATCCAGAATATAGCTGGAAGGAGAAAGAGAGAAAGAGAGAAAGAGAGAGGGGTGATTTTTTTGGGTTTTTTTTCCCCACAGAGCCAGATTTAAATAAAAGTGGCAGGTAGAACAAAAGGCCAAAGGAGTGCAAACCTAACACATGGCAAAGATACAGGCCGTTTATTTATACATTCTGGTTGGACGAAAGCTAAGCCAACTTCCAAAAAAAATGGGAGTATTCTGTCCAGTTTTGGACACCCCTGGTGTCCACCCCAAGGGAGGACAACAAATGAGGACAACCCAGGCCTTCTCCTTCCTAATGGAAAAAGCTGCCAGCACAAATCGTAAAATGACAACATCCAGAGTGTCAGTGCAGCTGTGAGTGCGGGTTAGCGCCCTAGTTCCCAATTTAAAAAAAGAAAAGGGGAAGAAAATGAAAGAGGACAGGATGGATGGGAATAGGTTTAAAGCAAATCTCCTTGCTTTTAGCATGATTTTTAATTATTTAAGAGCTGCCAGCAACCAAAGGGGGCACGCATCCTCATATGTATATATATATATAGGGTACTTCACACACACACACACACACACACACACACAATCAGAGGTGGGTATTCGGCAGGTTCTGACCGGTTCTGGAGAACCAGGAGCAGAAATTCTGAATAGTTTGGAGAACCAACAAATCCCACCTCTGGCTGACCCCGCCAACCCCATCTATTCTCCGCCTCCCGGCTGATTGGCTGGGTCTCCTTTGGTTGCCCGGCACAGGAGAACAGAGCTGGAAAGCAGGTTAGTGGGGAGGGAAGGGAAGGGGGATTTTGCAGTATATCTTTCCCCTACCATGCCCACCAAGCCATGCCCACAGAACCAGTAGTAAAAAAAGTTTGAATCCCATCACAGATAGATAGATTGGGGGGGGGGGGGGAGAATGGATAGATAGATAGATAGATAGATAGATAGATAGATAGATAGATAGATAGATAGAGATAGATTAGAGATAGATAGATAGATAGATAGATAGATAGATAGATAGATAGATAGATAGATAGATAGATAGATAGATAAAGATAAAGATAAAGATAAAGATAAAGATAAAGATAAAGATAAAGATAAAGATAAAGATAGATAGAAATGGAAATGGAAATGGAAATGGAAATAGATAGATAGATAGACAGACAGACAGACAGACAGACAGATAGATAGATAGAAAGAGAGAGAGATAAAGAGAGATAGAGATGGAAATGGAAATGGAAATGGAAATAGAAATGGATAGATAGATAGATAGATAGATAGATAGATAGATAGATAGATAAAATATATATTGGGTACTTCGTTGTTGTTTTTTGGCACTTCATTGCTGCAGATATCAGTGATGCTTGAATGGTTTAAACCTAAACCAAGATGGTTTAATGGTGTAAACCTAAAAAAATAACCGGGTTCTAAATATTCTGGGACCGTACCTTCTATCATTCCTTGCTTCCTTGAAACTCAACTTCTCTTCCACCTACTCACTACCTAGATTTGAATCCGAAAATTAGAGGACAGCACTGCAAGTAATTTACACCACGTATTGGAGGCGCTGACCTACGAGGGCGCGTTCAATCCTGGAGGTCGTGCTCTTGGTGAATGAAGATGGAGTATTGGCCACAGCGACTTCAAGAGGCTTCATTCGAAATATTAATAGCAAAGTGTGGCCTTATGAGAATGGAAAGCCCTCCTGGTGGATCCAGAGAAGAGGTTTCTAAAGGGAATTGTTTAGCAGTCAGCTGAAAAACCTTAACCTAACCCAGTTTATTGTTTTCACTAGGATAACTCTGGAATTCCTTTTAAACAAACCCAGGCTCCAGGGATAAACTCCTATTCCTGGAGAAATAGGGAGGAAAGGGGAAAAGGGACGGGGAAATCACATTTATTTATATTTTGCTGCCGCCTGTTCTCCCCAAATTAAATTAACTATTTGGAATATAATTACAGGATAAGTCCCACTGAATTTCATACACCCCAAAATGCATGCGACTGTATATGCATTCGGGAGATTTTCAACTTATAATGATTCATTTAAGGACCAATTAAAGTTAGTCAGTGTAAATGGTATAATTAGCAAAAAAAAAAAGTCTTCCCATAGATAAGGCTATATCAGTAATATTTCTTCCTCTGCCCACCCTGAGATTTCTATTAGTCTCATTCCAACCCGACAATCAGCAATATCGTTAGAATCTGGGTTATATCTCAGCTTGGTTTATATTCTGTCTTCCTCGCTTATGAATTTTACATCGAAGCTATACCTGGGCAGGTAGGGAGGAAGCGGCCGTTCCTTTAGCAGTGCTCAGTTATACCTGGAATTGATCCTCTATTTAATTAATTGGTGGGCTGCTCAGGTGCTGTTTCAAGGCTTACCTGAGGCTAGCCAGGGGTGCAAATATCTAGCAAGAACTGGGGGCTGTTGGTTTTCTGCCCAGATTAAAGGTCAGAGCTTCGGGCGGAGATCAGCAACTCCCTTGCATTCATCAAGACTTCCAGAATGCTACTGCTGACATTCAAAGAATTAAGCCCCCAAGGACACTGGAAACCAAATTAAAAACGGTTTACCAATTTAAATTGAACGTTCAATCAGACACGAGGAGATCCAACTGGTCAGTCCTAGAGGAAACCCACCCTGGCTGCTCTTTAGAAGGCCAGATCCTGAAGATGAAACTCAAAGACTTTGGCTACCTGATGAGAAGGAAAGACTCCCTGGAGAAGAGCCGAATGCTGGGAACGATGGAGGGCAAAAGAAGAAGAAGAAGAAGAAGAAGAAGAAGAAGAAGGGGACGGCAGAGAAGGACGGAGCTGGAGGGAGTCACTGAAATAGTTGGCGTGAGCTTAAATGGACTCCAGAAGATGGTTAGAGGACAAGAAGTCCTGGAGGAACGTTGTCCATGGGGTTGTGATGTGGGTCGGACATGACTTAACAACAACAAATGCACTGTACATTGGAGGTGGTGATCCTTTGAGAGCTGCATGCAATGAAATTTCATTTTAACCTATGCCAATTAGGCTACATTCAAAGTGACAATAAAGTGATTCTAAGGGTAAGTCTAAGGTTGGCTTCGAAGGCCTTGGAAATTTGCAAAGAGCCGTTTCCGTTGCATCGATCCAATTAATTAAACAAGGACTCGGAAGGAGCCCAGGAGAGATTCCAGAATGGAGGGGAGAACTTGCCGCTTTACAAAGACCTTTCTCAGCCCTTTTCTAGAGATAATGAGGGCTCTCTTGATTTACACCAAGCGCTCTCCAGGTCCGCAGAGGCAGCCCAATTTACGCCATTCAATACTAGACAAAGGTCCCCAGCAAACAACCGCAAATCTCCATGTTCTACTAACTCTTCGCTGTCCACCCTTCCTCCTGGCTAAGGGCTAAAGGTTGCTAATTAAACAGGGAAAAAACATCCCAGGGCTGACACCATCAGAATGCTTAATGCTGTCCTTCATTTCAAGTGGCAAGGTCCAATTTTTTATTTTTTTATTTTATTGTCGGTGCTGCAATTTCTCTATGGCAATCTAGTTACGAGTTCTGGGATTAAATTAGAGAGATGGATGTTCTGACGCAGATCTGCCAGAAACTTGGCGTATTGCCTATATTACAAGAACCGCCGTTCCTTTGCCCGAATTCCCTAGGAATTGGCCCTTAAAGCCCCAGGGGAGGGAGAAGCAGAAGGGAAAACGGGATTAGGAAAATATTATCATGTCACAATGTTGCCCAAAGGTTGGGACAGCTGAAAACGGTGCGAGTGTCAACTCATAAAATATTTCTATGGTCTTTTTACAGAAAACAGAAAGGGAGGGGGGAGTAGTGCGGCAGCTTGGAAAGCAAAAGGGCATTCCATACATAGCTTTTCAAAGATAGTAACTAGGTGACTGAAGTTTCTGCCATGCACAGTTTTAACTGGAGAACATGATGGATGACTCTTGGCTATGGATGTGTCCCGTTGGAGAATATGAATTATGATACACCCAGAGGGGTGGGGGAAAACTAGGGTCAAAGGTGATGATGAATGATGTGTCTCAGAGTCAGCTACACCCAGGCAATGCCGGACATGTTAACTCCCAATAAATCCTTTGGAAGTTTGGGAAGTTTGGCTCAAGACTCATGATTTAGATGGGGGCAACTGCCGGAATCCTGACAGTGAGCAGCATACAATTGGGGGAAATTTGATGGCCATCGATAAGGGCTATTAGGTTTAATGGTTCGAGAATGGGCATATTTTAACCAGCAAGGCACCGAGATTCATTCATTGGTCAAATTTTGGTCTTGTTTTAATGAAACGGAATCCCAGGAGGTTAAAATGTTAGAAAGGATCTGAGTAGATTGCTTTCTGGAACCTCCTGGGTGATGTGGGCCAGCTTCACCTGATCCCTGAAGGTGGCTGCTCCATTTCTGCTTCATTCTAGGAAATCCTTGGCTTACGACAGTTCGTTTAGTGACAGTTCGAAATTGGCACCGGGGGAAACAAAAAGGGGATTTATAATCTCTTTTGGTACTTAACCACCATTACGGCATTCCCCGGGGTCATGGGGTCAAAATTGGGACAAAATTGGGCAGGAGAATAACCGCTCCCTCCATTAACGGCCTGCCAGATGTTTTAAAGACCTCCCATTAACCTTTCCTTCTCAAGGGCTTCCTTCTGGGCTGGAGGACTTTGATGCCATCCTGAAGAGCTGGCTGACCCTTTCAGAGGGGTGGGCAGGAAATAAAACAACCACACATCAAAGCAACCTGCTAGGTTGCCGGCCAATTGATTGCTGAAACGAAAGGAGGTTGGGGAGATACCTGTCAAAGAAGCTCTGAGCTAATTTCCAGAAGATAATTCCCCCAGAAAGGACAAAAAAATCATGAAATTCTTTAATTTGCTGCCAATTCTAATTACTCCTCAGCGAAAGACCAATTCCCGTCTGGTTCTCTTGTTTTCCTGTCCACCCAATCCAAAAATTATCTTGCTTCTTAATAGGATAGGATAGGATAGGATAGGATAGGATAGGATAGGATAGGATAGGATAGGACAGGACAGGACAGGGATAGGATTTATGTGTGTCATATAGAAATTTTTCCAGTAATGAGTATTGAACTGGTAATCTTTTGGGGGACACACAAAAAGAGAGCCAACACAACTCGGCTACAATCCTGCCCCAACAATTCAACAATGCCTGTTTCGTGGTTATTGGTTAGGGCTTTTAATGGGTTCAGAAGCTTCTAATGATGCTGATAATTACGGCATCGTAATAATTAAGCATCATCATCAACCCTTGTTCCTATTTATAGCACATTGATGATAAATAATTCAGAATTCTTACAGTTGCAGAAAGAGCACGATCTGAACCTCAGTGGTTAGTTCCGAACTTAATTTATGGTGTGTGTGTGTGTGTGTATTTCCTTTTAAAGAAGTGCAATAGCTTTCAGATTCAAAACCATTTTGTCAACTTCACGAATGGCTTGGGAATTAGGAGATCAAGAGCCACTCAGGCTTGATATTACACACCCTTTGAAGCGTATTTGTTTATTAAACAATCCTTTTATACTCCAGTCACCTTGTTTGTTACTGTTCTTAATCAGTATAAAGCCTTTGGAGAAATTGTAACTGTAATACTTTGATAGTTCATTAAAACACTCTCTCTGTCTGTCTCTCTCTCTCTCTGTGTCTCTCCGTGTGTGTCTCTGTCTCTCTCTCTCTGCCTTTCTCTGTTCTCTCTCTCTCTGACTTTCTGTCTCTCTCTCTACCTTTTTCTCTCTGTGTGTGTCTGTGTGTCTCTGTCTCTCTGCCTCTTTGTCTCTCTGTCTCTGTCTCTCTGTCTGTCTCTCTGTCTCACACACACACACACAAATCCATGAGTTATAGCAAGGAGGAGCAAGAATAGAATGGCTTAACCTCACTTAACTCCTTAAACAAACTTTAAATGGGATTGAGATTCTGTGGTTCGGCAAGCTGCGAGAAGTTGGCTCACGTTTTTTGCACAGGGCACAGAACCAAAATGACCGCAGGAGGTCAGCATATGGTTTATTACCCTATATTAAGTGAATGAAGCAGCCATGTAGGTTGCTGAGTGAATGGCAGCCAGGAAGGGTTAAGACACCTTGGATTGGATCCTTAAGAAAAGGGAAAGGCAAGTTGGACAATGAGGGCTAGCTCCTTAGAAGTCACTTTGGGGGTGGCGTGCATCAGCTGAAAATGGCAGAGGTGGAAGGGGGCCTAACTGCACCGAAGGAAGTTGAATTTGGGCTCCTCATCATGTCGGAATACAGGCAGTCCTCAACTTATAACAGTTCATTTAGTGACGGTACTAGAAAAGAACTGACTTAAGACTGTTTTTCACGCTTATGATGGTGGCGAACCTTGTCAAAATTCAGACGCTTGACTCGTATTTATGACGGTGGCAATGTCCCAAGATCACATGACCCCTTTTGACAAGCAAAATCAATGGGGAGGCCAGGCTCACTTAAAAACCATGTGACTCACTTAACAAGTGGGTCACTCAAAATTCACTCCAGAGCTGTCTCGCTTAGCAGCAGGAACGTTGGGCTCGACTGTGGTCGTAAGCCAAGGACTTCCTGTGAAAGAAGTGGCTTTTCCCACTTCTCTCTCTGGGCTCATCGCGCTCTAATGTGCCCCTCGGCATCCATTCAAAGTTCCTTCCCATTAGCTGCTTCCCGACTCTTTAAAAGAGGAATTGTGCCAGGCAGAGAAACGCTGTATTTTCTCCTACCGGTTCATGCTCAATTTGTGGAAAGAGAATTTCCAAGATGCTGACACTTGTAAACTGCTCTGCTGTCATGCCCCCGTTGGAATCTGATTCAGAAGGGGAGGCCAAGCAGCTGACAGGGAGGGAGTGTGGCTCCAGTGGCTGTGGGAGAAACTGGGGAAGGGCACAGTCCCTCTGGGCAGAGCAGAGGAGAGGTAGTGTAAGGCAGAGGGAATTCGGAGGAAGACACAGGCCCACCCCCCTTCATCCTAGGGCACGCAGGGAGGAATGGAGAAGGGAGCAACATGAGTTGCATGGCTTACGGGGGAGGAAAGGGCCCTGATTCCCTTCACTAACTGCTCCTGGGAAAACAGTGTTTAAAAAGGGTATTTGCGCCCAGCACCCAACCATCCATCTATCTCTATTCCCATCCACTCCATCCTATCTATCTATCTATCTATCTATCTATCTATCTATCTATCCTATCTCCATCCATCCACCCACCCAGTCACCCATCTATCCATCCATCCATCCATCCATCTCTATCCCCATCCACTCCATCCTACGTATCTTTCTGTCTTTCTCTCTCTCTCTGTACTTCCCTCCCTCCCTCTCTCCCTGCATCTATCTATCTATCTATCTTATTTCTATACTGCCCATCACATATCCATGACTCTGGACAAGTTTACAAATAAATAATATATTTACTTCAAATTTGCCAAGCACAAAAAAGGCCCCCAAAGATTCTCTATGGTTGGTCCAGAATTACAGGCAGGTATATAGATAGCTACATTTGACACAGAATGCACCTGTTCCACTGGAAAGGTGGGAAATAAGCAGAATAAAAATGCCAACTTAGGAAGGACGCAAAAAAAAAGAAATAACCACCAGTTTTCCTCTCGGAGAAATGGGTTTTCCAGTTGTCCCTCTTCCTGTAAAACTTGCATAATACCCCATGGGGGGAAAAGGCAAGACTATACAGGAGATATATTATTTATATCTGTTTGCTGCTGTGATGCCAGCAATCGAAAGGCCAGTGGCCAAAGCATAAAACCACGGGAGGCTTTTGCTGCTGTTGTGTTCTCCAAGCTGTTCACACTTCTTTAAAGATGCACATAGTTCTCAAAGGTGTCTCCAGAACAAACGATCTTCGCATATCTAAGTTAAAGTTGTTTAGTATATTAACCGAAGGATTTGGGGGGAGGTGTTTGACTTAAAACAAAAATCAGGTAAATTTATAGTCACAAGGTATACTCAACTGTTGACTGTCAAGCTCAGAAGGGAAGGAAGAGAAGGATGGAAGAAAGGAAAGGAATGAAGGAAAGGAGGAAAGGAGGAAAGGAAGGAAGGAAGGAAAGATGGTGATGGAGGGAGGGAGAAAGAAGGGAGGGAGGGAAGGAAGGAAAATGAAAGAGAAGGGAGGGAGAGAGGAAGGAAGGAGGGAGGGAGGGAAGAAGAAAAGAAAAATGAAAAAGAAGGAGGAAGAGAGGAAGGAAGGAGGGAGAAAAGGAAGGAAGAAGAAAGGGAGGGAAGAAAGGAAGGAAAGGGAAGGAGGAAGGAAAGGAGGAAAGAAGGAAGGGAGGAAGGAAGGAGAGATGGTGATGGAGGGAGAATGGAAGGAAGGATAGGGAGGGGAGGGAGAAAGAAGGGAGGGAAGGAAGGAAGAAATATGAAAGAGAAGGGAGGGAGGAAAGAAGGAAGGAAGGAAGGAAGAAGAAAAGGAAGGAAGAAAGGAAAGGAAGAAAGAGCAGGAGGGAGGGAGGGAAGAAAGGAAAGGAATGGAGGGAGAGAGGGAGGAAGGGAGGAAAGAAAAAAGGAAGGAAGGAAGGAGGGAGGGAAGAAGAAAGGGAGGAAAGAAAGGAAAGGAAGAAAGAGAAGGAGGGAGGGAGGGAAAGAGGAGGGAGGAAAGGAAAGGGAGGGAGGAAAGAAAGAAGGAAGGAAGGAAGGAAGGAAGGAAGGAAGGAAATACAGAATAAAAGAGCTGGAAGGGTCCTTAGAGAATAACAGAGAAAGAAGGAAGGAAGGAAGGAAGGAAGGAAGGAAGGAAGGAAGGAAGGAAGGAAGGAAGGAAGGAAGGAAATACAGAATAAAAGAGATGGAAGGGTCCTAAGAGAATAACAGAGAAGGAAGGAAGGAAGGAAGGAAGGAAGGAAGGAAGGAAGGAAGGAAGGAAGGAAGGAAGGAAGGAAGGAAGGAAAGCTCCCCTTCCCTCCCCCTCCCATGGATGGATTTCAGGTTTTTTACACACTCCTTGTAGCTAATGGATTACCTAGCATCCCTATTTTTTTTCCTACAAAATGGAAATTGTTTCTTGCTACACAGCTACAGCGACAAGGAAGGGGAAGGGTGTCCTTGTACCAAGGGACCTTCTGCCTTCTTACCACAGCCTGGTTTTGCCTCCACGGGGAAGTTTCTGCCAGGGGAAAGGAGGGAGGGAGGGAGTTGGGCTCCGAGATGAGATTACAGCAGCCAAAACAAACAACGATAATATTTTTTTTAAAAAAATCAACTTTTTTCTCCAAAAGGCTCACCCACCCAGAACACCACCCCCCTCCCCTCCACGTAAGCTCTGCCAAGCTCCTTGCATAACAAAGATCGGGGTCTCTTATTTCCAAACCGGAGACGCCCCGATCACAAGGCTTCTTAAGGAAAGGTTTAAGGGGGGGAAGGGAGGGTGATGGTGGATGGGAGACCCCAGCCCCAAGAGACCCTGCCTTACCTTGATCGGGGCTCAGGCAACGGGCGCTTTTCAAATCGTCCATATTCCCAAAGAGGGGTCGAGGAGGAGGAGGAAGAGGAGGAGGAAGAGGAAAGAGCCAAAGTCCCGAAGCCGGGAGTGAGAAGCATCACTGAAACAGTGAGAGCATCTCGGAGACGTCGGCGGCGTTCTCAGCCACACCAAAGGATGCATCTCGGCACCAAACTTCCTCGGGAGAGGCAGCTGTTTTGCTCTCTGGCCTCATCCTGGTCCACAGCCAGAATGACAAGCCGGACAGGTAGAAAGGGAAGGATGGAGAAAGAGAGAGAGAGAGACAGAGAGAGAGAGAGAAGGGACAAGAGACTGCCAGAAAGAAAGAGAGGACTTCTTTGGGTTGATGGAGAGCATTCACCCTCTGCCAGCTACCTCTGTCTCCTTTTCCAAAGGAAGCAATTTGATCTCCTGGCACGAGCGGTGTGGCCGGCCGTGCAGGGAAGAGGCAACACTAGTTTGGCTTCACCATTGCAGGCACAACAGTTGGAAGCAGCAGACGCGGCTCTTTCGCATGTCCTCGGCAGGTGATTGCCACCCCAAAGGCTGGAAATCTCACCTTCGGTCATGGGCCTGTGCCATGGCCTTGATGCTCTTAGCTGGGAAATGGGAAGGAGCGGGTCCTGCTTCGGTAGCACCTTCCATAACTAGATGCCCAGAGGACACGGCAAACGGACACATCAGACCCACCGATGCTCGGGTTAAACGCGGTGCCTTAAAATCCAGACGTAGCCAAATTGGGCAGAACCTCTTAAAAACACTTTGCAGAACCCAAAGGTGTTTTTTTTAAATAAATAAACAAACAATTAAACAAATGTGTGTGTGTGTATGTATGTATGTGTGTGTGTGTTTATATATACGTATGTGTGTGGAAGTGTGGAAGCAGTGAAGTCGCTAAGTTTATTTGCATCCTACAAACCACCGTCTCTATGGGTCACCTCTGCCATTGCCTCCACAGCAACTCAAGAGCTGCACCAAAAATAAAATATTCTCAGGGGTCAGAATCCTTCGGGACTTTCTTGTATTTAAACAACGTTGGTGGTTGTGTACTCGACAAGTGTTCATTTTCAAAGTCTTTTTCAGACTATCATCCTTAAGGGAGGATTTTAAGCTCCGTTCCGGGCAAATTATGACCTTCTCTGGCATATCAAGAAATAATTAACATTAGGAAGACTGGAAGAGAAGGGGAGGAGAAGATAGGAGTCCCAAGAAGGACCCAAATTGCGTTGAGACTCTCCCCAAATCCCAGACACATTCCTCAGAAACATCGCACGTGACAGCCAAGCCATATTCAATGTCTTAAGGCCCCCACTAAGAACGAAGAAGAGTCATCAAACACCCTTCTTCCCTTTCACTGGGAATTTAAAAAAACAAAATATATAAAAGCAAAGCGAGGCCCTTCCAGCTCCCTCTGACATGCAAGTGAAATTGAATTTGATCTCTGTCCGAGAAAGCCAACAGTGAGAGTGAGTAAGCGAGTGAGTGAGAAAGAGAGAGAGAGAGAGAGAGAGATTAAGAAGACAATTACAGACAAGGCAGTCTGACATGCTGACATGAATAAATGATCAACGCCGTAAAGGTTATGAATGGTTACAGTGCAGGTGGGACCCCTCCCAGGACCTTTTAGCAGCCTTTCAGGTGATTATGCCACAGAGAAGTAATTGCTTTCTTCTTCTTCTTCCTTTCATACGACACAGAAGGAAATATTGCAGCAGATAATCAAACGAGACTGCACGGAGCCCAGGATGTATATTGTTCTACAACTGTCTTCGTAGAGAATCTCCCTCAAAGGGCTTGTTCTACGATGCCTGAGGTTGAAGATCAGGGCCCCTGCTTTCTACTGATGATGAGATGGAGGTGAGCACTCTGGATGTCAACTCATAAAATATTTCCATGGTCTTTTTAAAGTTGCCGACAGAAAGGGAGTGGGGAGCAATGCGGCAGATTGGGAATCAAAAGTGCATTCCATACATAGTTTTTCAAAGATAGTAACTAGGTGACTGAAGTTTCTGCCATGCAAAATTCTAACTGGAGAACATGATTGATGACTCTTGGCTAGGGATGTGTCCCATTGGAGGATATGAATTATGATACACCCAGGCGGGTGGGGTGGAAACCAGGGTCAAGGGCGACAATGAATGATGTGTCTCAGAGTCGGCTACACCCAGGCAATGCCGGACATGTTAACTCCCAATAAATCCTTTGGAAGTTTGGGAAGTTTGGCTCATGATTGAAATGGGGGAACCGCCGGAATCCTGACATTGGGTTAGACCTGGGAGTTTTACTCTGAGAAGAGCCCTGTTATCTTTCCACTAGTGCAGTGATTCTCAAGCACTTGGAAGAGGTGTGGACGTTATGTTTGGACTGGACTGTGCCTAGACACAATATCGACACAATATAGTCTCCCCACACTACAAAAACAAAACAAAACACGAGGTTGAGACTCTGGAAAGAGTGCAGAGAAGAGCAACCAAGATAATTAGGGGACTGGAGGATAAAATATGAAGAACAATTGCAGGAATTGGGGATGTCTAATCTAGTCAAGAGAAGGACTGGGGAATGACACGATAGCAGTCTTCCAATATTTGAGGGGCTGCCCCAAAGAAGAGGGCGGGGTCAAGCTATTCTCCAAAGCACCAGAAGGCAGGACAAGAAGCAACGGATGGAAACTGATCAAGGAGAGAAGCAACCTGGAACGAAGGAGGCATTTCCCAACAGGGAGAACCAG
The DNA here is from genome assembly GCA_033807585.1 of Hydrophis major. NCBI lineage: Eukaryota > Metazoa > Chordata > Lepidosauria > Squamata > Elapidae > Hydrophis > Hydrophis major. The sequence goes on along the minus strand of CM066342.1, from coordinate 14,292,928 downwards.
TGGAACAGCCTGCCTGCAGAGGTTGGTGGTGCTCCATCACCGGAGGTTTTTAAGAAGAGATTGGACAGCCATTTGTCTGGAATGGTATCGACTCTCTTGCTGGAGGAGGGGGCTGGACGAGCTGATCTCCAAGGCCCCTCGCAGGGTGCGTTATCTGTTTGTCAAGAATGTGTTTGTTACGTACACAGGGTGTGTTCGTCACAGAAGAGGGAAAAGGCAGAACCCGGGAGGGGTCTTAGACATGGTCTCTCTTGAATGAGAGTGTACAAAAGTATTGTTTGAAACTCCGAAGGCACGCTCCGTCCCCTTAATCCATTTTGGGAAGGGACGAGGAGGCCTGCCTTTGCAAACACATTCCAATAGACTCCCTTTGTTTATACATCAGCATTTTCTGTCGAATTAGTGAGTATAAGTTTGGAACATTTTAAATTTTGTTTTTAACAAAACAAAACACAGCTCTGTTATTCTACGCTCTAACTGTCTGGGGAATTCTGGGAGTTAAAGTACATCCATCTTCAAGTGCCCAAAGTTTGGGGGGGGGGGGGGAACTGCATGAGTTCTTTCTAGTGCAGAGAATCACGATTCAAAGATGCTTCAGTCTGGCCTGAAGATGTTTATTGATGTATTTATTATTAATTTTTTTATGCGGCCGGACTATAAGGCGACTCTGGGCCTCTCTAGGTGAAGCTGAGCAGTTCCAAGTTGCCACCTTGTATTCTGCTCCCGTTCCATCCATCCTGCGTGCAAAGCACAGTGAATAAATAAAGCAGCATCTGCATAGCCCAGGCTAAAATAATTCCTCGTTTGCTGGCTAGCCAAGAGGATGGAGATACAAACGAGAGAGAGAGAGAGAGAGAGAGAGAGAGAGAGAGAGAGAGAGAGAGAGAGAGAGAAAGGAGATTATCTCTTTTCTGTGCCAGCAACGACAATTAAGGCCTCTCATCTGGATATCCCATGCCACATTATATTATTAATTCATTTTAAAATTCTGATCCTGTCAAATGTTCTTTTTTTTGGGGGGGGGGGGAGAAAAAATAAAACAAAACAAAAAACCTACCAGCACCAGGAAAAAAAAAAAAGCAAAGTAGTTCTGCCACAGGAGAGATTGAAATGCCATCAATTAATCTTTGTTTGGTGGCCTAATGATAGAGTGGTTTACAAAATGGATGGGAAAATAAAGCATGTCAGCTGGAATGATAACCCATGGGCCCTTGAGAATTTTTAATTTCTAGCGTTCTATTGCTTAGTAATGTGGTGCTTCCCAGGCAATGAGAGGAGGAGGAGAGAAAGGAGATGGAGGAGGAGGAGGTAGAGGGAGGGGGAAGAGGGAGAAGAGGAGGAGACGGGAAGAGGAAGGAGGAGGAGGAGGAGGAAGAAGAAGAAGAGGAGGAGGAAAAATAAGAAGAGGGAGGAGGAAGAAAAGAAGAGGAGGAGGAGGAAAGAGAGGAGATGGAGGAGGAGGAAGAGGGAGAGGAGGAGGAAGAAGAGGAGATGGAGGAGGTGGTAGAGGGAGAGGAGGAGGAGAGGGAAAAGAGGAGGAGACGGGAGGAGGGAGGAAGAGGAAGAAGAAGAAGAGGAGGAGGAGGAAAGTAAAGGAGATGGAGGAGGTAGAGAGAAGAGGAGAGGAGAAGGAGGAGGAAGAGGGAGAGGAGGAAGAAGAGGAGGAGGAAGGAGGAGGAGGAGGAGTGTATGTGCTGAGTTGCTATTGAGGGGACCTGCTGATGCCAACTTGTTATTGGACTCCTGATGGTAACTTTGGAAGTGTGTGGACTCTATAGACATGCTGTGGCATACTAATTTAATAGGATTTGGCTACTTTATGTGGTCGCTCAGAGTCGAAAGCGACTTGATGGCACAAAAATCCGTCCATCAATCGATCCATTAATGCAACCCTTCAGGTTGCTTTTGCTGGAAATGCCAATGGTCTTCAAGAGAGGAAATCTTGATTTGAGCAGTAGCTGGAAAAGCAGAGAGGGACCCAGAGAAATTCCTAGGCTAATGCACATTTATTGAATCCACCCAGTTTCTGAATTGGAACAAGGCTCGGAGCCAGAAACTAACCAACCAAATAATTAGACCCATGCACCTTGGTACCTTCTTGTCAAAAAGAAACCCAGTTTAACCCCTGCCTGGGTGTAGTGTTCAAACAACCTATACTTTAAAACAGTGATTTTCCCAGCAAAGCTGCCTGGGGAATTCTGGGAGTTGAAGTCCAGTCATGTTGAAATTCCCAATTGCTTTAAATCAATGTCGGCTCTTCAAAAATTGGATGCAAAAAGGGCAAGATGTGAATTTATATATATAGGTCATACCAGTTCATGCTTAACAGGGAAAAAGATTTATGCAAGACTTATACAAGATTTATAACCAGGCTTAGGGAAAAGAAGGGAGTCCCAGAAGACCTCAAGGAAATGCCCGTGATCAGCTGTGTCAAAGAACAGCAGGCCGTTTTTCAGCTTCACACAACGCTTATAATGGCTTACTAAATTAGTCGTTCCCTGAATCCATGTGTATCTTAAACTGACCCAAGAGATGGGCTTAGCCAAAGGAAGAGCAAAAAAAAAAAAGAAGGAGGAGGGAAGAGATAAAACTAGACAATTTAACCTCGCTGTGTGAATGCAGCCGATAAAATCTTAAACTCGCTGAATGAGGGATGTGAGAACCCAGCCCTTTTGCATGAATTTCCCTGGGTTGTTATCTCAATATTAGCATTCTGTGTCTATACTGTGACAAATATACCCAAGGCTTCTTGCATAGCAGAAAAGAGTGCCGTGCAATTCCAATTAAATCAAGAGTTGTAAAATAAAAATGGAAAGAACAATGACACCACGGAACACCTCCGGGTGTGGCTGAAACCCACCAAATTTTGCCTTGGATAACATTGTCTTATTAAGGCTATTAAAAGAGGCAAAGGGGAGGGAAGAGCGAAGAGCGAAGAGGCAGGCTGCTCCAAAATTGGAAAATGCATATAGAATAGCATACAAATAGAATAGAATGAGAACCAAATGAGAATAGGAATAGGATAGAACAGGAATAGGAAAGAACGGAACAAAATAAAATAATAGAATATATATGTACATATATCTCCCCATTCTTCATGGATTCAGAATGTTCAAAACTTAGCTACACCAATGTATTTTGCTTGGGGGGGAAATATACTTATTTCCTAGACACTTTTTGCAAAGGCCAATTGACTCTGATTTCTGTTTCTAAATATGTTTTCCTTCATAGGATGACATTGCTGATTCCCCCGCCCCTCCCAGACTCTGACCACTTCTGTCTCCCACTTTGGAATGCTGGAAATATTCCAGTCCTCTTTCTCATCTTCTCCAACAAAAGCCAACCCAGGTTTTTTTCTAACCTGAGCGAAGTTGGCACTGTTATTTCCTTGGGCACTTCAACTGAAGCGCTGCCTAATTCAGGCAAGGAAGCTTAATGGGTTGTGGCGGATGAGCTGAGCGACAGAGTTCAAAATTGTCAGGGGTGCCCCTGGATTCACCGGCAAGAGGCTGAACTACCTTGGAGAATATTCTGACGACTACAGAGAAAGTACTATGCCAGGGAGGGAGGGAGGGAGGGAGGGAGGGAGGGAGGGAGGGAGGAAGGAAGGAAGGAATAATGGCACCAAAACTAGATGAAGCAAACTGGACCGAACACCGGAAGGGCAATTAATGAAGTTAAAACTTGAGTTACTTGGTGCTATGAATGGAGGCAAGAATCATTTTGATGTCTGGAAAACTTGAAGACTATAATAATAATAATAATAATAATAATAATAATAATAATAATAATAATAATAATAATAATAATAATAATAATAGTAATAATAATAGTAATAATAATAGTAATAGTAGTAATAGTAGTAGTAGTAGTAGTAGTAGTAGTAGTAGTAGTAGTAGTAGTTTTAAAAAGCCAACAAAAGGGAAGGCTGCCAGAGACTCTCGCCAGAATCAGAGCATGAGCTTATAAAAATGCATAGAGGCAGTTATGGAAACTCCTGAGAAATGGTTCTCTTGACTTGGAATCCACAAACAACAACACAGGGGTGTTTGATAGCAGTCGCCCAAAGAGCTAAATTCACACAACAGGCTGAACCATAAAGTAGCTACGCCGTTTGGGATTATGCAAGATGGGGGCTGCCAATGTATGGTTTAGTGAGCTACCATGCAGACGGAAGCCCGTGGCTTTGTACCTTCTGGTTATGCTTTCTATGGAACAGAAATTGGCCAAATAAATAACCCTAAAATAAAATAAATAAAACTGGGGTAGGTTCCAAGAGCAGAATGACTAATCCATCAGCGACAATTTATTAATTCAGACGGGGGAGGGTTTTTTTTTGACATTTAAAAGAAAAACATTAAAAGAAAAGGTTTTGTGAATTTCAAGCATTAGCTTGACAGTTCCTTTATTTAGTAAGCCGTGAATGATCACTGCTGCCATCAACAATCATTTTGGGGGAAAAAACAACACCGAATTGTCATTCTAATATCCCAACACAATTGAAACACACACTTGCGCAAAATTATTGTTTGGCTTCACTACACAAATGGAAAAAAAAAACAACAACAGAGATTTGTGCGTGTAGCTAATATTACCAATTCTGACAGGCCAGGAGATGCTTTTTATATATCCATGAACACAAACAGACGCTGGTTGCGATTCAAAGTCATTATTTACAAGAACAGAGTTGGAAGGGGTCTTTGGAGGTCTTGTAGTCCAACCCCCTGCTTAGGCCGGAAGCCCTACACCCGTGACGGCGAACCTATGGCACTCATGCCACAGGTGGCACGCGGAGCCATTTGTGCCAGCATGCGAGCTGCAGGAAAACTTACCTCACTGCGGCATGTGTGCGTCTCACAGCTGATTTTTGGCGGGTTTGAGGCCTTTTTCAGCCTTCCAAAGGCTTGAAGAAGGCTTCTGCAGGTTTCTGCAGGCCAAAAACTAGGCCCATTTCATCACTTCCTGTTTTTCCGAAAACACCAGAAAGTGACGAAACGAGTCTATCTTTCTCTCTCCCTCCCTCTCCCTCTTCCTCTCTCCTAGTATAACCAACAAAGTATGGAGAACCTGTGTCTTAGAGATTAATACATCCATCTAATATGTAAGCAGTCCTGGTTCGAATCCCAGGAGGGTATGGCTAGCTGATGAGAGCTAAATAGCTTGAAATAGATCTGTACGAGTCTCCCTTTATTTCTTTGTTGGTAAAACATAAATTTAACAGACAAAGAACAGCAGATTCTCCATCGTTTCTTTGTCTCTGGCCTCCTGCCATCCGGACAAAAATAGAATTGTCGCGAAGGATCCGATTTCTCTCCACCGGCATATAATAAGTTGACATGCTGGCAGGTGAGCCCCTGAGTGAAAGCTTCCTTTCTTTTGTCCATTTGCAATTTATCCCAAAAAAAAACCCGAACTGACAGCTTCCGAAGGCCGAAAGCGCCCAGAAGTGAATTGGCTGTGTTGTGTTGATTACCGAAAGATGAGATGCTGGCAGGCTGTCTGTCACTGGGATGGAGAGAAGAGGGGAAGGAGAAGAAAGCTTTTTGCTGAGAAGATAAGTCGGCAGAGGTGGAAGAGGGGTGGAAAATGCAGCGAAAGCTCTGGTGGACCAAAAGAGAGCGAATGCAGAAATGGGACACACTCGGTGCCTGCAAACTTCGGGAAAATTGTATGTGTCGAGCGAATGGTTTCCCGTGAACCACACCACTTCCCTCTCAAGTTGAATGAAATGGCTTCTTAACAGAATTCCAATGTTGTTCCTCTATTGTTGTTGTTGTTGTTGTTGTTATTCATAATAATTTTTTATCACTGAGTGATGCGGCGACCTAGAGGTGGAGCTCTCGTCTCACAATCAGGAGGCTGTGAGTTCGATCCTAGGTAGAGGCAGATATTTCTCTCTCTGGGAATATATCTGCTGAAAAAAGACTCCACACTGGTGACAGGGAAGGGCATCCGGCCAGTAAACATTCATCTCCATTCAATTGCCCAGATTCCACCCCGCAATGGATTGGTTAAAAGAGGATGCTAGTTTTTATTGCTTTTATACGTTTATATACTGGGAGACCTTGACTTACAACAGAGAGAGACCTACTCAGAAAAAAAGAGATACACCTACAGAGAGAGAGAGAGAGAGAAATAAAGACCTACTCAGAGGGAGAGAGAGAGACCTACTCAGAGTGTGTGAGAGAGAGACCTACTCAGAAAGAGAAATACACCTACACACACAGGGAGAGAGAGAGAGACAGATACACAGAGGGGGGAGAGGGAGGGAGAGAGAGGTCTGTACTGTCAGCCAAGAAACCAGCTCACTCTCATGATACTAGCCCTCTTGACTTTTACTAGCTAAAATGGTACAAAGTAGGAAACATGGGCTTCCTTGTGGAGAGAGGGGGCGCAACAGATCCGACAACAGAACTCTCTGCACAGATGGGTCTTGGAAAGCCAGCCAGCCAGAACTGCCCTTTCGGTCTCCGAGAACGAGAACGGAAGGAAGAAAGACTCTAATTAAGCAGAAAATGTTTATAGGGGCCCCCGTTGTGGTTAATGTCTGGTGTTTATTCCCCTTAACTTTGCCTGCTGCTTTATAAACGGGTGGGGAGAAGTCGGGCCAGGAAAATATGCTAATTTTGCGACTACGGCAGCCACAAATCAAGCCCAAGCAAGGTCTCCTTTTGCACTGAAGAAAGAGAGGGAAGAGTTAATTCTGCAAGAGAGAAAGAAAAAAATCAGGCAAGGCCCTGGATTAGATCCTCCATGGTGAATTTCTGTCTTTCTTTTTATGCCACTGCTTGGAGGTGTGGTTTCTTCCACAGGTGGCTGTTTCTGTGACTTCTCCATGAAATGCTACCCTATAAAGAATCAGGGGTTTTATGGTGGGGTTGGAATGGAGTCTGAATCCTTGGATGACTTCCATTTCGTGTCCCCAGGTTTCCTGGAATGTGAGAAGTTCCAAAGAGGCTTTACGGCTAGTTTTTGACTTATAACAAGTTGGTCACGGGGTTGAGTTGGACTAGATGACCTATAAGGTCCCTTCCAACTCTTGTTAATCCATTAAACTGTCAGTGACTCTTTGATTTGACAACAGCACTGAAAAAAAGTGAGAAGGCTTTCAAGAAGAGACCAGGCGACTCCCTTGTCAGGAACGATGTAGGGTCTCCTGCTTGAGCAGGGGGTTGGACTAGATGACCTACGAGGTCCCTTCCAACTCTGTCATTCTGTATTTCTATGATCCCAGATCAACGGAGCAGTGGGATGGCTTGCCTTCAGACATTGTGGGTGCTCCATTACTGGAGGTTTTCAAGAAGAGAACCATGTTCTGACTGAAAGAGTTTCCTGCTTGAGCAGGGGGTTGGACTAGATGACCTCCAGGGTCCCTTCCAACTCTGTTATTCTGAAAAGCGAAAGGTTTTAAAGGGAAAAAAAAAAAACCCCAAGAAAATCCATTTTGAAACCAACATGACCTGGATGATTGAGACTTTCCACTGACCACAAGAGAAACAGCAGAGGGCAATTTAGGTAGCAAGGCTGCAAAAAACATTGAGATGGCCCCCATATTTCCAGAAAGTTTTGCTCTCCACCAAAAAGAGAGACCTTGAAACCATTCCCAAGATGGATATGTTTTTTTAATGTAGCATCACACACACAGAAACACACAGCAGACGTGTTAAAGGTCTTGGAGGGAAAAGAAGCTGAAGTGAAGATTTCGGGATGATTGACAAAGTGTGAGAAACATTAATGCCCAGACTGACAAAGATAAACCCCCGCCACATATCTCCTAAAGCTAATTTTGTTGAAGATCGAGTGACAGGCAGGAAAAGTGGCAATATTTATATTCCTTGTCTGTATGCAGAGGCTTTCAATGTTCAGCTAACAACGGGAGGGGAAAGAAAATAATAATAATAATAATAATAAAAAACGGTTAGGAATTTTAATGAAGCTTTCAGCAAGAACAAACAGCTGCATAAAACAAGGCGGCACCAAACAGGAGGCATCCGGAGGTGGAACGGGGTCCCAAACCCTGATCCTGGGGATCAGCAAACTTTACAGTTCTGGAGATTTTGTGATGATGCACGAATGGTATTTCGCTTTGATAGATAGATAGATAGATAGATAGATAGATAGAGATAGATAGATAGATAGATAGATAGATAGATAGATAGATAGATAGATAGATAGATAGATAGATCTGCTTAAGAAAGCCACTCCCGAGATGGTGGATCCCTATAGGACTGCAGGTGGAACTCTCCGTGGTGCTGAATCTCCAGGCCTACCTTGAGTCTACAGCACGGGTGTCCAACCTTGGCACCTTTAAGACTTGTGGACTTCAATTCCAAGAATTCCTCAGCCAGCTTTGCTGGCTGAGGAATTCTGGGAATTGAAGTCCACAAGTCTTAAAGTTGTCAAGGTTGGACACCCCTGCTCTAGAGGAAGACTTCAATTGTCGAGTTGACTTGATTGGGATTGTGTGTTAAGAGGTATCATAGACAAGGATGTTCCCGTGCTTTTTATTCCTGCGATGGCAGGAAATTAATACAGTTGTTCCTTACCAGAAGATTAATAGCCTTTGGATTTCAGAGGCCATTCCGAAAGCTCTGGAATAGAATAGAACTAGCTCTATACCCGTGCTTCGCTACAAAACTATGTGGTGGGGCTTAGTTTTGGGGGAGGAAAATAAGTGTGGGGGGAAATTGTGCCTCTGTCTACCAGCATCCATCGGTATTCATCTGGCTAGTGTTCTGCAGTGTGTAAGGGAGTTGAGGGCTGTTTGGAAACTGAAAGAGTATTTGCTGTGTGAGCAAGGAGACAGGAGCCTGGGTGTGGCTTAGCTCAACTGTTCTGTACTAAAACTGCTTGCTGCTGTGAGACTAAAACTCCTCTCCTCTGCTTGTGTTTTGCATTTGGAACAGATTTCTTTTCAGGTGGGGAGGCAGAGTAGAACTCCATCAGAGAGTGTTAATAATAATAATACAGGAAATACTCTAAATGCTCTGGTGGTCGTTTCGAAAAATCCTTTAAAGGAGGCAAAGTGAGCTCCTAGAAGCCAGGAGGAACATATGAGCCAAATTTCAAGTTTGTAGACTTTACAGTTCTGGAGATTTTGTGATGATGCACGAATGGTATTTCGCTTAGATAGATAGATAGATAGATAGATAGATAGATAGATAGATAGATAGATAGATAGATAGATAGATGTAGATAGAAAAAAGATAGATATATAGATATAGATAGATGGATGGATAGATAGATAGATAGATAGATAGATAGATAGATAGATAGATAGATAATAGAAATGGGAATGGAATGGAATAGAATAGATGAAGAATAGAATAGAACAGAATGCAGAATAGAATAGAATAGAATAGAAAATAGAATAGAAAATAGAATAGAATAGAATAGATGAAGGAATGGAGTAGAATAAATGAAGAATAGAATAGTATAGAAAAAAAATAGAAAAAAAGAGAAGGAGCTGGAAGGTACCCTGGAGGTCTTCTAGTCCAGCCCCCTGCTTAAGCAGGAAACCCTATACACTTTCAGACAAATGGAAAATTAAGAAATTGGCTCTTTTGGGGGGGAAAAGCAGATGTCAAAGCAAAGCTAGCAATATTTTCCCGGGGTTTCTTTCTTGGGTTGTTGGAAGGTCAGAAGAAACGATTTCTTCTAAGCTTCAGCCATCCGATAAAGCTAGATTAGATTTATGTACTTATTATGAACGTTGTTATTGTGATTCCCTGCTGCTGGGGAAAAGGTAAGGTCTCTTTTGCACCACCCTTCTCTTCAAAGACGCCATGGCCAAGGTGCCCTCGCGTGCTTTCGAGTTTTCATTTCCAACAGCAGAGAGAAAAAGAAAAGAAAAAAAAAATCACGGTATCTGGTGCTACAAATAAATGTTCCTGAACACAGCAACGGGGCTGGTGAATAATTATTGGGGAGTGGCGGAGAAGAACAAAAGGAAAAGGCTGGCTCTGCAGTGAACCCCGCCATCGAGAACAAAGGAAAGGAGCAACTGTTTGGCTTTTAGCAAAAAAAAAAAAAAACCATGGAGAAATTGTACAACTGCCAGCTGGTCAGGAAGTGGATGATTACAAGGGTGATTTGCACGGGGAAGAAGCACGAGAAACACAAGAAAGTCAGAGGTAGGCGTGTGCTATGAAGCCACTTCTCCTTTCTTTGTTGCTTCATGACCCCCGTAATCCCTTGCAAGGTGGAGTCTGAATGGAGTTAGCAGAGTGTTTACTGGCCGGATGCTTTTCCTGTCACCAGTACAGAGTTTTGTTCGGCAGATATATTCTCATTGTGCCCAGGGAAAGAAATATCTGCCTCTACCTAGGATCGAACTCACAGCCTCCTGATTCTGAGAGCTCCACCTCTAGTCCACCGTGCCACTTCTGTACTATAAGGCCACTGAATTCCTAATTTTACTTCCCCCACTTCTAGCTCTGTTACAACTCCATTGCTCTTATTTGCTGGCCCTTTTTAAGCACGCAAACATTACAAACGAGATGGTTTTCTGGTTACAGGTAGTCCTCGACTTACAACCATGATTGAGCCCAGCATTTATATCGCTTGAGTGAAAATGCCTGTCAAGCGAACGTTGTCCCCCTTTTACGGCCTTTCCTGCCACCATCGCTAAGCGAATCACCGCAGCGGTGGAGTTGCTCACACAGTCGTGAAGCAAATCCTGCTCCCCCGTCGACTTCGCTTGTCGGGAGGGCGCCAAAGGGCAGAAAATCACGTGACCCCCCCCAGGGGACACTGAGACCATCGTAAATGTGAATTGCCCAGTGTCTGGGTTTTAATCAAGTGACCATGGGGATGGTGCAGTGGTCATAAGGGTGGAAAAATGGTCGTAAGTCACCTTTTTCCAGTGCTATCCTAATTCTGAGCCCCACAGACCTATTCCTGCTCCTCCTCCTAGTACCGATGATGTTACTCAGTTGGGTAATGGAACATCTGCAAGAAAAAAAACCAAGCTACGAGAGCACCAAGGATCCCACAGTCCTCCACTTCCTCTTCCTCCTCCAAGCACTGATGAGGTTACTTCAGTTGGGTAATGAAAGGTCTGCAAGGAAGCAGCCAAGCTCAGAGAGCATCAGGGACCCCACAGCCTTCCCTCCCGAATCAAAGGGTGGCAGAAAAGCAAACCAGATATGGGAACTAGCTACACAAACAAACAGACAAATGAAAGGCTGAGGTGTTCACTTCTGCAGCTCCTTGTTGACATCTCAAGGGTTTCACCAGTTCTGTTCGTGCAGAAATAACCGGGAAGGCTGCGCATGTTCGTAGCTATGACCTCTCCTGCGAGCGGCAACAACCGCGGCAGGAGGCAGTTTACTGAAAGGCAGTGGGAAAAATCACATCTATTACATAAGCCTGCCAAGTTATTTAAAAAATGTTAATAATTCATTCCATCTCTCTCCCCCTCCCCCCCCCCTCCCCACATGCCCTATTGGGAGCTAATTGCACCCGGAACCCTGGAGTTTTAAACAACAGAAAGACGCTGGGTGATTCCTCCTGTTTTGGAAACTCTGCCAAAGCAGAAGTGAGAATTCCTTCGGTGGTGGTGGATATCGAGCGAATGCAAATGTTACTTTTAGCCGGTGAGTAGACGTGGGAAGGCAACTTCCTCTGCACAGCAGCTGAGCCCAAGGGCTGACACTGAAGCATCTTTGAGGCCCGCGGAATTCGTTATGGGGCAGCAGGTTGTAAATCCAGAGGAATTACAATAAGCACAAAAGTGGGATTTTTGGGGGGGGGGGTGTTATCATGTCAGCCACGCTTATAACCACTTGGGGCAAAGCACTGAACTAAATTAGAAAGAGAGGAGTTTAATTCTGGTTGTATGTTTTGATAGTGGCTTGAGAAGATGGGTGGATGGATGGATGGAAGGAAGAAAAAGGGGCAAAGGGGAGGTGGAGGGAGGGAAGGAAAAGGGGCAAAAGGGGAAGGAATAGAGGGAGGGAGGGAGGGAGGAAAGAAGGAAGGAAGGAATGAATCAAGGAAGGAAGGAAGGAAGGAAGGAAGGAAGGAAGGAAGGAAGGAAGGAAGGAAGGAAGGAACAGGGAGGGAGGGAGGAAAGAAGGAAGGAATGAATGAATCAATGAAGGAAGGAAGGAAGGAAGGAAGGAAGGAAGGAAGGAAGGAAGGAAGGAACAGGGAGGGAGGGAGGGAGGAAAGAAGGAAGGAATGAATGAATCAATGAAGGAAGGAAGGAAGGAAGGAAGGAAGGAAGGAAGGAAGGAAGGAAGGAAGGAAGGAAGGAAGGAAGGAAGGAACAGGGAGGGAGGGAGGAAAGAAGGAATGAATGAATGAATCAATGAAGGAAGGAAGGAAGGAAGGAAGGAAGGAAGGAAGGAAGGAAGGAAGGAACAGGGAGGGAGGGAGGGAGGGAGGGAGGGAAGAAGGAGACAGGCGGGAGGGAGAAGATACAATTTTTTTCCTGTATTTTGTAACTAAAATACACCTGAAAAATAGACACGTAGCAACATATCCAGTCATAATCAAAGATCCGGTTTTACAAACTGGACTCTCACATCATTGCAATTGCAGCCTCCCTGCCAACTCCCTGTCCGATATCTAGTTGTGGGTCTTTGTCCTCCCACTCTCGGCTGACTTTCCTGCATGGGGATGTTGTTACCACCCTGGGTTTTCGAAATGGACTGACGTGTGATCAAAGGTGAGCCGTTAATTTTGCCGGGTCTTTATTTTTGCACCCCAATGATGCCCCTCCAAAAGCCACCGCAAGGTGCGTTGAGCCCGAAATTCATCTCAATAAGGTTGGGCTGCGCTGGAGCTTTGCTTTGGGCATAATATTGAACGTTTCAATAAAGCAGCTGTGCCCGACACTTATGAGGGGGGCCTGGCATCCTCCTGCTTCAATTTAAATCTGAAACCTCATCAGGTTAATAACCAGTTTTCTCAGGTATCTGAGATGATGGATGGTTTGGCAGCCGCTGGAGTTTCCTTGGGAATTGGGACACACACATACCAATCCTCAGTTCTGCAGAAAACCAAATTGGGGAGGGATGAAACCAGACCAGGAGTCATGGGTCAGTTGGTAGAATTGAGGCTAAATGGATTTTGAAGCCGACGCATGAAAAACAAAAACAAAAACCAAAATTGGAAGGGGGTTTGTTTTTTCACATGGGTCCATCTTTGAGGACCAAGTTATTTGTCTTCGACGCATGCTACACCTGGAGTCTGACACCAGAAACCACAGTGGCTTTAAATTTAGATTTCTCCAACTCCCAGATAAACATGCAATACACACACACACACACAGAGTGGAGATCAAACACGCAATATATACATATACATACATACACATACATACATACATACATACATACAGAGTGGAGATCAAACACACACATGTATGTATGTATGTATGTATGGCAGGCATTCAGCATTTTTTGGGTATTTCCCCACATCATGATAGTTGTGCTTTTAAAGTTGTAGCAACGTTTCGGCAGAATCTCATCTGCCATCATCAGGCTTCTGTATAGGGTTCGTCTGTGAGTCAGAGTTTCACAGCCGTGTCTGTTTGAAATTTGGGGCTAGCCTACTGCTGTGCCAGAATGGTTTTTGCTTCATCCTGATCAAGATGAAGAAATCAGGACAAAGAAAGATTCTGCCAAAACGTTGCTATAAAGCACAACTATAATGACGTGGGAAAATACTCGAACAAAGCTGAATACCATACATGTAAGTACCCACAAAAACTTGAGAAAACAAATACACACATACACACACCTATACAGAGTGGAGATCAAACATGCAATATATATGTGTGTGTGTGTGTGTGTGTGTGTATACTGTATACACACACATGCAGAGTGGAGATCAAACATATATATATATATACACATACACAGAAACACAGAAACACACACATACATACATACAGAGTGGAGATCAATATACACACATGCACACATATACACAGGGGGGGGGGGGAAGGAGAGAGGAGATCAAAAGCCCGCGGTCGTTCCATTTCTACCCTTGGAAAAAACTCAGCCTTTTCAACGATGGCTTATTGAACACCACGCAGCAGATTACAAAGGCTTATTAAAGGTTGCATTAAAGATGCAAGGTGGTAATTATCGCTTTGGCTCACAATATTACAATCCAATTACAAGAAGTGGGTGGGGGAGAACTGAAATGGGGAAGAAGTTGCCAGGGGACGCATCATTTCAAGGCCTCTCTCTCATCCTTTTTTGCTCGGAGGGGCCAGGCGCCAAGTGTCTTTATTTGCAGGGATTCCTTGACTTACGACCGTAGCCGAGCCCGACATTTTGTGGCTAAGCGAGATGCTGGTTAAGGGAGTTCTACACACACACACACACACACACACACACACACAGAGCGTTGTACAATCTTTCTTGCCGCCGTTGGTAAGTGAATCCCCAATCTTGTTAAGTGAGTCACACGATTGTTAAGTGAATTCAGCTTCCCCCATCGACTCAGCATGTCGGACAGTCGCAATAATTCAGACGCCGCAATACTTGGCAAGCATGCCAGAATGAACTAATTGTCTCCTGCAAAGCCTCCCTCCCCTTTTGCTCCTCTCTGGGGGAGGTCATTCACCGTCCACCTGTGGCTGTCCTGCCAAGTTGACCCTTGTTCCTTAACCATTCCCTTCATCTGGCAGCTCTGCGCATGTGCACACTGGGAACAGGCTCCAGCTGCTCTTCTTCCCCACTGATGTCCGACTCCGAAGGCAGCTGATAACTGTCGGAGGGCCCTGGCCCCATCTCTGCCTCCGACCCAGAGCCCTCATCAGAGCCTTCCCCAGACTCCAGGACTGGCCCAGGTTCCTCTCCAACCTCCTCACTATCCGAGTCTGGCGGGCCACAACAGCTGGATCAGAAATGAAGATTAAGTCTCTGTGAATTTTACCTGGTATCAGAAAAGAGTTTCTCCTCTTGACTTTTTGGAAACGAACACCTGGGCAAGGAAGTTCTTACCCATCACTGTGCTCGCTGGAGGTTTTTAAGAAAAGATCGGGCAACCCTTGGTCCTAGATGGAATAAGAACTCCTGCCGTGAACAGAGGGGTGGAGTAGGAGACCTCCAGGTGTCCCGTCCAGCCCTATGACTCTAGGATTCTGTCTGTGGTCTGGTCAACTTCCTTGGGTTGCAATCATTTGAAGGAAAAAGTAGATAAGGGAGCATTCTTGAAAGACATGAGAAAGAAATTCTCTTTGGTGTCTGGCTTGGGAAAAGGCATCCAGATATTATTTGTAATTATTTTTTTTTAGTTTTTCCCAGCCGAAGTTTCTTTTTTTTTTAAAAAAAAAGGTGGGTTGGTGGGTTTTTTTTTTGCTTCCTATCTGTAACAAAACAGTGAGCCTGGGACCGCAGGACACAAAATGAGATGCGGCGAAGTAGCTAAAAGACAAAATTAGATTGAGAACCCTCTAATTCCCAGTGAAGCTTTCTTGATAGATTTCAGGCTGCCTCTCCGAGGAGGCTCCGTTTGCGGAGATAATTAGGAATGCCACCCTCAACAATTTGAGGAGGAAAATGGACCGAGATTAAAATCTTACACATAATAGAAGAGTCAGTGGCGGCTTCTTCGGGCCTGTGGCAGGTAAATTACCTGTTTCTAGATGGTGGATGGGGTGGGTGGAGGGGAAACATCACTGCTAGCCCTCCAGCCAGAAAAGCCACATGTCAAGAGAAGGATGGACTTTCGGGTTCTTCCATCACTTCTGGCCCTGAAATGTGCCTCTTTTGACCAGAAGCCAATTAAGGATTGGAATAAATGGCAAGGCGACAGCTGATCCATGTGAGCTGCCTGGGGAAAGCTTTCCCTCGGTGCGGAGAGCGTCCCAATAGGATAGACAGGTGTAACAAGGGGTGCGCGATGGGCTCCTTCTCGTGCCGGGAGAGCAAAACCTGCCTTTTGCACAAACGCCTTAAGTAAACTCCAGCTGCTACCTCGATGGGCGAGGGACCTCAGCGGTCTTGAGTGAGACAGGCTACTCAACCGTCTCCTAAAATAGCCATCTCTGCAAGAACTCAGCCAGCAGTAAGGAAGGAAGGGGGATTTGCTGAATGAGCCAATCGTTTTGCCTGGAAACCATGGTGGCCTAGGGTGAACAGAATAACAGAGCTGGAAGGGCCCTTGGAGGTCTTCAAGTCCAATCCCCTGCTCAGGGAGGAGACCCTATCCCATATCAGGCAATGGGTTGTCCGATCTCTTCTTGAAAACCTCCAGTGATGGAGCACCCACAACTTGGTCCTCACTGTTGGGAAATTTCTCCAGGTTGCGTCTCTCCTTGTTTAGTTCCATCCGTTGCTTCTTGTCATGCCCTCTGGTGCTTTGGAGAACAATTAACCAGTGGAGCAACTGGTTTAAAACAAGCTGTAAAGTTGTAAATGGTCCTTCTTTTCATTAAACCAGACATACCCAGTTCCTGCAACCATTCTTCGTATGCATTTTATCCTCCACCCCTGAAAAGGTTGGAGGGGAGAATGAGGTTAGGTCAAACTTCACTGGCCATCCGTCAGCCACTGTTAGTTGACTCTCACTTACATAGGTAGCATCTAAGCAGGTCCATTGCAGGATGTTCAGCTGACTCAGTACTGACCCAGCAGGAATTCAGTCAACATTTGAGATTGCTCTCGCTGTATATCAATATAGTAAGTGTAAGAACAACAACAATAAATTGTTATTGTTATCGTTATTATTATTCTGGAGAATGAAAAAATCAAGATCTTGTGGGACTTCAGAATTCCATCCTGTCTGGAACAGCTTTTATCCTCCGACGCTACTTGAACAGTTCCTAGGTCCTTGGTTAGGACTCGAGATGTTGAGCTACCAACCAGCCCCAAAGGCTGTGAATCTCAGCAAAGATATAATAATAATAATAATAATAATAATAATAATAATAATAATAATAATAATAATAATAATAACAACAACAACAACAACAACAACAACAACAACCATAGCACAGGAATGAGTATGCTTTAAGCCAATTTTTTCCTTTCCAAGAAGAATATCCTTGATCTGTGTCCCTGACACTCTTCCTTCCTCTAATTAAGTCCATGGAGGTATGTAAGAGGGACAATTTCTTCTTCTTCTTCTTCTTCTTCTTCTTCTTCTTCTTCTTCTTCTTCTTCTTCTTCTTCTTCTTCTTCCTTCTCCTTCTCCTCTCCTCCTCCTCCCTCCTCTCCTCCTCCTCTCCTCCTCCTCCTCCTCCTCCTCCTCCTCCTCTTCTTCTTCTTCTCTTCTTCTCTTCTTCTTCTTCTTCTTCTTCTTTCTTCTTCTTCTTCTTCTTCTTCTCTTCTTCCTCTCTTCTCCTCCTCCTCCTCCTCCTCCTCCTCCTCCTCCTCTCTCCTTCTCCTTCTCCTTCCTCTTATTATTATTATTAATTATTATTATTATTATTTCCATACACTCACATTTTATGTAGTTTACAATAAAGAGCGTATGTTTGAATGCAATCATAAAAATGATGGATTAAAACAATCTAAATCATCTGATGAAAGCGATAAAAGAGGGGGAGAATAAAGAACTAAGCCACTTGTTCAACACAGAAATAGTTCTTTCACAGATGCTTAAATATACAAACACTTCCATTTCCTTGGAGAATTGCTGTTTACTTTGTAGTTCTTCATAAACAAAGATCAAAGAAAAAAAAACCTTCTCTTGGATTAATCAAGAAATATTTTGGATATAAACATCAGGAGAGATTGTCCATAAAATACATATTTGTTTGATGAGGGGTGGGGGGACTACATGAATTTAAGTCATCTGTCTGACTTAATCCATCCATGCAACGGAATTATGATAGAAGAATTATAATACAAGAAAAAGAATTATAATACAGAAAAAAAACAAAAAAGAAATATGAGACAAGGAGGATCAAGGCTCAGATTTATTGTGGAATCCCATTTCCAAACTGAGAATGCCAGACAAGTGAGGCCAGAATGCCTCTCTCTTTTTTGACCTTAGCCAATGTCCAGATTAACAGAGTTGGAAAGGACCTTGTAGGTCATCTAGTCCAACCCCCCCTCCCCAAGCGGGAGATCTTCTTGAAAGTCTCAAGTGATGGCGCTCCCACAACTTCCGAAGGCAACCTCTGTTCCATGGATTGATTGTTCTCACTGTCAGAAAGCTTCTCCTTATTTCCAGGTTAAATCTCTCCTTGTTCAGTTTCTATCTGTTATTCCTTATCTGACCTTCAGGTGCCTTGGAAAATATTGACCCCTTCTTCCTCTCCGAGGCAGCCCCTCAAATATTGGAAGACTGCTCTCCTGTCTCCCCTGGTTCTCCCCTGGACCAGACTAGCCAAGCCCAGTTCCTGCAACTGTTCATTGTATCTTTCATCCTCCAGTTCCCTCATCATCCTGGTTGCTTTTCTCTGCCCTCTTTCTAGAGTCTCAACCTCTTTTCTGTTGTGAGATTTAAAAGCACCGAGCCGAAAATGTGTGTTTTCCAGTGTACGCTAAAATATTTTCTCCCCAGGGATTGATTTAAAAGAATGCCCTGGTTTTTTCTGAACAAAAACAACAAACAAAAAACACCAGGCCGAATAATTTCACTGTGAAGTGATGCCGTGCAGATAGTCCTCGACTTAACAACCACAATGTTGCTAAAGCGAGAAATTGGTTTAAGTGAGTTCTGCCCTCTTTTTTATGACTTTTCTGGCCGTGTTTGTTAAGTGAATCCCTTGCGGGTCTTAAAATAGGGACACGGTTGTGAAGTGAATACGGCTTCCCCGTTTTTTCCAGTGGCCCTTGTAACTTTGAATAGCCACTAAACGAACTGTGGTCAGTCAAGGACTACCTGTAAGGCAGGGATGCAAACTCTCTCTTCGTTAAAAAAAATCCCGAATGCCTAGGCTTTTATTCTGTGCCGGTGTAAATATTCCAAGAGGATACTGCTATGACAGGAATGTTAAGAGTGGGCCGAGCTGCTGAATTTATCTTCTGCAATTAATGTTGTGGTGCCATTTACAACTGTTTTGTCTGATGGCAGCGACTTGCATCCTGTGGCCTCAGGCAGTTGATAAAAAAAAAAAAAACTTTGCAGATCTGATTAAGCCACCACCGTCATGGTGCCGAGTGCAGTCGGGGACTAATAAATTCAACACCGCGGATCCGTTTAGCAAAACCCAGCTGAGGAGACTTGCTTTTAAAAAAACATACATAATTTGAACCACATAACACTACCTTCTTTGCCAGAGCTGAGTTCAGGTTTTGCTAAGCTGGCTGTCTCTAATCTGAAATCATTTTCCGGAGCATCTAATTTTTCCCTTCTCTTTCTTTTTTCATGCCGTCGAGGGACACAGTTTAAAAGACTACATCCCAAATTTGCAATTTGACAGCCCTTTCTAATCCAATCTCTTTGCCAAGACTCTTTCCTGCTAAGTAGTATTCCAATAACCCGGCACCATGGCCCAGTGCCCACGTATTTGAAAGCAAAGGGACACCATTACCTTTCAAGAAGAAGAAGAAGAAGAAGAAGAAGAAGAAGAAGAAGAAGAAGAAGAAGAAGAAGAAGAAGAAGAAGAAGAAGAAGAAGAAGAAGAAGAAGAAGAAGAAGAAGAAGAAGAAGAAGAAGAAGAAGAAGAAGAAGAAGAAGAAGAAAATCACTATTTCAATTAAAGATTGGGAGAAGGTATTAAGTAAAAAAGCTCGGCTGAAATGATAGAAATTATACTAATCTGCTGTGGCTGTGAAAACCCAGACAGATGCCATTGTTCGCGGCCATTAAGGCAGATTGTGATATGGCTTTTATTTTTTAAAAAACAATTCTCAGGTCTATAGATGACTTGAGGTGGGTCAGTTTCAGATCATACTGCAAGAATGGGAGATATTATTATATCTTAATTGAGATTATGGGGAAGGGGGGGGGGCAAATCTATAGACTGACAGCCAGAGAAACAGAAGTCTGCAATCTGTAAGGACAAAGGCAGCTTTCATTCTGCGCAGACCCAAAAAGATGCAGATAATTATCTGTCTATCCCCGGCATCATTAGGAGGGCTTTGCTGAGTTACATAATCAAGCAATGCGCAGTATTGCAGAACTTACACTGGAAGTGTGAAGATATTGTATTGTTGTTGGTGGTGGGGGGTTGTTGTTTTTTGAGCTCACAATTTCGAGGCAGCAGACTGCAGCTGCAGGTTCAGGTCCAGTGGATAAAAGCCCTTTGCACCTAGGGAAAAGTCCTGGGGAAAAACCCATCGATCTTAAATCTGAGCTTGCAGTTCAGAAAAAAAAAAAAAAAAAACAGCTAATCTGAGCCAGGCCGAAAAAGAAAATCCAGATTGGAGCAAGGAAACACCCACCCCCCACCCCCACCCCCCAAAAAAACAACTGAGAAATTTCCTGACAGTGAGAACAATTCACCTGTGGAACGGCTTGCCACCAGAAATTGTGGGTACTCCAACGCCGGAGGTTTCTCCAAAGAGACCGGACAGCCACTTGTCTGGAAATGGTCATCGGGTCTCCTGATCGAGCAAGGGGTTGGACTAGAAGACCTCCAAGGTCCCTTCCCAACTCTGTTATTTCGAGACAATTCATCCTAAACGGCACAGCTTTGTCCTGTTGTTTTTGTTTTTAGAAAAAATGGAGAACTGCAAAAGTACCAGTGGGGAAATGATCATCAGAAGGATGCTGCTGCCCATTTCACCCACCCATCCCCCAGCATAAAACATGGGGAAGGGGACAGCAAAATGAATAGATCCAGGGATGGGCTGCTAGGGGGCTAGGGTTAGTCTCAGGAGCCCTCCCCTCCCCAAGGTGCAGGAGGCTGACTAGGCCATGCCCACCCAGCAACCGGGCAGAAAACCCTTTGCTAAAAATTTTCGAAGCCCACCCCCCCTGGATAGATCTCTATTTGCAAGTGCCAGGAAGGGTCTGTGGTTACCTTTTCTTCCCCCCCCCCCGTCTAAGGGAGAGACACAAAATAAATGCCTATATTTACGTGATTTCGGATAATGGATGGGGGTCTCTTCTTTCTGCATGGATTTTCATAACTTAGAAGGTCAGCCGTGTCGAAAGCAATAAGGGGCAGATTTTTCTGGCTTTGGGAAGTCATTTCTTATCCGTGGCCCCTTTTCCCACTTTGAGAAGGAGGTACGTTAGGAGAAATGAGACAACACCTCTTTCTTTCACGCACACACGCAGAGATATACACGCCTCTTGGGGCAGTTTTAAAATTAAAAGCAGAGAGCGCCACAGACGGACGTTCGCCGGCTTTTAAAGATTCATCTCATCAAGTCCTGTGTTCATTCAGACATGATTTATCTGACACTCCAGGTGAGTAAACAGTTCCATCACCAACCTTCCCTGCTTTCTGCAACCGTGATCATCGATCACGTCCCATCCAAATGAGTTGGCAGCTCCAAATTAAAAAAAAAATGGTGAAGCATGAACATCTTTTTTTTTTTTTTTGCTTTCTTTTCCTTCCCAGTTCGTGGGAGACTCAGGCCAAGTCAAATCCTGGATTTGGAATTCTGCAAAAACCTTTTGTTCTGACCTAGGCTTTACCAAAATCATGGAGCAGGATTCCACGTCCCGACAAAACCCCTTTGATGTAGGCTAATGTGAATTCCTCTCATTCACATCCAGCTAAGGTCCCAGCAAACAGGCTTTCAAGAGTGATTTACTATCATGGACCTTATCAGGCTTGGAGAGTTGCCAGGCCAATAGCTTCCAAGCGCAATGCTGTAGCAGAAAATACTTGGCAAGGAGTCAGGAACAAATCTTCACCCTAACTGAACGAACTAATTGTCTCCTGCAAACCCCCCCACTCCCCTTTCGCTCCTCTTTATTCCCTAGGGGAGGGGCCATTCACCATCCACCTGTGGTTTTACTCCCGAGTCGACCCTTGTTCCTTAGCTGTTCCCTTCTCCTGGCAGTTCTGCGCATGGGCACATTGGGAACAGGCTCCAGCTGCTCTTCTGCCCCACTGATGTCCAACTCCAAAGGCAGCTGGTAATTGTCAGACGGCCCTGGCCCCATCTCTGTCTCCCACCCAGAGCCCTCGTCAGAGCCTTCCCCAGACTCCAGGACCGGCTCATGTTCCTCCCCAACCTCCTCACTGTGCCGAGTCTGCCACCAGCTCCGCTGACTGCTGGCGGGCCACAGCACCTTTTGTTCAAGGAACTAGAGATGAAAAAGGGATTACAATCCCCGCCTAAGCATCGTTCAAAGATTTGTGGTAAAAACACGGCTCCGTCAGGGAATTTAATACGTACAAATGAGCCGACTGACTTCTGGCAATAAGTTTGCCATCTATTTTGTTCCAGTCTAGACAGTCAAGTATCATCAACCAGCACTGAAGTAAAGTATTAAAAATGTTTAGTCCTTAAGCTATTTCCCCCCCCCCTTCTTGCCTGAGGCTATTTTTCATAGGGCAAAAGCTTTTCACTGAAAGGCAAATGCTCTGCTCTCTCCAATAAATGCATTTTTAGGCACTACGGCAAACATTACGGGAGATTTTTCTAAGCTTTGTTTTGAATTTTGTCCTATATGGCAAAAAAAAAAAAAAAATCCAGCAAACACCAAAACAGATAAGATTGTTGGGCTGCCCCCAATGGATTGATCTTGGGTGGGTATAAAAACTTGCATTTTATATCTGAGGATGGGGTTTGCAGCCCAAAGACCTTCTATTCTTTCTTGATGTCTTGACTCCAAAGTACCAGAAGACAAGAAACAACGGACAGAAACTAATCAGGGAGAGAAGCAAACCTAGGGAAAAAAGAGAGAGAAATTTCCTATCAGTGAGGACAATTAACCTGTGGAACGGCCGGCCACCAGAAGTTGTGGGTGCTTCATCACTGGAGGTTTTTAAAGAAAAAACTGGACAGCCACCTATCTGAAATGGTCTAGGCTCTCCTGCTTCAACAGGGGGCTGGACTAGAAGATCTCCAAGGTCCCTCCAAGCTCTATTCTGATTACCCAGCAAATGAAACTATAGATAGGCAGGTGCATTTTTGCTTCAGTTGCTAAAATATCCTTTGATTCCTTTGGTTCTTTTAAGCTGAAAACCTTTGGAAAGAATGAGGATAAGCAGATTCCAGTTATTTTATATTTAATCCCTTAAGAGATTTTGGCTTCTGCTTCTGCTTCCTCCCGTACCTGTAGGGGAGAGAAGCTCCTTTTAAATATAATATCTAAATAATGTCAGGGGCACTTTTATCAACTGATAAACAACTTTTGTGCCGACTCGCTTGATAATCAATTCAAATCAGGCTGAATTTCAGAGCTTGAAAAAAACCCTGCCTTGGAAGAGGCAGAATAGGTGGCTGGGATTGGGTGGCGGGGAGAGAAATATAGCGAGAAGAGGGGGGGCTTCAGTCTCTTTTGCTTCTTCTTTTACACACTTTCAACATTTAAGCTCCAATTCTGGAGCAACTGCGTTCTGGTGTTGCATAAGATCTGTGCCACGAGTTTCCCTTCCCATAAATGAACTGCAGATAACAAGAGATAGATTTCCAGTTTCTAATTATTATTATTTTTTTATCCCCTCCAGTCACGAAGTGTCTTTTGATGTCAACCAGCCAACCATAATAATTGCACGACTCTAGGAGATGTTATAAGTCAGCGGTGTGGTGCTCTCCAAGCCCACCTTCTCAAGGGTGCTTCTTTCCATGTCCCGGTCTCTGGAAAAATTAATTAAAATGGCACGTTCAATCAACGCTTCTTGATTCGGCCGGTATTTTATGAACAATCTCTAAGGGTTTGCAGTGTCGAAAGGGATTGTGAAAATTTGCAGAATTGAATAGATAGTTTTAACAGATTAACAAGAGTTGGAAGGGACCTTGGAGGTCTTCTAGTCCAACCCTCCCACACCCAAAAAGGAGACCCTACACCATTTCTGACAGAGGGCAGCCCAATCTCTTCTTGAAGGCCTCCAGGGATGAAGATCCCACAAATTCTGAAGGCAACTTCTCTTCCATGGGTTGACTGTTCTCCCTGTCAGGAAATTGGAAGGGACCTTGGAGGTCTTCTAGTCCAACCCCCGCATCCAAAAAGGAGACCCGACACCATTTCTGACAGAGGGCAGCCCAATCTCTTCTTGAAGGCCTCCCAGGATGAAGCTCCTACAACTTCTCAAGGAAACTTCTGTTCCATGGGTTGACTGTTTTCACTGTCGGAAAGTTTCTCCTTATTTCCAGGTTGAATCTCTCCTTGATCAATTTCCATCCGTTCTTCCTTGCCTGGTCTTCACATGTTAAAAATGGCACAAGGCCCAGGTGAATTCGATTCCCTCCCTCCAGCCACCGGACCTTGGAGATCCTAGACTGGGGATAAGTTATGAAGACGGTCTTTCCTTGTCCATCCCAGCTGCCTCACCTGTCGCAGGCGACTCAAATCCCAGGTTAAATAATATATGAGCGAACCAGGTTATCTGGAAAGGACTGAACTTGAAGGCCTGAACAGGGAATGGAGGTCAAAGTTTTGCTGCTCCAGCGGACTTTCTTTGAGCGACAGGTGTGTGTGTGGGGAGGGGGGGGAGAGATAGACCTGGAACAAAAAGTTCAGAAATAGAGTCAGCCTTCTTTGGAGTTTCACTCCATAGAATCGAATAGAATATGGAATAAGAATAGAATAAAATAAAATAAAATAGAATAGAATAGAATGCAGAAGAGAGTAGAGGCAATGAGTAGAAGGCAATGCAGCTCTGTGTTTGGGAGAATGACACCGTCTCAGCAGTGCCGTTACATATTCACCTATTTATTATGTTTTGTTTTTTTTAAAAAGAGTGTGAGATGGCTCATCCTTTCCCCATCAGGGTGGCAGATCAGCATTTTCCCCTGAATTATGCAAGACGCCAAAGTACATTTCCCGAATTATTTAGGTTGCTCTCTGAATCGGAAGACACTTCCAACCAGCCCTACGTGCCTGTGTGACGAACACCACCAGGGAGACAAAATTGGGTCTCCAGCACTCCTCCCCAGTGAATGTTTGGGAATGTTTAGGAAAATGGAAAGCCTGCTTTGTAGGCTCCCTGCTTTATGCAGGTGAAATGCTGCATCTTGGATGGACAGTTTCCGGTCCAACATTGTCCTGTTCTGACCCAGCTCCCCAAACACGGCAGCCCCGGCCAAAAGTCTCACTCTCTCTCTCTCTCACCGCAGGCTAACAAGTCTGTCCATCCGGTAGGGAGATGAGTAGTTGTCTGCCACATCTATTCATCTCCCCTCCCCACCTGCCTTTTATCCCCAGAGTTAGAGTGGGGTCTTCGCTATCAACAGTGGCTCTTCTGTCCCAAAGACCAGCCCATAGATTTCCACTGCTCTCCTCTCCTCTGCCTTCCGTCCATCCTCTGCGTCAGGCACTGGACCCAACTGTTCCTCCTCTTCTTCATCTGAGGCTGACGGAGTGCCCAGGCTCCACCTCCATCTCTCTCTTTCTCTAACAAGTCCATCCGGCAGGGAGGTGCATAGTTGTCCACCACTACTAACTTAACAACTGCAGTGATCCACTTAACAAACAGTGGCAGGAAAAGTCGTAAAATGGGGCAAAACTCACTTAACAAAGATAACTCTGCATTGGTGACAGGAAGGGCATCTGGCCAGTAAAGACTGCTAGTTCCATTCAGCTGCCCCAATTCCAAGGGATTACCGGGTCATTAAATGACCAAGTGCAGAATTTTAACCCACAATGTGGAATCCTCATCTCCTGGGACGTTGACCCACACAAACAACTGAGGAGGGATTAACAAGGGAGCTCTACTTTTCTTCCCTAGCAAAGGACCGCCCCCCTCCCAAAAAAAAGCAAAGAGGCATGTTGCATTGTTTGCAAAGTCCTTAGGGAACCATCGGAGCTGTGCAAACAAACTTGTGCTCCGTGGAGATGCTGAGGAATGGCCTGCCGCTTCTTAATTAAGAAAATGTTTATTTTATGCTTTCATAAAGAATTAAACAAAAGAAGAACCAAGGCAATTGAAAGCCCATACTCAAACCGTGTCCTTGGGGGGTATCTTATTGGCTTAGTGCCTGGGAGGGTCATGTAGATCTTTTTCTTGCTGTGAGCCATTTTTAAAATTAATGACACACACAAAAAAGGCTGAGCATCATTTCAAGAAATAGCAGGTGGCACGAAAAGTTAAACACACGGAAAGGTGAAATGAAGGACTTGCAGCTGAACCTCGTGTAAGTCTCCCTCTTCCTCTTTCTACTCCTCCTCCTTCACTTTGCATACCCCACTCCAGTGTGGCATTCAAAAACTTTTAGTACCGGTTCGGTGGGCGTGGCTTGGCTTGGCAGGCGTGGCAGGGGAAGGATACTACAAAATCTCCATTCCCTCCCCACCCCACTAACCTGCTTTCCAGCTCCATTCTCCTGTGTAGGGCAACCAAGGAAGACCTAGACGATCACTGGGACTCAATGGGAGGCAAAGAATGGCAGGGCCAGTCAGAGGTGGTATTCTGAACTACTCAAAATTTCCACTACCGGTTCTCTGAACTACTCAAAATTTCTGCTACCAGTTCTCCGAACTACTCAAAATTTCCACTACCGGTTCTCCAGACTACTCAAAATTTCTGCTACCGGTTCTCTGAACTACTCAAAATTTCTGCTACCGGTTCTCCGGACTACTCAAAATTTCCACTACCGGTTCTCCGAACTACTCAAAATTTCCACTACCAGTTCTCTGAACTATTCAAAATCTCCACTGCTGGTTCTCTGAACTACTCAAAATTTCCACTACCAGTTCTCTGAACTATTCAAAATTTCCACTGCTGGTTCTCCAATCTACTCAATGTTTCCGCTACCGGTTCTCCAAACTACTCAACGTTTCCACTGCTGGTTCTCCAGAACCAATCAGAATTCCGCCTCTGCCTCACTCCCGTCTAGTGCTGATGTTGTTACCTAGTTGAGTCAGGAAACATCTTTTCTGTTGAAAATGGAGATCAGCTCTCCTTGGAGACCAGTGGCACTTTTCAAATGCTACCTTCTCACAAAATATCAAAGGAAACCCCTTGGCACATGGATATCAGAAGACAAAGACAATGAGCTTGCTATGGCCTTACTGCCTACTCAATTTTCCCTGATTTGCACTTGGGGAGGGGCGGGGAAAATAGGAAATTCTGTGTCGAGCCCATAGTCTAATTTTAATAGATGCCTGTGGAGCTTCTTCATTTGTTGCTTTTATGAAAGTCTCTAAAAAGACCGAAGTCGATGTGAACACCTGTGGCAGTGTGTGATGCCAACTCCCGATTAATTATCAAGGAAATAACAGAAAGACTCCAAAATGGATAAGCAAATTCTCCTGGGAAGGAAGAAAAATAACATAAAATAAAGCATTCTTTCTGCCAAGTGGCTATGAGCAGCAGAAATCTGTTTACAAAGGAAAAACGGCTGTCTTAAATTCAAGGTGAGATTGCTGCAGCCTGCAGCTTCACCAACAGAGACAGGGCTTCACCTGAAGGGAGATAGCGACACGCACCCAAAATTGTTCCCAGATACCGTCTGCAGTAAATATATAGATTGCACCGGGCTTCCAATTATTATGGTTCAGCAGGCAAAGAAAAAAGACAGGAGCATTTCTTTACTCAATATTGTTTCGACGCGTACATTTCGGCTCCCAAACGCACGGAAGGAGAAGAGGCCTCCCCCAAAGTGAGATTCAATTTATCCCCAATAATTTCAGTTAAGAGTCCTGGCAGATTCATTTTCTTTCTTCTTTTTTTTTCTGGGGGAAGAAAAAGAAAGAAAGAAGCTTGAAAGGTAGGGGGGAAATACTAGGAAAAGGAGAAGAGGTGTGGGGAACCCAACTCGTTCCAATAGACCATGGAAGGAAGGAAATTTCAGAGTGAAAGAATAGAATAAAATAGAATAGAATATAGAATAGAATAGAATAGAATAGAATAGAATAGAATAGAAGAATCTATTCTATTTTATTCTATTCTATTCTATTCACACTGAGAGCATTTGCACCAAGACAAATTCCTTGCGTGTCCAATCACACTTGGCCAATAAAGAATTCTATTCTATTCTATTTACACTGAGAGCATTTGCACCAAGACAAATTCCTTGTGTGTCCAATCACACTTGGCCAATAAAGAATTCTATTTCTATTCTATTCTATCCTGTTCTGTTCCGTTTTGTTCTGTTCTATTCCATTCCATTCCATTCTACAACCATTATGGCATCCCCATGTTCACATGATCAATTGGCAACTGGTTCCTATTTATGATGGTCGCAACGTTCCCCGGGGATCCCCTGATCCCCTTGGGTGACCTTCTGACAAGCAAAGCCAACGGGGATTCATTTAACAACCGTGTTACCGACTTAACGACGGCGGTGATTCACTTAAAAATAGTGGCAAGAAAGGTTGTAAAAAAGGAGGCAAAGCTCACTGAACAACTGTCTCACTCAGCAATGGAAATCTGGGGCTCAAATGTCGTAAGTCAAGTCTGACCTGCATTCAGGAGTCAATTCCGTTTGCTCCTTTTGCCGTTTATACACATGGAATCTTTTTTTTTTAATTTATTTTTTTAATTCTGGAAGTTAACATCAGATCTTTCAATGTTAATTTGAGGCACCCTCACCTCCCTTTATTTTTCCCCCCTCCCTCCCCCTACACCAAAGAAGCATATATTTGGGTAAAAATTAGGCTTCCGGGCATGTTTATTGCTTCCAGGAGGAACCCCTGAGAATTGCAACCTGATACCAACGAAGCCGTGACGCGAACAAATTTCACTTCTCATTAAAGATGAATAACTCTCTTTAAATAAAGTCATCGCTGGAACGGTGCAGCCCAGTTCCCAGATGTCAACCCTGCCATTTTGACTCATATGGCGGATAGCAAGCCCACCCACCTCCATCTGGCTTTCTCTCGCATTTTAAGGGCCATTTCTGGGTCTGTTTCTGTTTAATGTAATTTATTCATTGGAGTCAGTTTATGACCCTTGCCTGGCTTGTGTCTAAGGCAGGACTAGAACTCACAGTCTCCTGGTTTCTAGTCCAATGCCCTAACCACTGCACCATTTATGCATTTGACCAACAATCCAGCTACGTTGTCATATGTTATTCTCCAAAGACATGAGGGATAACAGACACTGTCCTGGCTGGGAAGATTTTTTTCCCAATCAATTATCACATAATCCAACAAATATGTGACGTTTCCCCCTTAATGTTTGCATATTCTAAGTTCAACATGCGGATAAATTTCCAATTCAGAGAGAAGATCTCATACTGGCTCTAAAACTTCGGGATCACATACAGGAGAAATCAAACATTCCCTGCAACAGAGAAAGAACAACTAATCTGTGGATTTGTACATTTGAGCAGTTTTATTTATCCTGCCGACCTGTTTTCCTGCAACTTTCTCAAATCTGTTTGTTACCCTTTCACCTTTTCCCTTGACAAAGTATTGTTTTGCAAAAATGTATCACAAAATATAAATACAAAATAGAGAAATCAATGCAGCAGAGCCGATCTTGTTTTATCGCAGCTGGGTTCACTCCTTCCTTTCACAGCCCCAAACATCTGACTTTTGCACAGCCAACTCCCTTCCTCTTGCTTGGTATATGGGGAGAATAACACACGTATGTTTTCTTGTGAACTTGAATGAATCCCTGGGGAACTGGGGGGGGGGGTTTAGAGCCAAGCCACATGGTTTCACGCACTCTCTCTAAAGGTCTCTCGGTTCAAAATTCAGGGCGACTTTGGCTCTGGCCACTGGGAGTTCTGGGAATCGCAGTCCAGGACATCTGGAAGTCACCAAGTCAGGCACCGAGTCAAGCTCAATTCATGGGGATGACTTGGAAAGTTTACCATATTAACAGTGTTGGAAAGGACCTTGTGTGTGTGTGTGTGTGTGATTTTTTTTTTTTTTTTGCTTTGTTTTCCAGGGCAGGGAAAAATCAGGAGTTTATCAGGCTGGGATGAGCCTCGTAGCTTTCTTCTTATGGAGTTGAGCCCTAGAGCCCTTGCCCCGTAACAGCTGATATCTTGCCTCTGGCAGCCTTGTGGCTTCCCCTTCCCGGCGAGGGCAAGAATGATGGACTGAAAAGACATTTGACTGGCAGTTGCTAAACAGTCCTGTCTTATCTGGGGCCGACCCTGCAGAGCCGCTTTTCTCTTGACTTCTTCTGATGCCATCTCCCCTCGTGGCGAAACGGTGCACAAGCTTCTTCGGGGTAGTGGGCCAACAGCTAAGGATGCCAATCAATCTTTCCAAGGGTTATCCTGCCAGCCTTTTGGCTGCCCACCCCGGCTTGTCCGCAATGAGAAACTGCCTGGGGGTGAGGGTGGTCACTCGGGAAATGGACGAGGATTCGATCCCGCTGAGAAGCGGATTCTTCGAGCGATAACCTCTTCTTAATAGAGAGACGATCCCTCACAAGGCCTCCAAAACAGCCAGTTTCCAGCTTTCCAGCTCACTTGTTGAAGGATTGTGGAGTTTTTGGTTTCTCTCTCTCTCTCTTTCTCTCTCTCTCTCTCCTGTTTTTTTCTTTTTGTCCCGGGGTGGGGGGAGTGGGGTGGGGGGGGAGGGATTGCAGAAGCTACACATGTAGGCGCTCCAAAAATTAGGACAGGGATGACGGTTGCCCATCTGCTTTGGAGTTCTGCTCAAAAAGGGGCAATGCAAGTCAAGCATTGCTGTCCTCATATGCACAGTCAACAAATGTATGTCCTTTACACACACAGAGAGAGAGAGAAACTGCCTTCTTCTCATCAATTACAGCCCAAATCTGCGTTTTTTTTTCTCCCCCCAAAAGGCTGGCCCTGCAGCTGACAGTAAAGGATCTGAATCTTTCTCTCTCTCTTTCTCTCTCCATCTCTCTTTCTCTCCCTCTCTTTTTCTCTGTCTCTCCCTCCCCCCTCTCCATCTCTCCCTCTTCCTCTTCCTCTTTCTCTATCTCTCCCTTCCTCCCTCTCACTGTCTCTCACTCTGTCTCTCTCCGTCTCTCTCTCTCTCTCCCTCTTTCTCTCTCTCCATCTCTCTCTCCCTCTCTCCCTCCCTCTCCTTCTCTCTCTCTGTCTCTCTCCATCTCTTTCTCTCCCTCTTTCTGTCTCTCCCTCTCCCTCTTTTTCTCTCTCCCTCTCTCTCTCCCTCTCTCCCTCTCTCCCTCCCTCTCCTTCTCTCTCCCTGTCTCTCTCCATCTCTCCCTCTTTCTCTCTCTCTCTTTCTCCCTTCCTCTTCCTCCATCTCTCCCCTCCCTCCCTCTCCCTCTCCCTCCCCCCCGTCTCTCTCTCTCTCTTGCTCTGTCTCTTTCCCTCTCCGTCTTTATCCCTTCCGCCCGCCCTCCCTCCCTCTCTCCCCCCTCCCCTCTCTCTTGTCAGGTTGAGAAAACAACAAAAGAGGTTGGACAAGGGAATAAAAGCAGCGCCTGGAGTTGTGTAAGTGTGTTTGTGTATGTGAGCGAGTGCATTGTGTTTTGCAGAGGCAAGAGAGAGGTTTCACATTCTATTTTAGTTGCGTTTGTGCATTATGTAATGGCAAAAGGGTAAAAACTCCCCTCCCCCCTTTTTGGCTTTTCTAAAATTAAAAAGGGTAGCAAACTTTGCTCAATTCATTTGATTCATGTGGGGAGCCAGAATTACTCGGAAAGGGCCTTACATGTAGCTGCTTGGAAGAACAGAGGCAAGGGACAAAAAACGGTATAGACAAAGGTTGCACTTGATTAGTAGGACAATGGATGCTTTGGAAAGTAATAAAGGAGAATATTTGTAGCTCAGGGTTGAAATGAGGGGTCCTTGGTGCTCTCTGAGCTTGGTTTTCATGTCTTGGTAGACATTTCCTTACCAAGCTAGGTAACATCATCAGTGCTAGAAGGGGATGGGGGTTTGATGAGAGGAGGAGGAGGAGGAGGAGGAGGAAGACTGTGGGGTCCTTGGTGGCTTACTTGCAGACCTCTCATCACCCAACTAGGGAACATCATCAGTGCTAGCGGTGCTAGTGATCAGCTAGCACTGATGATGTTGCCTAGTGGGAGAATGAAATGTCTTCAAGAAAACATCCAAGCTGAGAGAGAACCAAGGACCCCTTGCTTTAGAAACTGGGGTTTGTATCTCTCTCTGTGTGTTTTCTGAGAGGGGCAATATGGAATAATATCAACCCCTGCTGTGCTGACATCCCAACAGACTCTGAGCTCGAATCTCAGAGCCAGGCCTAAAATTTCTCCTAGTTTAATCCAGCCACCATGCAGGGCCCATCGGCTGCAAAGAGCATGAAACATGGGAAACAACAGAGGGATGGAGGGGAGGAGGGGGAGGAGGAGAAGGAGGAGGAGGGGGGAGAGGGAGAGGGAGAAGTAAAAGAGGAGGAGGAGGAGGAAGAGGGGGAGAAAGAGGAGGGAGAAGAAGAAGAGGAGGAGGAGGAGGAGGAGGAGGAGGAGAAGAAGAAGAAGAAGAAGAAGAAGAAGAAGAAGAAGAAGAAGAAGAAGAAGAAGAAGAAGAAGAAGAAGAAGAAGAAGAAGAAGAAGAAGAAGAAGAAGAAAAAGAAGAAGAAGAAGAAGAAGAAGAAGAAGAAGAAGAAGATTATTCATTGAGTTTTCCTCTTGAAGAAACTTTGAGAACCCCAGAGAGCAGCTGAGGGAAAGGAACTCAACATGAGTCAAGAGAAAACCAGCCTGGGATGGAAAGCACCCATGCAATTTGCTAAGTCTGCAAGAGCACAAATGAAATTCCAACATTCCTGCTAAGTCTTTTTACTTTACAGATACAACCAGCATGGGATGAATGTTTTCCTTCTTTTGCCAACAAGCCCTGTTATTAATGGCAGCCTGGAAAGGACACACGTTTGATTTCCTCTGGGGAGGCAGAGAAAGACCCAATTAGTAAAGGCGATAGGACAACCAGACAGGGAAAAAAAAAACACAGGCGCGCAAGCCTCCTATCTGGATTTGTTAGCCTGTCGGAGCCAAGTAGATTCAAAGTGGCTTGGGTGAAAAATAGCTGGTTTTTAGGGTTAAAGAAAAAGAAAAGAAAAGAAAAGAAAAGAAGCTGGAGGAATTAATTGCTTCCTGCAAAACAAACACGATTACAAAATCGCTACCAGACTCTCTGCTTCTTTATTACACTTGTAGAATGCCTTTGACTTTCAAAACAGATCCATTCAATCAAGAAAACAACTGAAAGGGCAACTAAATTAACTCCAAAGCCTTTTTTTTTTTTTTTTTTTAAACCAGTGTGAACCCGAAATGAATTGTCAGTGTCAGGGCTCTGATACTTTCCGCCCCGAATCAAAAATGGAAATTGTTCGCGTTCTACATTATTAAAGGTCTCTCAATTTATTGGCTGTCCAGAGACCACTGGAGATGGGCAGCCAATCAGTCAATCAAACAACTTGAGTAGAAGTGATGTCCATCAATATTAACGGATGGGCTTGGCATCTTCTTTGGGAAAAGTTCAAAGAAGAGCAACGGAGGGGATCAAAGGCCTGGAGACTAAACCATATGAAGAACGGCTGCGGGTTTTGGGTACAGCCAGTCTAGAGAAAAGAAAGACCAAGGTGGACATGATAACAGCATTCTAGTATTTGAGGGGCTGCCTCAAAGAAGAGGAAGGGGTCAAGTTATGTTCCAAAGCACCGGAGGGCACCAGAAATAAGAAGAGACTGGACAGCCCTACCTTCTGAAATGATAAAGGGTCTCCTATTCTATTCTATTCCTTCTGTTCTATCCTATATTCTATTCTATTCTCTATTCTATTCCATTCCATTCTAGATTCCATTGGTTTCTCTTCCCCAAATGCCTCGACCCACGTATCTCTCTGCTTCAAATCTGCAATTATTTACATTTTTGGCCATATTTCTTTCTCCAGAAAGGTCCCTCTTTTTAATTGAAGGCGATGGATAAATAAAATCTTGTGGATGCGAAGGCTGGTGCCGGACTTGAAGAAAGCCAGCTCAAAAAGGCTGATTTTTGTTTTTAAAAAAAAAAATGTTCTTTTTTTCTCCCATCTGTACAAAAAGATGTTCTTTTTTCTTTTTCTTTTAGTACCTGCTTTGTAGTCTGTTTTCTAAGGTGCGAATCCTGCAGGCTGGACAGGCGCAGAGCAAAACAAGGAGGTTGGCTCTGTGAGAAGTCAGGACTGATCTGGGGGTTTTTTCCCCCTGGAGAGGGGGCTATGTTCACAAGGGGAGGTTTGTCTTCTCATCAAAACATGGGAGGGTCTTCCTGCTCCTCACCCAGAAGGATCCATTTAACACTTTCCCCAGGACTGGATCCTTTCCTTTCCAAGCTGCCCCGAGACTTGACTTTAGACAGCAAATCCAGATAACCGAGTACTTGTGAAAGGAGACCAGGGGGAAACGTCACGGCGACAGTTTATGTTTTAAGTCCTGGAAAACAGGAATTTCCTCCCCCTCCAATCTCTCTGCAGACAATGTGGGCAAGTGGGGAACTGGCCAGGCTGTTTTCTCATTCTCCATCCTCTGAGCAGTTAAGTCCTCCTGGATTTTGTGCCTCCTGCGGTATTTTCTTCCTTCCCCACTGGACGGACGGAGGGGTGGAGCAGCCGCAACTCACCTTCCTAACGCTCACCTGATGCCTTTTGCAACCCCCCAAAAAGGGGAGGGCTGGGTAAAAATGGCCAAGCGGTTAAGGCAAGACGTTCTTCGAGCAAAGCCCTCGAGGTAACTGCACTCTTTCCCCTATTGTCTCACCTGCTCACGTGCCGAAGCCACGTAGAGAAATGCAGGGGAAGGAGACACGTTCTGCGAGGAGCTGACCCCCCCCCAAAAAAAACCCCTCCCCACAACAACCACGATACGCTCATCGTCCTGGATTAGAAACTGGTCCCCACCCTGGCTGCTGCAGGCATTTGGCGGAAGGGTGCAACCAAATCACATGCCTCTAGGTCCCCTCCTTTCCCCATCCTTCCCAACCACACAAGTGTGGATAAAGTTTGCCCCAAACAGTCAGTGACTCCCGCCTGCCCGCCCCACGTCCCCTGTTATTTATTTATTTTTCATCTGTTTTCCTCTTTGTGGCCAATAGATTCGTCCGTACCAAAAAACAAACAAAAAACAAAAACAAAAACTTTGGACGATGGGTATTCCGGGACAACGGTTTATTCAAAGACCCCAATTACCCATCGCTGGCTGAAAGGAAACCTGAACCGGTATCTCTATAGGGAGGGAGCAAAGCCAGTTCACATGTTGCTAGCATGAATAAATCAGCAGAGAAACCAAATGCACGCCTGTACTTTTTGAATGATGTGGCTCGGATAACATACACGGAGGCGGGAGGGATGGAGAGGTGGAGGGATGGAAAGAGAGACGGACAGACTGACCATTCAATGACCTCAAAGAAAGAAGGAGAAAAACAAAAACAAAAACAAATTTACCAAGTCAAAAGCCAAACCTGATGGGTTTGACTGGAAAGTACACAAGGAAAGAAAGAAAGCAAACGCAGATGGCAACCAACCACCGTAAGGAAGATTAAAATCTACCTACTGTGCTTTTGAGGAAGGGCTCTTAATTCCATGTCTTCTCCAAGATCGGACTTTCTTTTTTGGGGGGGGGGGTTTGGGTTGGGTTGGGGGTGCTCTTGCTCAGTTGCTTAGGCTGGAATATCCCCTCTTTCTCTCTCTGTATCTCACATGCTCTCTCTCTCTCTCTTGCTTGCTCTCTCATTCCCCTGCGCTGGAGCTGGCGAGTCAGAGCTGGCACGGTGTGCGAGAAGGTAGTTTAAATTTCATCCCGTTGATTTAGCTCAGCCACTGAAGAGTTTTCCCCCACCCCACCCCATTAGCAGCTCCATGTTGGGGCTCTTGACGGGAGCTTCGAACGCCGCATGCAGGACCCCCTTGCAGAGGGAAGAAAAGGGGGGGGGGGTGTGACTTGGCAAAATCCACCTGGCAGCTCTTTATTCTTCCTTCCTTCCTTCTTTCCTTCTTTCCTCCTTTTGGGCTGATGGATACTTGCCCAGGGGAGAGCTTCTTCCCACTCCCCTCTTCAGAAGCTTGGGAAAAAAAAAAAACACCTTCCCCAGGCTTCACAGCCTGATGGGAGAGCCACGAAGTCCCTAAACCTGCTCAGTGACAGGTATGAAAAAAGAGGCAGGGAATCAACCAGGGGGATGTGGCCAACATCCAGGCAGGTGGGTTGACAGGTGTGTGTCGGTGTCCCTGTCGGCATCGTGTCCCCCCCCCATGGCAGAGGCCAGGTATGGGGAGGGGGGGACCATGGGACACTGTGTTGGGCAGACAGATGTGGTCACTGGAGGCTTAGTGGGGCTCCGAAAATGTCATTTAACGCCTCTCCCGACACAGATAGGAGGAAGCAAAAGCTGGAAAGCCCAAAAGTGCTTTTTTTTTTTTTTTTCCCCAAGAGGCAACTGGAGTTTCTTGTTTTTTTCCTTGAAGATGTTGTGCTTCTCATCCAAGAAGCTTCTTCAGCTCTGACTGGATGGTGGAGAATAGAAGGATTGATCTTCCTTGCAGACAGCTGGTCATTTGCATCCTTTTTAGAGAGCCATTGAGGCCACTTGGAGGTTTATCTTTGTCCCAAAGGTGCTTTTTCAAGAGGCAATTGGACTTATTTGTTTTTCCTTGACGATGTTTGGCTTTTCATCCACGAAGCGTCTTCAGCTCTGACTGGATGGTGGAGAATAGAAGGATTGATCTTCCTTGCAGACAGCTGGTCATTTGCATCCTTTTTAGAGAGCCATTGAGGCCACTTGGAGGTGTGTCTGTATCCTCAGGGTAACCCAAGTAGTGCAAATGGGTGTGGAGCCTTCTTGGAACAGCTGAAAGGAGCTGGGTTGCTTTTTGCAGGATGTTTTCTGCTCTGTGTCCCTTCGCTGTTGGACATCCTTCCGTTCCCCGCTGTCCAGTCAAGAGCGGAAGAAGCTTCTTGGATGAGAAGTGAAATGTCTTCAAAGAAAAAGGCAAGGAAGTCCAGTTTCCTCTTGAAAAAAACAACAACAACTGGATGACTGAGAATTCTCCGTAGATAAAGCTGGAAAAGTTTAGCTTGGACCAAGAAATTCCTGTAGATGTAGAGGATAAACTGGGCTATGAATTACTATGTGTATACCCCAATTTCTATTCAGAAGGACCTCCCTGTTACCCTCTCCCCATGCAGGTTTTTGGTTCCCTCTGATATCAACCCATGGGGGCTGTTAGTTCTCCTTTTTTCTCCCTGTCCTGTTTTCCTTCTATGCCATGCCTGGGTTACAGACAGAAAACTATCGGTTTCTTCTAAAACAGACTGACACATTCTGAATTAAATAATGGCTGCCAGTCTGCTGTGACTTCCCAGGTGCTTCTTTGCATCTCCTCTCATTGGTGGAGAAAAAAAATAATGAAAATCAAGCTTGGGCTGATTATATCATCCTTCGTTGATGCCGCTCATTTTATCAAATTCATTAAGAATCCGTCACAAGCGCCATGTTCTTACTTTTCGGCTTAATTTAGCCAAACTCAACGGAGGAAGCCTGATTGGATAGTGAAAGGGGACCCATTTCCAAGTGGGGGGTGTGTGTGTGTGTCAAAAAAACAATGTGCCATACGATTTGGAAGAAGGGAGCTGTGTATTTCCTAGAGACCGAAGCTGTGGATCCTACCGGATAACTTTGCATCGTCTCGCCCTTGGGCATGAAATGGTCTTCCACTATCCACCAGAGCAGGGGTCTCCAACCTTGGCCCCTGGAAGCCTGGCGGACTTCAACTCCCAGAATTCCACAGCCAGATGGCTGTGGAACTCTGGGAGTTGAAGTCCGCCAGGCTTCCAGGAGCCAAGGTTGGAGACCCCTGCACCAGAGTCATGGGCTTACTAAATTCGTGGAAAGAAAAACAGAAGTTGGGAGGGACCTTGGAGGTCTTCTAGTCCAACTCCTTGCTCAAGCAGGAAGCCCTAGACCATTTCAGACCAAAGGCTGTCCAATCTAGAAATTGGAGAGAACGTTGGTATTTTGGGTGGTCCAATCTCTTCTCAAAAACCTCCAGTGTTGGAGGAGCGGCAACTTCTGAAGAGAAGCTGTTCCACTGGTGGATTGTTCTCACGGTTAGGAAATTCTTCCTGAGTCCTAGGTTGTTTCTCTCCTTGAATACAAGGTTTGTTGGGTTGGAGGGAGTTGCTAGCTTAGCATCAGCTTTAAAAGAGTGAAGTTAGTGCTTGGGAGACAGGCCTGCCTGTTTCTTAATCTTTAGACACCCAAACGCCTTAGAATGGCTCAAATTCGAGATTATCCACATTCCAGTTTTTCCTCTAATAATAATAATAATAATAATACTAGAAATAATAATAATAACAAGAAGAAGAAGAAGAAGAAGAAGAAGAAGAAGAAGAAGAAGAAGAAGAAGAAGAAGAAGAAGAAGAAGAAGAAGAACAACAACAACAACAACAACAACAACAACAACAACAACAACAACCACAACAGGTCAGTTTGAATGCAGGGGCAATTTCTCTTCCATCTCTTCTTTGTTTTATCAGGAAGAACAAGATATTTTAAGCCACATATGCTTGGGAGACCAAAAAAAAAAAAAAGAGAGAGAGAGAGAGAGAGAGAGAGAGTGAGAGGGTTCTTCTAAAATTAGTTTGGATGCCATGTGTTGATTTGGTTTGAGCAGACTGATTGCATTCCAGCAATTACTATTGTCTAATATGCTTATTTAAAGCGATGATGAGCTTCATGCTTAGATGCAGTTCCTAAAGAGCGGCTTTGGAGAGGGATACCTGCTTTTGGCCATGTCCAGGGAGGGCTTACATAACTGCTACGTTCACTCTCTCCACTGAAGCATGTCCTGTAGGCCCTTCCAGGAATGGATAGGGCTGGGGATTTAAGCCCCCTCCCCCCAAAAAATTCCAACAAGGCCTCATTTTTTTTAGCATTCTGGGAGTGGAGATATGAGCTGTCCCTTTTTCATAATATGACACAACCCTGTCAAAAAATGATCGCAAACATTTCCACCAGAGCCTTGATGGGACAACACATTTTACCTGGCTTCTGTCAAAGTTTCGCAAAAGCAAAACTCAGTAGTTCCACCCTTGCTTAAACGTTTCCAAATTTTATAGGGAGGGAAGGAGGAAGGAGCATGTTTGATGAATAGCATTAAACATTGGGGAACCGAAGCAAAAAAGATCAATCTTCCTTGTGTAATGACAGACTCTTTCTGGTTCAACCAAATAAGTTCGCCAGTTCTTTTAGTTTTCTTTTTCTCTGATCGGTAAAACCCAGATAGGAGGACTGTTATTAAACTCTCTCTCTCTCTCTCTCTCTCTCAGAGTGCACCAGATAAATTATAGTTTAAGCGCAGACACGCTAATACATTGCTTGATTAAATGAATGTATAAGAAACCCGAAGACAGGATGTTCACTAAAAACTATCCCTACTTTGCAAAAGACAGAGCAATAAAATATGGCAGGCCGCTATCTAGAATCACATGTGAGCCCACCTTTGAATGACATCCAGAAATTGCAACTGGAGCACTGGGTAGATTACTCACCGGGGGCCAACTGCTTGCTGGGCACAATTTAATATCTCTGGGTTGACCTTGAAGGCTCTACAGACCTTAGGGAGCTGGACTATTTTGAGGGTCAGTCTCTTCCATTACAGGCCTTTCCAGATTTACTAACAGCCAAAGAAAATATGAACATGCCCTCATCTTTCGAGGGCCGTCCTATCTGCCTTCCCCCCCTCTCTCTCCCTCCCTCTCTCTCTCTCTCTCTCATCCTTTAGGAAAACCTGTTAAACCCCTTGTCCGTTTTGCTAGCGTTCCAACGGTGCCTTAATTTTAAAATTTAGCTGGCGTTTTCCAGCGTGGCATCTTCGTTACATGATGAAGCTACGGTTACCTTATTAAGGTTTTCCCCCTTTAAAATTCGCTCTCCTTTCTTTCAAACAATTCGCTCTCCTTTCCCACTTTATGCTGACCTGAGAAATTGTTGCAGGTAGAGGCTGCATTGGCTTCTTAGGTGGTGTATGAAATCCTGGCTGGTTGGCTAGGTTGCCGATTTTTCCTGCCGCTGTTGCTTTTGCCAAAGGAAAAAGCATTTTTTATAAGCAGTAACCTTTTATTTCCCCCGATTTTATCAAACGTTAGATCTTTCTTAAAATTCCACCTTTTCTTCTCCGTATTCTATTAATTCATTCCGGGAGTCTGCCAAAGGATGAGACAATAACTTTGATCCAATGCCAGTTTTTTTTTTTGCACCTGATTATCTCCCCTGCTTTAATTTGTTCCATCTGGCACTTCAGATTTGATGATTTATTGATCAGATAGCTGTCAACCCCCTTGGAAAAAGAAAAATTTAAGGTGTAAGTTATTTAAATAAATAAATAAAGTGAACACAATTATTAGCCATAGCCTCCACAAGCCCCCCCCCAAAAAAGGGGGGCGGTGGAAAGGATTAAGCCCGAGGAGGTTGAAAAGAGAAAATAAACTATCATACTTTGGATGGGAAAAGGGGAAATCATATTTTGGGGACTCTGCTTCCTCTTACTCAGATCAAACAAACTCAGCAGGTAACTTCCTGGGTTTAAATTTGGATTTGAATCGAGCCTAAAACATGAAAAGTGCAATTGACTATGGATTTCCTAAGGTGGAAAAGCCCATTAAACTCTTTGGTTAAGAAGTCTGAATTTTCTTAAGGGTTAACAAGGCACTACCTATACCCAAACATTTTGCTCTAATTTATTTATTTTTTAACTTTTTCTGTTCCGGATGCTTTAGCAAATCCAACTTGGATTTTTTGCAAAAAGAAAAAGAAAAAAGAAAGAAAGAAAAAGAAAAAAGACCTTCTGTTTTTACCTACCCAACCCATGTCCAATTTTTCTTTCAGAAATTTAGCACTGGAATCTTACACGTTTGTTTCTCAGTCCCTTCCAAGAATTTCTGGTTACCATGGTACACCTCGGTTCAGTTCAGAGTCCCAAATATTTCCATAACGCAGCAAGAATTTCAAAGCTGAAAGTTGAAAGAGAAGATGCGGTTCCTCTTCATTCCCCAATCAACCCCGACCCCAGTTATGTAGCTACGGAATATTTCTACGGCAAGAGAGCCACAAAATACTTCTGGGATTCTACATGCTGTTAATTAAAGTTATTTGCAATTCCTAAATGTAGCCCTACCCTTTCAAATCTGGAAGGGGGGCGTGAGAAGCAAAGGAGGAATGAAGGAAACAAGTGGGGGGGGGGGAAGAAAATTTATATCAATCCTTCACGCACACAACCCTACAGAGCCGGAGTTAGGAAAGCTAAGCCCCCGAGTGTTTCTCCGGTAGGAAATCTATTTGAATATTTTAAGTCAGAAAAAAGCCTTTTGAAAAGAAGCATTAGTTCTGTCGAGTATGAACGGCTATGCTGATTTAATTATAGCATTTTAAGATATAAGATGAAGTGGGATCTGATATTTTAACATCTAAGGCAGGGGTCTCCAACCTTGGCTCCTGGAAGCCTGGTGGACTTCAACTCCCAGAATTCCACAGCCAGCTTTGCTGGCTGTGGAACTCTGGGAGTTGAAGTCCGCCAGGCTTCCAGGAGCCAAGGTTGGAGACCCCTGATCTAAGGGGTTGCCATCTATTCTCCAAAGCACTTGTGAGGGCAGGACAAGAAGTGATGGATGGAAAGTAATCCATGGAGAGAAGCAACCTAGAACTAAGGCGAAATTTCCTGAGAGTGAGGATCATTAACCAGTGGAACAACTTGCCACCAGAAGTTGTGGGCGCTCCATCCCTGGAGGTTTTTAAGAAGAGGCTGGACATCCATTTGTCTGGAGTGGTCTAGGGCTTCCTGCTTGAGAGATGGACTAGAAGATCTCCGGGGACCCTTTCCAACTCTTTGTTATTTGTCACCAAGAGGAAGGGGTTTGTCATACCCCTGTTGGAGACTGACTCTGAGGGAGGGGAGGAACAGCCCACAGGGAGTGAAAGTGGACCGAATATTTCCAGAGCTAGCTCTCCTCACAGATAACAGAAATGGAATTTGTTACACCAAGCTGTGAAAATCGCATGCTTATGCAAGGCCTGAGAAAAATGGTGCAAAGAGTCTACATATATGCATAGGTTTTGTGTTGTGTTCTGTTTTTGCAATGTACACAAGTCTGTCTTCCTTCCTTCCTTCCTTCCTTCCTTCCTTCCTTCCTTCCTTCCTTCCTTCCTTCCTTCCTTCCTTCCTTCCTCCTCTCTCTCTCTCTCTCTCTCATACACACACCATATTCTGGACACAAGGAAGGTTCTTGGATCAGCTCCAAATGTGGTTTACTTGAACCCAGAACAACATTGGTGTTTTCTTGGCACTGCTGTGACTTTATGGAGCTCACCGATTTCTCCCATTGACGGGGGGGGGGGGGGAGAAAAATTACTGTATTTTCCAGGTTTTTTGATCCATCAGCAGTTCTTTCAAGGGGAAAGAGAGCCTGGGTGGCTTCACAGAGCTGTTTCACAAGACCTAGTCTGATTTTATTCATTTATTTATTTGCAAGCGAATACAGGATAAAGTAAAAGATGTAGAATGCAATCCATTTGTTTTCCCCCCTTGTTCTTTCCTCTTTCGTGATGTTTCTTGGATGAAAAGCATAACATCTTCAAAGGAAAATAAAAAAAACATGGAACAACAACCAGAAAATCTATTTGCCTCTTGAAAAAATAAAAAAAGCACCTTTTTGGGGACAACAACCGTGACCTGAATGACGGAGAGTCTCCATGGATGTTCAGCTTGGAGCAGGGATTATAAATGAGGTTGTTGTGCTCCTGGTTTCCAGGCCAGCATGGATGGACAAACACTCTTGCCTTTGAGAGGTCTGGGGAGTAAAAGCAATAAGCATGGGCCAATGCCTTTTAGTATTCCCTGATTGGTCCAGTGGATGAAGGGCCTTATTCTTGGACTCACCTGTTCGTGCAAAGTGGCCTCAAGAACAGACACGCCTCTCCGTCTAGGGGACTGGAGGCTACAACATACGATGAAAGGTTGCAGGAACTGGGCCTGGCTGGTCTAGGGAAGAAGAGAAGGACCAGGGGAGGCAGGAGAGCAGCCTTCCCATATTTGAGGGGCTGCCCCAGAGAGGAGGAGGAAGGGGGTCAAGCTATTTTCTCAAGCACCTGAAGGCCAGATAAGGAAGAATGGATGGAAACGGAACAAGGAAAGATTCAACCTGGGAATAAGGAGAAAATTTCTGCCAAGCGAGAACCATCAACCCATGGAACGGAAGTTATGGGAGCTTCATCCTTGGAGGCTTTCAAGAAGAGATTGGACGGATACTTGTCAGAAATGCTGTAGGGGTCTCCTGCTTGGGCGGGGGGGGGGGGTTGGACTAGATGACCTAGAAGGTCCCTTCCAACTCTGATTATCTGTTATCTGCCTGGTGCCGGGTCTATTTTACTTATTACTTATTTTATTGACTCATGTGTTAAAACACTTGCAAGATAACAAGTATGGGAATGAACATAAAACAAGAACAAAGGGAGATAAATGGGGACAGGGAGACAGGTAGGCACGCTGGGGCACTTATGCACGCCTCCTTATAGAAAAGGGGTCTCCAACCTTGGCTCCTGGAAGCCTGGCGGACTTCAACTCCCAGAGTTCCACAGCCAGCAAAGCTGGCTGTGGAATTCTGGGAGTTGAAGTCCGCCAGGCTTCCAGGAGCCAAGGTTGGAGACCCCTGTTATAGAACCTCTTAGGAATGGAGTGAGGTCCACGGTAGACCGTTTGGGGTCGAAGCTGCAAGGGGTTGAGATCTGTTAGGAGACAAGTGCTCGGTAAGGCGCCGTGCCCTCTCCTGCTCTGCCCCCTCCCCCCCACTATTTCCCCCAAAATGTGTGCTTAAACACAGACTCACTCCGATGCAGAAGTGTGACAGAGGCTCCTCCAGCCAATTCCAGGGATGCTACTGCCCTCTACAGTCCTTCGACAAAGCACGTCTCTGATCCATGGCCTAGAGGGCTCACGTGTCTCGAGGGCCATCCAAAATCCTCGCCTGTCCTTCGACACCCCAAGAGGTTCATGAGGACCAGGGACTCTGGAGAAGTGGAGAAGAGAAAGCGCCGCGCCCTCCGCGTAGCTGGAGAAAGTGTTGAGAGGTCAGGCCTTCAACTCGAACTGCAGCAGGTCTTCTAGTTGG
Organism: Hydrophis major; assembly: GCA_033807585.1. Classification (NCBI taxonomy): domain Eukaryota; kingdom Metazoa; phylum Chordata; class Lepidosauria; order Squamata; family Elapidae; genus Hydrophis; species Hydrophis major. The sequence continues at coordinate 14,248,948 of CM066342.1, read as the reverse complement.
GTGGGTGGGGGCAGATCAGAGGTGGGTATTCTGGAGAAGTGGTAGCGGAAGTTTTGAGTTGTTGAACCCCAGGGTCATGCCACGTTTTGACCTTCCAACTTTCTAGCCGGGAAATAATGGAATAACAGAGCTGGAAGGGACCTGGGAGGTCTTCTAGTCCAACCCCTCCTGCTCAATACAGGAGATCTTATACCACCACAGAGAAATGGTTGTCCAATCTCTTCTCAAAAGCCTCCAGTGATGGAGCACCCGCAACTTCTGAAGGCAAGACATTCCAGTTAATTTTTCATGCTGTCAGGAAATTCCTCCTGGGTTCTAGGTTGGATCTCGAATAGAGTAGAAATAGAAACAGAAACAGAAATAGAAATAGAAATAGGAAAGAATAGAATAGAATAGAATAGAATAGAATAGAATAGAATAGAATAGAGCTGAAAGGGCCCTTGGAGGTCTTCTAGTCCAGCCCCCTGATCAAGCAGGAGAATCTATACCATTCCAGACAAATGGCTGTCCAGTCTGATACAATTTCTGAAGGCAAGTAGTTCCGCTGGTTAATTGTCCTCATTGAACTTTCTCTTTAATTCCAAATTAATTTCCAACCATTATTTCTTGTCTTGCCCTCGGGTGCTTTATAGAATAATTTGTCTTCCTCTTCTTTGTGGCAGCCCCTCAAATACTGAAATATTGCTGTCGTGTCACCCCCAATTTTTCTTTCCTCTGGACTGGCCAAACCCAATTCCTGCAACCATTCTTCCTGTGCTTTAACCTCCAGTTGCTCTTCTCTGAACTTTTTCCAAAGCCTCAACATCTTTTCAGTAGCATGGTGACCAACATTACTTTCCATCCAATCCTTGTCCTGCCTTTGGGTGCTTTTTGGGGGGACAGGTTGCTCACCCTTCCTTGGGAATGGCTGAAGAAAACCTTCTATCTACCTAGGTAGTCCACCGTACCCCGTAAATAGTCATGGTTGGAGAGCTTGTATAACTTATTTGACTTTTTTTTTTTCCCAGGACGGAGGGCTGGACGTCATGCCAAAGCCTTGACAAAAATCAATAGATTGCTCCTTACATTCTTCGATCAGCTTCTCTTCCCCCCCCCTCCCCACACTTTCAAAAAAAAAAGAAAAAAAGTCAATTCAACAGCTCTAGATGATAGCAGCTTGTTACCTAGGATACATGGCCATGCAGTCTAAGTCGCATCTCCGTTTCCAGAAAGAGTTCTTTGATTACTAAACCATGGTTGAAATTGGCTTTCGGTGACACGGGTTAAACGTGGGTCAGCAGGAACTTCCTATTTGACGGACAACTCACGCAGGCTGACATCTTATTGCCTTATTGGCACGATGTATATTTATTTAAATCGAGATGTAGGGTCTAGAAATGTCTAAATGAGGGTCAAGGTGCTGCAAAGTGAGAGTTGACAAATGCAAAGCCACAGGCAAATAATAATGTGAAACACACACCCAAAAAAGAAAACCCAGTTATTTGATCAGCACGTGTAAAAACATCAAGAACTTGCAACTAGGTAAAACTGAAGGTGACGAAAAGGTTTGATTTTCAGTGGTAATTAGATCTTTTAATACACCAATCGCAAGAACTCTTAAAGAGTCCCTGACAATCTGGAGGTATACAAATGTAAGAAATAACTATAGAAGGGGATGGCTATGAATGCCTCAGGTCTTAGAACAGAATAGAGCTGGAAGGGAGCTTGGAGGTCATCTAGTCCAGCCCCCTGCTCGAGCAGGGGAACCTATGCCATCTCAGACAAGTGACTGTCCAAGTCTCTTCTTAAAAACCTCCAGCGATCAAGAAGACACAGAATATTATCAAACGTGGAATCTGTTTTATCAGTGGTTGGAAAAAAAAGGGGGTGCAGATGAAGAACACAACAGGTATTGCTAAGCAAATACATCCAGAGATGATGTTTATTAAGTACGAAGAAATGTAACTGATAAAAAATTTAATTAAAAGAAAGAAAGAAAACCTCCAGTGATGGAGCGCCCACAATTCCTGGAGGGAAGCTAATATCTGAGAATAAAGATAGTTTTGTTGGCTTTGGTGCTTCTGCTTAGCTCCGCAATATCCTTCCAGGAAGGCATCTCATACCAAGCCCTCGGATGCCTATACAAAGGAAACTTGGGAACACAAAGGGAGAGTTCTGAGCTCTCGCCCCATGCCGTGGGACAGAAAAAAACAATGCACAAGGGATTGTTGTCGGTGTTCCCAAATGATGGGAGCCATGTGACATTGGGGTCCCCGGTGAAGGGAACTGTTTGTTGGTAGCTGTCTCCAAGGAAGGGCCAGAGAAGGGCAAACAAAGAACTGGATTCAATGCCCCAGCTTCAGCGGGGCCTGTGATGTAGCCCTGTGCCTACACAGATCACCCTTTTCGTCAGTAAAGTGCCGAGAAGCCTCCCTATGTTTGAAAAAAAAGAGGCCATTGTTTCTTTCTCCAGCTATAGCGATAGCCCTTAGATTTATATACCGCTTCACAGTGCTTTTTACAGCCCTCTCTAAGCGGGTTTACAGAGTCAGCCTCTTGCCCCCAACCATCTGGGCCCTCGTTTTATGACCTCAGAAGGACGGAAAGCTGAGTCAACCTTGAGCTGGGATGGATGGATGGATGGATTGATGGGAAGGAAAGAGGGAGGGAGGGAGGGAGGGAGGGAAGGAGACTTATATACCGCTTCACAGTGCTTTTTACAGCCCTCTCTAAGCGGTTTACAGAGTCAGCCTCTTGCCCCCAACAATTTTGGTTCCTCATTTTACCCACCTCGGTAGGATGGACGACTGAGTCAACCCTATAAAATGCACATAGGTAATCCTCAACTTACAACTGCAACGGAGCCCCCAGATTTCCATTTGCTGAGTGAACCATTCGTTAAGTGGGTTTTGACCCCTTTTACAACCTCTCTTGTCGCTCAGTGGATCGTGGCCATGGTTAAATGAAGAATACAGTCCTTAAGGAGATCTGGTTTTCCCCACTGACATTGCTTGTCAGAAGGTCACAAAAGGGACCGCCGCAAACTGTCATAAATATGAACCAATTGTCAAGCGGCTGAATTTAGACCGCGCAGCCACTGTGGGACGCTGCAACAGTCATTAAGTGTGAAAAAAAAAATGGTCATAAGCCACAGTTTTCAGTGCTGCCACTTTGAACGGTCACTAAATGAACTGTTCTTAAGTCGAGGACTCTTTGTATATCTTCTGCCTGAAACATCTTATGATCTTATGATCTCTTTCAAATCCCTTCCCATTCAATTTTGCAACAGGGAGAAGAAGCTCAACTTGAGGACAAGGGTAAGTTTTGCCACACTGGAAAAGTTGTCAATTGAGAAAAAAAAAAAGCACTTTTTAAAAAAAAAAGAAAAATAGCTGGAAATAACAAGTAATGACGGTTTTCCCAGGCTTCGACTCGCTAAGAATCGATCTTGGAGCTGCTCTTCAGAAGAGAAGTTACTCAAGCCCCAGGAAGGAAGGAAGGCTTCAAAATGTAAACATCAGGTTTAAAATGCAGGTTTTGTGTGGTTCTTTTGAAAATTGTCGACAGCACTGATTTTGGGACTGTGCCTGTTGGGCTCTTAGTGCCCTCAAATAGCAATCAAACAGGTTGCCTCCATCCATGGCAGACACACCTCGGCCAGAAGAGTCAAAGTAATGTCCTACCTGCAGGCCTCCGATGTTCTTTATGTGTGGTGCAACAGGTCAAACGTAGCTAAGTATGTGCTGCCTCTTTCACCCACCCCCGGGCGATACTGCCACACGTAAACACAACCCTTTTAGGTCGGAATTGTTAAAAGGCGACCTAGCAGACAGTGCTATTATTACAAAACTCAGCAAAAGGCAGCCACACAAGGGGATGACACATCTTCAACACATGTCTCTGTTTAATCCCAAATTACTTCATTTTACTTGTTGTCTGAAACTTCTAGTCTAGGAATTGACCAGGTGTGTGTGTGTGTGTGGAGATTTTCTTCTGTTGACACACCTCATCCTTCCTGGTTGCTCTGAAATTCCGATCTTTTCTCTCGACTGTAATCCTCCTTTCTTCTAATCCCCCCACTCCAAATGGAAGTATTAGCCTACTTAAGAACAGGATCAATTTTGAAAGAAAAATAAAACCGGCGGCTACCTAGGCTAAAGGTAAAAGATAAAAGTTCCCCTCGTGCACCTACATGCTCGAGCCAGCGCTGTCCAAAGACATCTCCATGGTCATGGGGCCGGCAGGACTAAACACTGAAGGCGCACTCAATGCTGTTACCTTCCCACCAAAGTTGGTCCCAATTTTTCTATTTTTACGGGCTTTCCAACTGCTAGGTTAGCAGAAGCTGAGACAAGGAATGGGAGCTCGCTCCGTGACGCAGTGCTAGGGATTCGAACTGCCGACTTTTCTGATGGTCTTAGCCGCTGAGCTACCGCGTACCTCAATTACCTATGCTGGAAAGGCACAAATGAGGCAACAGTGGTACCTTTCCTAGGTGAGATCCCGTTTATTTGGGTCCTGTGGTCTTTTGAGATGGGAAGTTCTTACCAAGGCTCTACTCCCATTAATGTTATTTATTTATCGGATTTTACAGCTTCCCATCTCATCAAAGGTGATAGGCAGCGCACTAAGGATGGATAAAACAGCAAATATAAAAAGCCGGAACGGCAGATATAAGAAATGGGAGATAAATGTCCTAAAATCCCAATGTAGAAACTGAAACAGAATAAAAATGGCTCAGCAACGGAGCCATCTAGATGAGTTTCCGGTTCGGTGGGAGCACCAAGACTGGTCACTCAACTTCTTCCAGAGTATTAAAGGGGATGGGACCTGATTTTGGGAGGAAAGGATGTTCCATAAGGCAGAGTGATGCGGTGGCCTAGACGTGGAGCTCTCGTCTCACAGTCAGGAGGCTGTGAGTTTGATCCTAGATAGAGGCAGATCTTTCTCTCTCTGGGCACAATGGGAATAAGTCTGGTGACATCAGGTATTCTGCAACGAGTAGAGGAATGGAGAACTCTTCTTGTGAAATATTTCTGGACTTTTCTACTAGGAGCTATGGCCCACCTCTGCATTTTTGGAGGGCCTCTTCATTTCTCACCCGGAGAGAGGATGCTTGGCTGCATCCCTTCCGCAGTCAGTTTCCATGGCAACCTCCACTTCAATGGAGCATTGTCAGGTTTTGAAGGAACAGAGGAGGGGACTTCAAAAAAAAAAAAAACGAGGGAAGAGGCGAACGTGCTCCCATAGGCCTTTCCTCCCGCAGGGGCGTCATGGTGGGAGCTGCCCACTTTTCGTGGACTGCGTAAACGTTTCAACTTTCTCTCCGCTTTTGCAAATATATAGTTTGTGATATATTTTTTTTTTTAAAATCCCAAAATCAATTCAGAGGCCCAGGATCAAAAAAAAAGAGTGTGTGACATCCCTTAAAAGGCTCTCCTCTTGCTAAATGCTCAAGAAGCAGTTTAAAATAAATGGTTACTAACGAACCATTTGTACTACCATTGCTATTTTCTTTAGCAAAAGAGATAAAATGGCTTATTGGAAACGCACGGTGAATGAGAACAATATAAATCCATTCGGGTTTATCAGCAGTTTTCTAAGGCTCTGTTTCTCTTGATGTTGGATTTCACAACATCGGTGTTCACACCACAGCTTTTCCAAACGTACACAACCACCTCTGATAGAAATAACTTCATATTTAAGTTCTCACAGAAAGACCTCTCTGTTTTAAGGCGCATTTCTCTGAGGTTGTGCTCTGTTGTGCTCGTTTACCAACATGACTTTTAAAATAGAGATGCATCATATGGTGCTCAGTTTTCCCAAGGGCACGTTGTTTATTTATTTTTCTTTTGAAGGCTTCTCTCGCCAAGTGATTCTCAATGCAGATTTTTGACTTGGAAAAAGAGTGCGGCTCTAATGTACCTCAATATTGCTTTTGCCTGAATCGCAGTAAAACTTAATTTGGCCAAATCTGATTACAGGGAGTCTCTGACTTACGATCGTCATTGGGAGTAGAATTTTCGCTCCTAAGCAAGGCGATCGTTCAGTGAATTGGGCCCGGTTTTATGACCTTTTTTTTGCCATGGTTATTAAGCAAATCACAACAATTGTTAGGTGAAACACCCTGTTGTTAAGCAAAACCAGCTTCCCCCATTGACTTGCTGGTTAGAAGCCAGTTAGGAAGGGCACAGCGCGGTAACCCCTGTAAATATACGCTGATTGCCAAGTGTTCAAATTTTGATCACGTGGCTGTGGTGATTGCTGTGACGGTCGTAAGCATGAGGACTGTCATAGCTCACTTTTTTCAGAGCCACTGTAACTTTGGTTGTTAAATCATCATCATCATCTGCATTTAACGACTCCATAATCCCTTGTGGGGTGGAGTATGGACAACTGAATGGAGCTAGCAGAGTGTTTACTGGCCGGATGCCCTTCCCTGTCACCAGTGTGGAGTTATATTCAGCAGAATATACTCTCATTGTGCCCAGAGAGAGAAACATTTGCCTCTACCTAGGATCGAGCTCACAGCCTCCTGGTTATGAGGTGAGAGCTCTAGGCCACCATACCGCTCAACTTTGATTGCTAAACGGGTGGTTCTAAGGGCCAAACAGTTCTACTGGAAACCCATGGAAGGTTCCTTTGAGAGCCCTAGTTTCAATGTACAACCTCCTATTGCAACAACAAGATCAAAGAATTCAGAAGCAACTTCACTTAAACGAAGACTCAGGTATGTGGAAGGTGAAATTGTTCTGCTTTGTCTAGAACTTCAGGCTGTGACTACCGTATTAGGAAGCAGCAGGTAAGTTCAAATGCCTTTAGCCAGCGGCTTCTAGAAGTTGCATCAATGCTTTTTTCTTGGAGTATGCAAGAGCTCAATAAAGAAAGGTTAGTCATCATAAAAATGGATTAAAGTTGCTAGATCATAAACAAGAGTGTCCATCTCTCCCCACGTGGCCAGTGCCCTATTTGAACCTGGATAGGTCTAACTAGAACAAGCCAGTTTCTGAGGTTACAGTCAGAGAGCAACTCCGGGAAGTTAAATTAGGTACGTCTCTAAAACCAGACCTAACATTATTGGGATCAGCTGCCACGCTGGATGAGAAAATTATTGAATAAATCCCGCAACTGCACAGATAGACTTATTATTATTGCTCACTGTGTTATTTGCCAACCAGAATTCTTTGCCAAGCCCAGCTGGGTCTATCAGGAGACGAAAACAAAACCTTGAACTATCATCCAGAGATTCTCAGCTATTAAGAAGTATGAGATTAAAATAATAATGATAATAATAATAATAATAATAATAATAATAATAATAATAATAATAATAATAATAATAATAATATGGATTATACAGATTTACCTGAGTGTAAACTCCAATATAAATTGAATAAATATACCTGGCATAGGATTATATTATTAAAATTATACATTGTAAAACCAAGGTTCAAGAAATTACAAACATGTGCAGAAGACAATAAATATGCAATAATCGGGAGAAGCAAGTTAAGAACCATTCACCGTGACTAAGCTGTGGAAGTATAGTAAATAACACTCTGGTAAAATACCCTTGCTGAGTTAGGTCCAAAGTCTATTATAATATCTAAATCTACACCCAACTCGCCTCCAGTGATGTACAAGTCTAACAGCATCTTATTTGTTACTGGTTTATAGGGACTCTTAGCTTTATCTACCATGAAAAATATTGCCTTAAGGGCTTTCTCAGAGCATGATATGATATATAGAGCAAGAAAGCTGTCCAATGTAGAGATTTATTTTCTAGAATTTACTTTAGCAAAAGTTGGCTCAGGAGCTAAAGCGAGATGAGAGAGAATGTAACTAGGAAACACAGCCAAAATGTAGACCTTAATTATTTCTAATGCCATAATAAAACATCCAAAGTATAAATTAATGGGATATTGGTTAAGACATCCCTTCACTTTCCCACATTCAAGGGATAAAAATATGCTGTACATAACCAAAATGGCATCATATACACCTTAGAGGAAGATTTATTTCCTATTTACTGCATTTTCATCTCATTTTTTTTCTCCTTCAAGGTTCCCTTTAAGTTGAGGGAGCCTTGCAAAATGATTGAGGCTGAGAGAAAAGGCCCACCCATCTTGTGATTTTGAAGAGAAGGAAGAATGTGAAGGATTTTGAAAAAAAAAGGATGTTTCTACGTTATTCTTACTTTTAAAAAGAAATTAAGGCTGCCATGAATATAAATCCACTCACCGACTCAGATTTTACTCAATGAATTCTGACTGCAAAAAGAACTAAAAGAAAGTAAATGAGGAAACGGAATGGAGTATTCTGCAAAGGGCACAGTGAATAATGTTTGTTGATTTATATACCAGTTTTTGGCCCTGAAAAGTAGCTGATGATGAAACCTATTGTAAATACACAATTCGTAACACACACACACATGTATCTCACACAGGCACACCTAAAAACCAGAAGCGAGATGGAATTCATCTCCAGGAAATTAAACAGCGAAAGGAGGAAAAAAACATTAGTCACACATTAGAACAAAACCTAGAAGAAACAACAGATACCACGATATTTGCACAGCTGGCTGGGGAATACTGGGTGTTGAAGTCCACTCATCTTACAAACTGTCAAGTTTGAGAAACAACTGCTAAAAGAATAGTTGTAAGAGAGGATCTTCTCCAAGCTAAGTGACACCGCCGGGAAGACTCTGCTTAATGTTCCAGGTAAGTATACCTGGATGCTACCTTATGGTGATGAATAACCCTGAGTGTGCATGAAAAAATATTTTCAGATCCTGCACAGAATAAGCTCCTTTAACCTGCTTCTGAGCTTGTAGAATCTCTTGAGGAATTACACAAACCATGATAAATTACAGGTTGTTGAGAACTAGCAGGAGGAAGCTGGTCTGTTCCCCTCACTGTTTGTTTTTTTTTGGTGGGGGGAATGCAATCCTATACCCCAGGATCTCATAGCCCGCTGTGGAATGCAGGAAAAAGGGGTATTAATTCACACATATGGGTAGCCCTTGACTTACGACCATGATGGAGCCCCGAATTTCTGTGGCCAAGCGGGGTTCTTAAGTGAATTTTGCTCTACTGTTAAGTTAGCAATAGAGCCATTTGGTGAATCTGGCTTCCTGCACTGAATTTGCTGGCCAGCAAGTCATATAAAAGGGGATCAAGTGATCCCAGAACACTGTGTCCATCATAAACACGAGCTGGTGGTCCAAATTTCCATCCTGTGACCGTGGGGAGGGTCCAATAATTGTTAAGTATGATAAATGGTCTACTTGCATTTTTTTACATGCTTTTGAACTGCTAGGTTGGCAGAAGCTGGGACAAGTAACGGGAGCTCGCTCCGTTCCGCGGCACTAGGGATTCGAACCGCTGAAACTTTTTGATCGACAAGCTCAGCGTCTCTTAGCCGCAGAGCCACCGCTTCTCATAATGAGAGGTAAAAAGAAGCCAATTGATTTACACCAGAAATGTTTCCTCCTGTTTTCCCCACCCGGATTTTTTATTTAAAAAAACAGTTAATATGTGCGTAAGATCGAATCGATTTACCTATTGTAATGACGTTTGTGGAAAGGAAGGAGCTGGGTTGTCCCGAATCAGGAAGCATCTTGTCCAAAGCCATCCCACGTCCCACCTTACGATTTTGTGCCTCTTGAGTTTTGGAAAATGGAAGGGTTTATAGAAGGATCTTCAAATTCTGCCGGTCTTTATGTCACGGTCAAAAGGAAGACACCAAGTCGGTTCTTTGACCCATATTTGTCGGGTACTTTTCCTTCAGTTTGATAACAGCTGACCAGGTGACCAATCTTTTCTCAGATCTGGTCTGTAAAAGTCTTTAATAACAATTCAAGAGGTGGGATTCAAGTTTTTTCTGCCCAGAAAGTACATGTTCTACAATCACTGAATTCAGTTGCCTTTATGTAGTTCCCATTCAACCTCTGGATTCAGGCCTTTCTCTCCTTTTTAGCCAAAAGACTGCTCAGGATTCCCAAGAGATTCGATCGGTGCCTTGGTCACAATCCGTACCAGTCCCGGCGAAGAATCAAGTTCATATCCATACCATCTTTCAAAGCAGGAAACTTTCGGTCGTGGCGTTGCTTTGGCGGTCCCTGGATCTTTCGAGGCTTCAGATTTCTTTCTTTAGGAATTGGTAAAATAGCTGAAGAGGAAAACAACATAAGATTAGCATGTTCACTTTCTTCTTCAATCCTGTGACATTCAGCAGAAAAAAATATATTTTGATGAGTTAAAAAAATACATGAATGCGCTGAGATGGATAGCCTAACCAAACTATTAAAAAATAAACAAGATAGTGACTATTATGAAATATGGATCATTTGGTATGAGTGGTTAAAGAAAAGGTAATATTTGATATTTGGATAAGTTATGGAAATGGCAGAACACGTGCATTTAATCACAAACTATATAGAGACAATAAAACATTAACGAGGAGTTGTTGTAACAAGGCAGATCACGTCAATGATAAAGATAAAAAAATTTAACCATTGCTCAATATATGCTGTAAAATGTATGTATGTATGCATGTATATATATATATATATACTTATATTTGTCTGTTTTAAATGTATGTCAAATAAATGTTTTTTCTAGAATAAAAAAATATCTATTTTGACAGCAGCTAAGATTCAGATACAGATAATCAGAGTTGGAAGGGACCTTGTAGGTCATCTAGTCCAACCCCCCGCCCAAGTGGGAGACCCTACACCATTTCTGACCAATGGCAGTCCAATCTCCTTTTGAAAGTCTCAGGTGATGAAGCTCCTACAACTTCCGAGGGCAACTTCTGTTCCATGGGTTGATTGTTCTCACGGCCAGAAAATTTCTCCTTATTTCCAGGTTGAATCTCTCCTTGGTCAGTTTCCATCCACTATTCCTTGTCTGGCCTACAGGAGCTTTAGAAAATAGCTTGACCCCTTCCTGATTCAATGCGTGATTTGCTGTCTGGACATGAAACACATGATTGCTGTATCATCCTGAGAAATTTTGATCTAACTTTTTTTTCAGCCTGCTTCTATGATGAAGTTATGTAATTACTTGGCTGGCTATTCGAACTTCCGAGCTAGTTTTAGAGGAAAGAAGTTGATCAGAATGGATTCATCTTTAATCTCACTCATCCATTCAGTCTGGTTCCTTGACCGAATGACTCCATGACTCAGTGAATTCACTTTTAAAATGGTTCCGTTTTAAAACTGAACCTCTTGAGTTGAGGAGTCATGCATTCCTTTGATGGATGACATTCTGAAGTCCCTGGAATGGGGAACAGGGTTAGTTTGAAATGAAAACCATGATAAATAATTTCCTGCCCTGAATTTGACTATTCTTATGCGTCCGTGTAAGGATATTCTATTTTTCAAATGACAAAATTTTCCCTTCCCTCTGCTACCTCCCACAAATTTACCATAAATAAAGTTGCTATTATCATCTAAGCAAAATACTTTTCTTGATTACTCACCAAGCCCTAAGTATTCCTTCATATAACTTTTTTTTAAGGGGGGGGGGGAGATAGACATTACTGATAGTCCTCGACCTATAACTGCAATGGAGCCCAATTTTTTTTGTTGCTAAGTGAGTTCATTTGCTAAGTGAGTTTCACCCCATTTTGCCACCTTTCTTGCCACGGCTGCTAAGTGAATCACTGCAATTGTTCAGCTAGTCACACGGTTGTTAAGTGAAAATGGCTTCCCCGGTGACTTTGATGGCTGCAAAAGATGATCACATCACCCTGGTATGCTGCAACCGTCGTAAGTATGGGTCAGTTGCCAAGTGTCTGGCTTTTGATCCTGGGGATTCTGCAATGGTCGGACGTGTGAAAAATAGCACTAGCAATAGCTCACAGACTTACTATACCGCTTCACAGTGCTTTCCAGCCCTCTCTAAGCGGTTTACAGAGTCAGCCTCTTTCCCCCAACAATTTTGGGTCCTCATTTAACCAACCTCAGAAGGACAGAAGGCTGAGTCGACCTTGAGCCTGGTGAGATTTGAACTGGCAACTTGCAGACAGCTGGCAGTCAGCAGAAGTTGCCTGCAGTACTCCACTCTAACCACTGTGCCACCCTGGCTCATGGTTGCAAGTCACTTTTTTCAGGGCTGCTATAACTTCGATCAGTCACTAAATGAATTGTTATAAAGCGAGGACTTGCTGAACTGTCCTACACTGCTGCATTTGTTGAAATACACAGCCTAGAATAGAATAGAATAGAATAGAATAGAGTAGAGTAGAATATGGAATAAGAATAGAATAGAATAGGAATTAGAATGGATTAGAATTAGAATTAGAATTAGAATTAGAATTAGAATTAGAATTAGAATTAGAATTAGAATTAGAATTAGAATTAGAATTAGAATTAGAATTAGAATTAGAATTAGAATTAGAATTAGAATTAGAATTAGAATAGATTTCCTTATTGGTCAAGTGTGATTTGACACACAAGGAATTTGTCTTCGGTGCATAAGCTCTCAGTGTCCATAAAAGAAAAGATACATTCATCAAGAATCATCAGGTCCAACACTTAATAATAGTCAGAGGGTACAAGAAGCCATGTAATCATACTAGGAAACAGTCAATATAAATCGTAAGGATACAAACGACAAAGTTACAGTCCTACAGTCACAAGTGGGAAGGGATGGGTAATAAGGAGTGATGAGAAGATTAACAGTAATGGTAGTGCAGACTTTGTAAATAGTTGGACAGTGTTGAGGGAATTATTTGTTTAGCAGAGTGATGACATTGGGGGAAAAACCATCCTTGTGTCTAGTTGTTCTGGTGTGCACGGCTCTATAGTGTCATTTTGAGGGAAGGAGTTGAAACAGTTTATGTCCAGGGGGTCGTAGATATTTTCCCAGCCCTCTTTTTGACTCGTGCAGGATACAGATCCTCCATGGGAGGCAGATTGGTAGCAATTGCTATTTTCTGCAGTCCTATTATACAGATGCATATTTATACTGATATGCAGAGAGATTGTATCCAAAAACCAGATCCTATTAATCAATCGCAATATGTTTTATTGATTTATGTTCTTTCTCCGCAAGAAAATGTTGCTCCGCTTAATGATTGTTCAAGGGTCACGAGCCAAGCAAATAAGGAAGTAGCTAAGGAAGAAAATGGCAACCGATTTAAATGTTTAATGTCATTTACATAATAAATGTGCAATGACTGATTTTTGGCACGCCCTTCTTCCTGGAGAAAGTCTATCCAGTGGCTCATGCTTGGCACCAACTTTATGGCATAATTGATCAACACATCGATAAATTTTCTTCTTTGCTCTGTTTTACTGGAATCTCTATGAGCCAGGGAATGGTTTATAGCAGAGGGGAAGCTGAGATACTCTCAAAAATGGTGTGTGTGTGTGTGTGTGTGATACCACTTCTCAGACTTCTCTTGGAAAGGCTGCAATTTCCCTGTTCATACTGCGTTTCTTTGTTTAAAAAAAAACAACTGCCAAGACATTTGAGCTGGTGTAAGAAAACAAACAAACAATCCCGTTGGAAGATATGAAAAACTGATGGACTGTTGCACAACTGGCACTCCCTTCTGCAACTTTTGTAAGTGCCATAAAAAAGGACACATGAATAAAAATTGCACCAGTATTCCTGATAGAACGTAGAATAACAGGGTTGGAAGGGAGTTTGGAAACCCTATACTATCCCAGACATATGGCTATCCAGCTTCTTCTTGAAAATATATTCTTATATGTTTATAGAGAACAGAATAGAATAGCAGAGCTGTTATTTCGTTTCTTCTGGTTTGAAGCAATCAATTCAATCAGCCAGAGATTTAATTTGGAAGTAAGGAGAAACTTTCTGACAATGAAAACAATCAACCCCATGGAACAGAAGTTGCCTTTGGAAGTTGTGGGAGCTTCATCATTGGAGGCTTTCAAGGACTCCCATCTGTCAGAAATGGTGTAGGGTCTCCTGCTTGGGCAGGGGGTTGGACTAGATGACCTACAAGATCCCTTCCAACTCTGTAATCATTCAAGGCAGCTGCTTTTCATTAGTCCTCTTCCTTAATTATGATATAGGGATGGTTATTTCAACCAGCGCTCCTTTGTGAATATGGGGGATATGGGGAATACCCTCTCCCATGTCAATTATGTCAGTCTTTTTAAAATAAATTATACAAACCTACAATCAAACGAGGAAACTGACATTTGCAATTAACATAAGACGTCTTGCTGGGCTTAAAATGATAACGCTGGATTGTGGGGAAAGATTGTGTTCACTCAACGTTGTCAAAACTCAAACCAATGGCAGGATCCCGCCCTTATGTGCAGAGTTTCCCAACAAACACAAGGTTTTAAAAAAAAGAGGGGTACTGTGCCACACATGTTTTCAAAGAAAAGTTATGCTAAGCTGGCATCACTCCTGTTTCTGCCCCCGCTATCCAGAGTTGACTGGAAAGGTAATTAAATCATAAAAACATTATATTATATATATATATTATAACTCACTGTGTTATTTGTGGGGTGTTTTTTTCCCAGCAATTGTGTTCTGAATGAACACCTGATACAATTTCTTTTTGAAAATACCATATGAGCATTTTCGGTTGCCATTTGTTCTCCCCAAATGAAATTTCTCTGGTGCAGCATTGAGGGCAAAGAACAGCTGCGAAGAGGGAAGAGACTATAGGTAGGAAATATTATAATATTTGCATTGCATTGGAACCCACACCTGGATCAAAATTGGTCTATAATACTATAATATTAGGCATAACAGCTGAATTATTGGCTGATTCTTAATTTTACTGCTTTGCTTAGCCATGCAAGCATTTATTCTGATTGCTTGGTGGTTTCTATTTTGGCCAGCCAGCAAAATATCTTCATTCCTTCCTGCATTTCGCAATGCATCCCCATTACATATTTTACAAGCCACAGTTACAGGAAAGTCACCATGATATTTATCTGTCCATATAATTTTAGTTATCCATCAGGGGAACAGGGAGAAATGATAGTGGCTGGCAAAAACAGGAGCTGAAGGTAAGTGTACAAAGTAACGTAAGGTTTTAAAGTACACATTTAAATAATTCTAGGTTTATTTCCCTGCTTAGATTACTAGCCTTCTGGCCATGGCAAAGGCCACATTAAATATCTGTTGGTCTGATCCCCCCAAATATGGGTCAGACAACACAATAAACAGACAGGGAAGTATATATTTTCTTCCTAATGTTTTTCCCCACAAATGTAGGATCTATTTTTTTTTTTTAAGATCAAGTGTTGTTCCATTGGTTGCGTCAGGAACTGAACGAAAAGCTTGTTGTTCAAGAGAGAGTCACTGACCCAAAGTCACCCAGCAGGCTTTCATGCTTAAGGCAAGCAAAACTTTTATTTTTCTTCTGTTTCTCTTCTCTGACTCCCAATTCGGACAATTCCCAGACAGCCAGGTTGAAAAAAAGCAAGGGAGGAGCCCCATGATGCATTGTAGCTCTGTCTTCTTTTTTTCTGTTCATTTTTCCACTTTTAATTCAACATCTTTGGAGAACGAACCTGTTGAACTCAACACGTGGTGCTTTAACCAAAGGGAACTGGATTTTCTTATGGTTCCACCCCCCCACCTTGAAGACGTCTTGCTTCTCATCCAAAGAAGCTTCTTCGGTTCCGACTGAATGATGAGGAAACACGAGGGCTTAAATTAAGTTTAATGAAACTGATTACAATTGATGAAATAGAATTTTAATTTAAGCATCCACCCTGCAGTCAGAAGTGAGGAAACTTCTTGGATGAGAAGTAAAACGTCTTCAAGGAAGAAGAAGGAAAAAAAAACCCCAAGAAAGTCCAGCTGCCTTTTGGGACAACTATAAATGATGGAGAATCTCCATCAGAGAGAACAACTCAAGAGTTGACAAAGTGCAATATTAGTTCCATATTATGATCTTTTGAAACTCACTGTAAGCAAGAGCTTAGAGCCAAGGCTCTTCAACTTTTGCCAAACTTTTGAAACTTTCAGGGTAAAATCTGTGGACGTGGAAGATTGATTGCTTTCTAGTTTATTTGCAAGCTGGGAGTGCACAATCTTGGTCACCATGCCAACCCAGCATTTTGCTCTGTTGTGTTGTTTTCCTTCACACTCGCCATCCTTGCAGCGCCCAGAACTCTTGTTATGACAAGGGGGATAAATTCCTCTGGTAAATTCCTTATCCAATTCGGTTCCAAGCTTCCAGCATTATCTTATCGTGGCCGTTCCCAGCTGTGAGGGCACCGGGCACTGTGGCAATTTGGCCTGAAGGCCACCGGAATAACATTTTCCAGTTTGCAAGGCCAAGGGTGCAATCAGAGCCACGTCCCCAAATGGACGGCGTCTTTCAACATCACCCTCCCATCACAGATTGGACAGGAAGATGCTCCTGTGTTCCTCCGAGATCGAAGCTCAGATGAGATGGCCAGAGGTTGCAAGGGGGGAGGGGGAAGGGGAAGGGGACACTTTGTAGAGTCCAGGATTCTGCTCCATGGAAGAGGGAATCCTGGGATTTGAAGTTCACACGGGTTGATGTTTCCAAGGTTGAGAGATAAAAAAAAAAGAGCATTTTTCTCAAGACCTACTTACACCCCTTCAGAAGTTGTGGGAGCTTCATCCCTGGAGGCTTTCAAGAAGAGACTGGACTGCCACCTGTCAGAAATGGTGTAGGGTCTCCCACTTGGGCGGGGGGGGGGGTTGGACTAGATGACCTACAAGGTCCCTTCCAACTCGGTTCATCTACCTATCTGTCTCTTCCTGCTGGGCTCCACTGCCAGTGCCACAATTGCTCTTTTCTTGCCCCCTGCCAGTTTCAGCAGACAATACCCCTTTTTGCCCCATTCTAGTGTGGTAGGAGGGAAGAGAAGGAAAGCAAAACCAAAAACCAGGTCTTATTCTTCCTGGATTGCGTGAGCTGATAAAAAGACCTGGGTTCGAGTTCTGCTATCATCAAAGCTTGTGCCCCAGACCCCCACACCATTTCTGACAGAGGGCAGTCCAGTCTCTTCTGGAAAGCGCCCACAACTTCTGAAGGCAAGTTCTGTCCCATTGGCTGAGGGTTCTCACTGTCAAGGAAATCTCTCCTTGTATTATTATTTATGTATATTATTTACGTATGGTTTGGGAGCTTTGTGGACAAGAGGCACTTTGGGTTAGGGTTAGCCACACAAATTAAGAGCCGAAATAGAAGTAAAAAGACCCAGAGAAGGGGTTCTGAAAGTGAATCCAGGGAAAGCTGAGGATCTAATAAGGGGAGGATGTCCTCGCAACACGAGGATTTGGTTCCAGAGAGGATGATAGGATACTAGACAGACTTTAAAGGGAATAAAAGACAGCAGGGAATGCCATAAAATCAACAGATTGTTCATTTATATCAAGAGAAGATGAAAAGCATGTTACTTTTTTCTATGTCAAGGACCATATCCAAGCGTGAAAAGAGTATGCAGGAAGCTGTTACCCCAAAATTATGTGTGGGGGCCAGGACCAAAATTATTACTCTTCCTTCCAATTCACCTACACCTGTTATTAAAATTAAGAAAATGCAATTACTCTGGCTGTGTATTTAAGTAATTTCCCTCTCCCTGCCACAGTAAATATTGTTATTTGGACAATAACTTCGGGGCGTCTTCATCGTAAGTATGGACCAGTTGTCAACCGGCCAAATTTTGATCACGAGATGCTGCAAAGGCTGTAAGCGTGAAAACGGTCATAAGTCACTTTTTACAATGCCGTTGCAACATTGAGCGGCCACTAAGTGAACCTTTGTCGATCGAGGAATGCCTGTAATTTCCCCGTTATTGTGAACCTCACACAGAAAGTTTCCTTTTTTCCCCCCCTAGGAGTCTGCAGTCCTTTCCTAATTCTCCTCCTTCTCTGGATCCCTGAAGACAAGATCCTTAAAACTTTAAAAAAAAAATAAAAAAATGAAAAGTTTATCAGAAGCCAGGCCAAGGGGGGGGAAAAAAAAAAATGTTATCGCCTTACCTCATCTCAAAACCTTGCTCTCTCTCTCTCTCTCTCTCCTTCTTGGGTTTCAAGGCTCTCCCAAGGAAGACAAGACTTCAAAAGGGCTGGCTTCTCAGAAGGAAGAAAGAGAAGAAGGAGAAGGAAAAGGAGGAGGTGGTAAGCCTGCCCTCTTCCTTGCAAAGAGAAAGAAGACAATACAGGGCTCTGAAAACAAAAGATTCTCAAACTTCCTCATGTTCCCAGCTAAAGTGAACGGGTTAGGCAAGCAAGAAACGGCATGCGAGAAATACCGAATGGACAAGGCGTCTCAGCGGGGATGCTGTCTTCACAGTCTCATTTGCTATCAGATCTGGGGCAGAGGAAGAGAGAGAGAGGGAGACAGAGAGAGAGAGAGAGACTGAGAGGCAGAGACAGAGAGAGAGACAGAGAGAGGCACAAGGTAAAGGCTGTGGCAACCTTCAAAGCTGCAGAACTCTTCCTGTAGGAGCTTGTTGGAAGTTGCCCAACTTGCTTTGCCTTCAAAGCCAGGAAGGAGTCCTACAAGACTTCAGAGACTGAGGAAGAGCAGTGGGAAAAGGAAGGAGGCAGCATACCTCAACTCTCTTCGCTCTTCCCTTTGGACAGCTGCAACGTCTCGCGTTCCTCCCGCACCCTTCTTGCCGTCATCCGCGGGCCCAGTTTCTCCCGTGCAGGAATCTCCAAAAGGCATGGGCCCCTCCCACGTACACGCTTTACATAATGACGGAGCCCGGAGATTACAGAGCGGTGAAGGGAGGAGGGGGGTTGGGGGCTGTTTCAGCCTCCTTGTCCCAGCTCCAAGGTAACAAGTTCAAAGGGAGGAGGCCCCAAAGTGTGCTGGGAAGCCCGGAGGACTTTCCTGCCACTGATTGTTGTCGTTGTTGTTGTTGTTCAAACCACAGACACACGTACACACATGCCAAAGAAACGGAAGGGAACTTGTTCTTCAGGTTGGAAACGGAAAGAAATTGGTCGAGGGCTGTGTTTGTACACTCCCTGTTTCTCTTGAAGGGACCGCTGATAGGGAAAGGTAGGCTGGATGAAACGTACCTGCGGAACATAGGTGAGTCTGGTTAATGATTAGCAGTGGATCTCTTCTGGCTTCCGGGATGCCTCATCCTGAAACCTGTCTGGGGCAGGTAATGACAAAGGTCTCCGAATCTGTCAGAGGGAGAAGAGGATGCAGTAAGAGAAGGGGGATTGGTCTAGAAGACCTCCCGGCTCCCTTCCAGTTCTAGGAGCCTAGGATTCCATGCCAAGGTTTAGTCTGTGATGCCTGCAAAGGGTATCTTTGGTGGGTCTGAGCACAGAGGCGGTAGGGACCTCAACTTTTGATAACCTCTGGCCAGCACCCAGCCAACGTGCCACAGTGATGGGAATTATAACACTCCAAGGTAAAATTTCTCAACTGTAATGGGTGCAAGCCTTGGTGCAAATCCTCTCGGTGTATATGCTTATAGGTTTATACGTCATGTTCATACTGACACTTGTTTTCTCATACATGCTTGACAAACTAAATTAAATCAATAAATAAAATAAATAAATAACAATTTAAAGAAAAATGACCACCTGGATAAAAGAAAATTACACGAAGCACACCCAAGTTTAGGTCTTTCCTCTCGAGTTCCCTGTGCAACACATATTCAAGATACCAAGAGGAGCAGAATGGTGAGTGGAGCGTGTACATTTTCCTCCCTAGATTTCCTCAGGAAAAGCATCTTTCTTTCAGCTGAGCAATACTGAGAGTGCTGTACAATACTGCACCACGAAACCCAAAAGGGATCACCAGAAATAAAGAAGAAGAAGAAGAACAATGCTCTTTTATCCCTAAGAGTTTTCCCCACACACTTTCTTCGGCAGGCAGTGTCTTGTCTACCACACGCCGGATGCAAATTCTTAGAATTTCATTCCAAATTCCAACTTAAAACCCTGGAGCAGTTGAGCGGGAATACCGTGTGGAAAAAGGTACTGTATGTATGCTTTCTCAGAACTGAATACAAAATACAGTGATACCTCCATACTCCTCGTTAATTGGTTGTGGGATCTGCAATGAGGAGCAAAAACAGCGAGTACAAAAGCGAATTTTTCCCACGAGGAATAATGAGAGTGAATTGCGAGGCAGGCGACAGAGACAAGTTCTAGCTTGCGCGTCAACTACTAAACAAACGAGGAGTAGATAGGAGTAGATAGATAGAGATAGAGAGTTATAGATACAGAGATGGATAGATATAGATATAGGTAGATATAGATATAGATATAAAGATATAGAGATAGATAGAGATAGATAGCTAGATAGATAGAAATAGATATAGATATAAAGATAGATATATAGAGATAGATAGAGATAGATAGAAATAGAAATAGAGAGAGAGAGATAAAGATATATATATATATATAGAGAGAGAGAGAGACAGAGAGAGAGATGCAGATGGATATATATATATAGATAGATATATAGATATAGATATAGATATATAGATATACATATATATATGGCATTCAGCTTAGTTCGGGTATTTTCGCACGTCATAGTAGTTGTGCTCTTAAAGTTGTAGCACAACTACTATGACGTGGGAAAATACCCGAACTAAGCTGAATGCCATACATGTAAGTACCCGCGAAAACTTAAGAAAAAATATATATATATATGCAGATGGAGAGGGGAGGGGAGAGAAAATAATAACACTCCTTGGAGGTGATAACATTAAAAGAGAAGGAGACGTTTTGCAGAGTGTCCTCTGTGACAAGAGCACATCACCAAACTGGTTAAAAAGATATTATTTTCTCAGGAAATAACTCATGCTAGTGGAATGGATCATGTCAAAAGTCTTCCTCCTGGGCTAATTTCACTATTTGGAAATAGGAAATCAAGTTCCAGACACAATGATGGATCCAGCCAATTTTTTTTTTTTTTAATCTTAATCAACTCCAAGCTCAACAAAGCTTAACAGCTCATAAGAATTTGGCAAGGCTAATCCTAATAAATTGGTTCTTACGCTGTGCCTCTGTCACTTGAGGGAGAGAGAGAGAGAGAGAAAGAGAAAAAGAAAAAAAACCCTATCAGCTTCAGTTTCTCTCGCTTTCTAATTTTTTCAGTCTGGAATCGCATTCCCTTTCACCCACTTTTCACATCTGGTTGCACATTTTTAAGGCCGCACAAAAATGAGTCTGTCTTCGGAGCATGGTTTTTTTATGCGCTGGGGTTTTTTTTTTGCAAGCAACTTTCTCTAATGTTACACCTCTTGGGTTTTGATGTGCATTAATATGTTACGGAGGTGTTACATTTTTCTCCAACTTAAGCTCTTTTCTATACACCCTTTTCATCTGGAATGCTGAGCCTCCAAAGCCCACTTGTCAAAGGCCCCGTTTTTCTTCACATCTTGGTTCAAGGAGAAGGAAGAAAATTAGCTGGAAAGTTCAAACAATGTATCCCAAAACCTCCATCCATCAACCTGGCATCCCCCCTGTCTTTGACTCTACTGCCATCACAAAGATATCAACCTTGGGTTGTTAAGACACAACAGCTGATTCACACACAGGGAAAAAAAAAAAACTAAGTCAAATCAACAACAAGCACCCTTAAGGCTTGCTCCCATGTTATGAAGCCAGATGCAGCCACAATTGCAGGCTGCAACGGACAATGATTAGATGGTGGACAAAACATTTAAACTTGTCTGCCATTTAGAAATGACCTGGAAATTGGCAGCCCAGGTCAAGCAACGTCAGTTATTCTTGTCGATTTTTTTCCTCGCTTCTTTTATGAAATCCAGCTTGGAGGAATTGGGACTCATATATGACAGGCCGTCTCTTCCTGCTCCTGGCCAATTCTGAAGCTCTGAAACAGCCACGCGGTTGGCTCCTCTGGCTCAGTTTCAAACTCTGCCAAATGGGGCCAGTGAAAAATTACTCACTTGCTTTTGTAGGAGATGTGGAGCCTGTGGTTAAGGAACACACTCAGCCCTAAACCTGTTCAGGAAGCAGGTCCTTAAAAACGTGACTTTTAATCACAGGCACTTTGCTGAAAACCGTGCAAGGATCAACATCGGCAGTGCCCAAAGAGGCTTCCTGTTCCAATCCCTGGGCCTAATCTGGATTTACCAGTGATGGAGTAAACCATAACTTCTGCAGGTGAGTCATTCCACTGATGGAGTTGTTCTCACCGTCAATAAGTTTTTCCTTAGTTCCAGGATGGAGCCCTCTCTGACTTAACTCCTAGAATTCCCCAGCCAGCGTGCTTTAAGGTTGCTGAATATATAATCCTAGGGCTAGAAGGGATCTTGGAGGTCTTCTAGTCCAACCTCCTGCTTAGGTAGGAGACCCTATCCCATTTTCAGACTAATGGCTGTCCAGCCTCTTCTTAAAAACTCCCAGTGATGGAGCACCTACACCTTCTGAAGGAAAGCCATTCCACTGGCTAATCCTTCTCACTGTCAGGAACTTTCTTAGTTCAAGGTTGCTTCTCTCCTTGATCAGTGTCCATCCATTGCTTCTTCTCCTGCCTTCAGGTGTTTTGGAGAGTAGCTTGTCTCCCTCTTCTTTGGGGCAGCCCCACAAATATTAGAAGACTGCTGTCCTGTCCATTCTGGTCGTTCTTTTCACCAAATTAGACATCCCCAATTCCAGCCACCATTCTTTATATACTGTATTTTAGCCTCCAGTCTCCTAATAATATTTGCTGTTCTTCTCTGCACTCCTTTTTAAATGCTGGATTAAGAGACTTACATTCTGGTTTGCCCCTCAGCCATGGAAGCTCCCCAGGTGCCTTTGGGGCTGCCAGTCACTCCTTCTCAGTCCAGCCTGCTAATAAAAGTAGAAGGAAGCTATGTTGTGCACTTCACCTGGACCTCAGGTACAAAAGGCAGAATACAAATCCAACAAACAACACCTCTTATTTTAATGCTGCTGTCTCAAGGATGGCTGTATGCTGTGGAGCACAAATTTTAGACTAAGCCAGCAATTAACAGCAGGGATTCTCACAGTGGTTCTTGAGAAATGTGTGTGTGTGTGTGTGTGTGTGTGTGTGTGTATGCGCCACAGATAATTAAAGTGAGAGCACTGTTAAAACATGCTACAGGCTACAGGCTCCTTGTTTTGGCTACACAAGCCCTGGGCCAGGGTTTGAGAACTGCATCAATATCTTGTCTTTGTGATTAAAAAAATCTGTGCTGTTTTTCTCTCTTGTCCAGCCCCAAAGCCATCCAGATTGGCAGTGAAATACTCCACGCCTGGTTCTCAGAAAACCAAGCGGTTCAGAAGTTGGGATTTGAGGCAGGCCTGCCACCTAGTGAAATATTTTTTTATTTTATTTTTTGGGAAGGAAGGAAGCAAATTGTCTGTGGAGATTCTCAATCCTCCAAATTATGGTTGTCTCAAAGGTGCTTTCGATATATTGGTGGGTTTGGAGGGTTTCAAATGAAAAGAAAATGCTGCTAGCCATAGCAGACTTATATACCGCTTCACAGTCACAGCTCTCTCTTAAACGGTTTATAGAGTCAGCCTATTGCTCCTCCCCAACAACCACGGTCCTCATTTTACAGACTTCAGAAAGATGGAAAGGGGTGAGTCAACCTTGAGCCGGTCAAGATCGAATTCCAGGCTGTGGGCAGAGTCAACCTGCAAGACTGGATTCTAACCACCGAGCCACCACTGATTGTATTCAACTCAGTTCAAATTAAATTAAATTAAATTGTTTAACTGGCTTCACCCTTTTTTTTTTCTCCTTATAATACACCCAACTACTTGGCTTCCAAGTTCCAGGATGTTCACTGGGACAAAATAAGTGGAACTTGCCTCCTGTTTCTTGTTGTTATGGTAGTCCTTTAGAGAGCGTTTTTCAACTTGATAACTTTAAGACGCCTTCAGAAATCATGGGCACTCCAACACTGGAGGTTTTTAAGAAGAGACTAGACAGTCATTTCTCTGAAAGAGCAACAGCACTTAGACATATACCACTTCACAGTGCTTTTACAGCCCTCTCTAAGAGGTTTACAGAGTCAGCCTCTTGCCCCCAACAATCTGGGTCCTCATTTTACCCACCTTGGAAGAACGCAAGGCTGAGTCAACCTAGAACTGGCGAGATTCAAACTGCCAAATTGCAGTCAGCAGAAGGAGCCTGCAGTACTGCACTCTAACCACTGCGCCATTGTGGCTCATAAATGGTATCGTTCCCCTGCTTGAGCAGGGGCCTCAAGACCTCTAAGGTCCCTTCCAACTATTCTATTCCATTCCATTCCTTTCCATATTTTCTATTCTGTTCTGTTCTGTTCTGTTCCGCTCCGCTCCGTTCCATTCTATATTCTGTTCTATATTCTGTTTTATTCCTGAATTCTATTCCATTCTATATTCTATATTTGTCCTATTCTATTCTATTCTATTCTATTCTATTCTATTCTAATTCTATGACAGGGTTTTTAAATCACTTTCCCGGAAGGCAAGTGTGTCCCTTCCTATCAGATCAAAAGGGAGCTTATCCAAAGCCAGTAAATCACCAACAGTTTGATTTAGTGGCTTCGCTCTAGCAGGACTCTGGAATTCGGCTCTCCACATGGCACACCTAACCGAAGGGTTTAAGGTGTGTGTGAGAAAAGGTAATTTGTCAGGAACAGGGCTATTTGCGGATTATGCTGCTGACATAACAATCATCTTCCTCTTTTGTGACTTTCGCCAGTGAGTCACAGGCAGTGACAAAGTGTTCTTTTCCCAAGCTCCAGATGGATGCCAAAATGTATACATGGAACAAATTTCAGACAAGGGTTGTCTGAGGGGAAAATGGTACATCCACAGGCTGGCAAAGGCCTTTATTAAGTCTGACGGCATTACTGTATGTATAAAACTAGGGGTGACAGGATAGCAGTGTTCCCACATCTCAGGGGCTGCCCCAAAGAAGAGGGAGTCAAGCTATTCTCCAAAGCACCTGAAGGCAGATGGAAACTAACCAAGGAGAGAAGCAACTTAGAACTAAGCAGAAATTTCCTGACAGTGAGAACAATTAACCAGTGGAACAACCGGCCTCCAGAAGTTGTGAATGCTCCAACACTGGAAGTTTTTAAAAAGATGTTGGATAACCATTTGTCTGGAGTGGTGTAAGGTTTCCTGCCTAAGCAGGGGGTTGGACTAGAAGACCTTCAAAGTCCCTTCCAACTATTCTATTCTATTCTATTCTATTCTATTCTATTCTATTCTATTCTATTCTATTCAACTCTCTGTCTGGGATGGTATAAGTTCTCCTGCAGGAAGGTTCTTTATTCAATCCAAGTTTTTGTATTTTCTAAATTGGGAGAATTAGATACCAGGAGATGACATTAGAGTGGCACAGTGGCCTAGAGGTGGAGCTCTCACCTCACAATCAGGAAGCTGGGAGTTCAATCCTAGGTAGAGACAGATATTTCTCTCTCTCTCTCTGGGCCCAATGAGAATATATCTGCTGAACAAAGCTCTGTACTGGTGACAGGAAGGGCATCTGGCCATTAAAATGGAGCTCTGTACTAGCTCCATTCAGTTGCCCAGACTGCACCCCACCAGGGATGATGGGGTCCTTAAACAAGGATGATGATCTGGCAGGAGATGCCACTGGCTTGAATTGCCCTGGATAAAGTGCTGAGTTTCTAAGAAGGTAGCAAAGAAACACCCCTGAGTGCAAATTCTGACTGCCACATTGTGGTCCTAATGGAAAACCCTCCCAGCAACCTTGTTCCATGCTTAATTATCTGGCAATCCCTTTCCCCTCCAGTGACACGAGCTTTGTCAATGCAAGCGCTTTGCCTTGTATCCCCCGTTGGACTTCTCACTTTTATGTGAGGCTGAATAAAATCCTTTGGCATTTTATGAGAGGAGAGGAGAGGGGGTGTAAAAAAAACAACCCCACACCACTCCATTCACTGGGACTTAATTTCCATCTAATAAACATGCTGAGGACTGCAGCCTAAAACATAAAGGAATCCTATCCAAAGCCTGAGAGCATTTAGCAAGTCTATTTACGGAGAGCAGTCCTGTCATTTGGTCTATTCTTTTCTCAGCTTCAGGAACAAGTTGTGCCTGGTAGGGTTTTTCTGCTTTGTCAAGTGTTCCTTGCATTCTAATTCTATGGACATGCACTCGGAGGTCTTATGGAGCTGAAGCGAGCCAGACTCGGCTACCTGGCCTGAAACGATTTTCGCTTGGTACGATTCCATTTTGCCTTTCAGCCAGGAATGCTAAGACGGGCAGCTTTTAAACGCTTAAGCGGGGCCCTTCAGATTTCTGCAACTTCCCCTGGATTGCTTCACAAACCTCCTGAGGTCAAATTACTCATATGTGAGAGTGATTTAACAGCTTGCCTTTTTTTTTTTTTTTTTTTGTCCTTCGCCCCTTTCGCTCTCGCTGAATAAAAAGGTAGAAGAATGGAGGAGGAGAACATAATGGCGAACTGTGAATCAGCTGGGAAGGATAATTAATTCAGACTTGGGAAGAAACCCGCAGCATTAACTAACCTACCCCCAAAAGGAAAAATAGTAACTTTCTGAGACAGGTAGGGAGAAAGTCAGAAATTCTGCAGACCGTCATTTCTGTCCATTCAAGAAATCTGACTTCCATTAAAAAAAAAAAAACCACCTCCAAATCTCTAAATCAGGAGGAGAAAAAATGCATGATCACTCGATCGGTTTGAAGCTAATGTCTATATCCGGGATCTATGACTTATCAGAAATCCCCTCTTTCTGAGTTGCACCCCCCTAAATCCTATGACTGGTTTCTGCAACCCCTGTATTTAGTTGGATTCCCATAACCTCAAGGCAGAGAGATAGGGTACCTCCCAAGCCAATGGGGAATAAAATGTGAATGTGATCAAAGTAAAAAGAAAGAACATGCATGACAAATAAACGGAAGGCTTGGGGAATAATTCAGTACTGGCAAGGGAATATCGATAGCCCTTGATTTATGGGCACTGTTGAGACCAGAATTCGATAAGCAATTCTTAAGTGAGACAGGCCTGATTTTACTACTTCATTTTGCCAAATCACTGCAGTTGTTAAGTTGAATCACATTGCCATTAACCGAATCGGGCTTTCCTCACTGACTTTGGTTGTCCAAAGCCAGCTAGGTGTCAAGGCTCCAACAATACACCCTCCATTCAAATCATGTCTTTAGCTGCATTTCTCAAAGTAAAAGAAAAAAAGATTTATTAGGAGTGAACATGCTGGTGCTACCTAGGTGAAGCTGATTCTTAAGACACATCATTCATTTCCCCCTTGATCCTGGTCTTCCTCCCACCCCCTGGATGTATATTCTCCAATGGGACACATCCATAGCCAAGAGTCATCAATCATGCTCTCCAAGTAATAATCATGCTTGCCACCAGCTTTGGCTGCCTAGCAATTATCTGAAGCATTTAAGGAATGCACTACTTCCTTTCTGCTGGCAACTCTAAAAGACCAGAGAAATATTTTTAGTTGACACTAGGAAGGTCACAAATGGTAATCACATGACCCCGGAATGGCATCATAAAATACAAGCGGATTGCCAAGCCCCTTAATTCTGATTACATGGCAGTGGGAATGCTACAATGGTTGTAAGTGTGAGGACTGACACTTCGTCACTTTTTTCAGGGTTTAGCGACGAAAGATTGTTCAAAGAATATTTGTAAGGCAAAGGTTATCTGTAAGACAAGGATGCCTAAAATTCCCTTGGTTATCTAATGTAATTATGGATAAATGTAGAAAGAATACAACTTGCGGATCTGGAAGCCCATTCAAATGCTGCATTGTTGTCAGCTAAGAATCCAATGTTTCTGCTCAACTTTATGATGAACAATTCAGGTATGTCTAGTCTAATGAAGCGAAGGATTGGGGAGGCACGACAGCTGTCTCTGCTATTTGAGGGACTGTCTCACAGGGTAGAGTGGGGTCAACCTCGTTTCCAAAGCACCCAAAGGCAGGACAAGAAGCAATGGGTAGAAAATCATGAAAGACCCAACCAAATCTAGTCTAGGAAGTAAAGAGAAATTTCCTGAATAATCCGTGGAACTGCTTGCCTCCAGAAATTGTGGGTGCTCCATCCCTGGATGTTTTCAAGAAGAGATTGGAAAGCCATTTATTTGTCTGGAATGGTTAATTGAGTCTCCTGCTTGAGCAGGGGTTGGACTAGAAGACCTCCACGATCCCTTCCAACCCTATTGCTCTATGTTCTATTTGCCATAAATGCTAGATGGGGGATAGGCTGCAACAAAAAATCTTTGCTGCCATCTAGTGACCGCCAGCTTCTTGCCCTCAGACCTGGTAAGGCAAATCCTCCAGAAATGTCCAAATTCAATCTCCAAGCCGGCATGGGCTTTCCGTAAAATACCAAGCAGAAATCTTACCCCAAATTTGGAACAGAACAGGTTGCTCCTCGGGCATTCACCTTGCTTCGTATCTCAGGGCAATCAAAGATGTGCTTTTGTTATTTTGGGGCTTGTTTCTTCCTCCTTCTGCTGTTGATTGTGTTCCTGTTCCATCACTGTGTAGGCTTAATTATGCTGAGATGAGAAAAAGAAAGGCAAGCATGTTTCCCAAATTAATTATTATTGTGAAAAGGCGAGAGGTGCTCAGTTGTGCAATTAATTGGGGGGGGGATATAAATAGGTTTCTGTAAACTATTTTCTGTTGCTAAGTGAGACATTTGTTAAGTGAGCTTTGTCCCATTTTATGACCTTTCTGCCACAGCTGTTAGTTAGGTGAATCAATCCATTGACTTTGCCTGTCAGAAGGGAGATCACATGACCCCAGGACAAATGTGATTGTCATAAATATGAGTCGGTTGCCAAGCGCCTGAATTTTGAGCATGCGACCAAGGGATTACTGCAACAGTTCTAAAGGTGAAACACCAGTCATAAGTCACTT
Organism: Hydrophis major; assembly: GCA_033807585.1. Lineage (NCBI taxonomy): Eukaryota > Metazoa > Chordata > Lepidosauria > Squamata > Elapidae > Hydrophis > Hydrophis major. The sequence goes on along the minus strand of CM066342.1, from coordinate 14,220,150 downwards.
TTTAGAGTGCCGTTGTAACTTTGGTCATTAAACGAACGAGGATTATCTGCATGACCTGATCAGTTAATAATTAATTAATTAATTAATAATTAAATAATAACGTAATAAAGGCAGGAAAACGTGAAATACAAATAAGTATTTGAGCTCAAGGTAGCTTCCATGGGGGTTTTAGCCCCCACAAAGACTCCATGAAGTCAGCATAACTTCCAGAGAGCAATAATACACCTCCACGGAAATTCTCTTTTTTATGACCTTCCATAGACGTGGTTGAACTCGAATCCAAGCCTCCCTATTCCTAAATTAGCCCTTACACCAAACTGGCTCTCCAACTGACCCAACTAACCTCATTTTGCAGGCTTCCCCAGGCCCTAAAGCCAGATAAGCCACTGTTCAACAAGCCTGCATTCCAACTAACCAGGGTTAGTTAACCCAGTTTAAAGTCTTCCACAAGCCCAGCTCCAGGGAAAGGAGATAAAAGCCCTTCTGCTTTCACCTGCCTCTTCCTAGTTACCCCAAACAGGGGTGAAAATGGCAGGGGGGGGCCCTCGGCAGCCATTTTTTTGCAGGCCTTAAATGAATAAACACTTAAAATAAAACACTTCAATAAGTAAGAATTTGGCGGGGAAAGGACAGCATATATTTTTGCAGTGCTGGTGAAACTTCACCACCTTGTTGCTCTTAAATTTCCTTCCTTTCTAATATTATTTCATTCACATTGGCCAAAGTTGCACCTCCTTCGCCTCGCATAGGCTCTCAATTGGCGGGAAATTTTCAGGTTGCCATGGCAATGAGGCGACCGCGCGAGTGCGCAGGCGCCTCGCGGTGGTCACGGCGGCCAAGCTATTAAGGGAATCGTTTCGTGAGTTAGCCCGAAGAGGGCGCTCTTTAAAAAAAAAAAAAAAGCGATGGCTGCGCGTTCTGATTACGTCACTCAGCACCATAGAAGTACGAAATTTAATAGATAGGAGATTTACATAATTACGTTCTGAGGTCACTCGGAGAATATTGTTTTGTTACCACCGCAGAGTTTTCGCGCTGGGATTTGTATAATGGTCTGCATAATTTGAAGATTTTATATAGCTTCAAGCTTTCGGAGGGCAATGGTTGAAGTCATTTGAATGCGAGGCCCAATTATTCGAATTTAGCGGGCATCTTTCGGAATGCATCTATCTATGGGGTCGTGATAAATCGACACCGGTTTGATGGGGCATAACCAATCAATTAATTTTCTAATAGAAAGCTTTGCAGTTGATCTGCATTAGAAGAACGCTAAAAACGACATTCTTTTGTTTATAGAATGAAATTGATTCCTACACCCGGAAGTCATGTCTCTGAGCACCTCTCTACTTTCGTCACTCTACAAAGGAAAACCGTTTCTGACGTCAAGGGCCGTGCCGACAGCGCATGACGTTTGAAGTCAGCGACGATGACAGAAGCGAAGAGGCGTCGGGCCGCTTTTTCATTTCGCGATGCCGCTGGAAGCCGGACCGGCTCGCCTGGTCCGCTCGGCCCAGAAGGACGAGCTCTACCGGGGAGCGCTGAAAAGCAGGGCCGGCGCCGTCTTATCCGGCCTGGCGGGTGAGGCGCCTCCGCCTTTTCTGGGCGTTTTGCCTCAAATTCGAATTTAAATTGAAATAAATACATATTTATACCTGTTTTAATAGAATGCCAGGCGGGCTTAAGAAACAAAATTCAGGATCTTCGTTCCTGAGAACGAGGGAAGAAGCAAGCCCAGTTTCACATTTTGCCATTCATCAGCAACGCCTAAAATACATATTTATTTATATCCCTTTATTTTTATTTAAGTAATTCAAGGGGGCGAAACATACCTTCCTTCTCTTTTTTTGACCCACAATAGCCCTGTGAGGTGGGCTGAGAGAGTGTGACTGGCCCAAAATCTGGCTTTCATGGCTAAGGCAGGACTGGAACTCACAGCCTCCTGTTTTCCAGTTAATCATTAGACCAAACTGGCTCCATTATTTGTTATTATTACATGATTTTGGCTCCATATTTTACTTATATAATTTACCTGTTATCAGCCAACGGATAAAAAAATAGTATAACAACAAATGAAAAGTTGAATGAAAAGTTGTATAAGCCCCACTAAGCTTAATTATACATACATACTTATATTCTTATGATTCTTGATGAATGTATTTTATTTTATTCTTTATGTACACTGACGGCTTCTGCACTGAAGACAAATTGGGGTGTGTGTGTGTATTTGTGTTTATTTTCATAGTTATAAATTGTACACTGAAGATGGTATTTAATTTTGTTGCACGAGGTGCGATGACAATAAACTAAACTAAATTCCTTGTATGTCCAATCATACTTGGCCAATAAAGAATTCCATTCCATATTTTCTATTCTATTCTATTCTTTCCTATTTCTATTCCATTCTTTCCCATTCCTACTCTACTGTACTCTATTTAGTCCAATCAGAATAGAGTTGGAAGGGACCCTATTCTATTCTATTCTATTCTGTTCCATTCCCATTCCATTCTTACATGCAGTCATACATACATATTTCTGCAGAGATGGTGGCAGTCATTTTAATGATAGAAATACGCCACCTGGCTCCCCTTTCAAATGTCGGTCGGATAAAAATGGAATAGTGTTGCTTTTTCTTGTACTGTAATTCCATATATTCTGGCTCCTTAGGTGCTAAAATTTGGCTGGGATGGCAGAAAGAAATCGAACTCCTTGCCGACGTCGCCTATTTCACCCTTACTACCCTTTCAGGTAATGATTCCATCTGTTTATTTCTGCTGCATTTGTAATCACCTCTTCGGAGTTTCTGTCATTGGTTGCCTTTTTTTTCACCCCCCATTTCAGGCTATCAAACCCTTGGTGAAGAATACGTCAATGTCATCCAAGTAGACCCATCGAAGAGGAAGGTCCCTTCGTTGAGACGCCGGGCCGTTTTGGTCGCTCTGCACACTGTTTTGCCTTACTTGTTAGACAAGGGACTGTCCCTGTTGGAGCAGGAGCTCGAGGCGGCCTCCAGCGGGTTACAGATTCTGCACAGCCGGAATCTGAGCGTGTTCCAAAGTCGGGCGCTACTCCGAAGCTGGTTGCAGAAACGAGCCAGGCGATTAACCGAGGGGCAGAGAACGTTCCTCGCTCAGGCTGTTCATATCGTCAAGCAAAGCATCCCATTGCTGCAGAGGTTGCATTTAGCTGTCTTTTACATGAAGGGCATCTTCTACCATTTCTCTAAAAGGACAGCAGGGATCACCTATGTGAGTGGCTTCCCACATGCTTCAGTTTCTCAATTTGGGCACTGTCACAGATCTAGAGAATCAACTTAGTCAATGGTTGTTTTTTTCCTGGAATGTTTGGTGTAGTGGTTAAGGTGCTTGCTGGTCTAGAAACTAGGAGACTTGTGAATTCTAGTTGCGCTTTACAGGCGAGAGCTAGCTAGGTAACTTTGGGAAAGTCTCTTTTGCCTCAACCCACCTCACAAGGGTAATGGTTGTATGGAAATGAGAAGAATGGAGGAGTATTAGGTATGTTTCATCATCTTCATTTAACGACTCCTTGCAGGGTGGAGACTGGGCAACTGAATGGAGCCAGCAGAGTGTTCTAAATGGCCAGATGCCCTTCCCTGTCGCCAGTGAGGAGTTTTGTTCAGCAGATAATATTCTCATTGTTCCCAGAGAGAAGTATCTGCCTCTACCTAGGATTGAACTCATAGCCTGCTGATTATGAGGCGAGAGCTCCCCTCTAAGGCCACCGCAACACTCTCTACTATTAGGTCTGTTTGCTGCCTATTTAAAAAATAATAAAGGGACAAAATTGTAATAAAAAAATAAATTTCCTTGATCGGGAGACATTCCACAAGATGAAAGCGAACGCCTCAAAGCATTAATCTATTTGCAGGCAGCTCGTGGTTTTAAAAAGGATAGTCTTTCTCACACACAAAACATTTGGACAGAGCTCCTTCTGGAACAAAATCCTTCTTCAAGCATTTAAGTATTAATTAACCTTCCGCTGATGGTTTTACTTGATTTTTCTGCTCTCCAGTTACGCTCTGTGGGTTCCACCGAAGACGACCAAAGCATTCGATCAAGTTACAGGCTGCTTGGAATCGTTTCATTCCTGCATCTGGGGCTGACCCTTGGCATCTACGCGTACAACCTCCAACATCGGCAGAGGGCACAGAAAGAGTGGAAGCTACACCGTAACCTCTCCCATCTGATGTATAAAGTTTGGATTATTATTATTTTTTTATGTCCAGGGAATGTAGAGAGTTGATATCAACAAGTAGCACCTCACCAGCATTTGAAATTTAGCTTTTAACTAAATTAAAATTAACTCCCACCTGGGAGTTAAGCGGTACAGTAGAACCTCTGGTCATAAACGCTTCTGACTGCAACCATATCGGGTTCCCGACCAAAAAATTCACAATTTTTTTTTTCACAGCCAATTTTCCCTTCTGCACCATTTTTCTTTTCTTTTTCGAAGCGTCAAATTTTTAAAATTAGGTTCGGGTCATGACCAAATCAGGGTACGACCAAAGTTATGGAACAAATTATGGTCACGACCAGAGGTTCTACTGTATCAAGTTAAAAATGACTTTAAAACTACGGCCCAGAAATATAGGTTTGTAGGTAATTCTACTTTAAAATGTATTATTCTAATAAGGCTTTTTATCGTAGTGCACAACCTGGACTTTCGGCCTATGGAATATTGAGTTTTAAAGTAGTAAAAATACATGACCGAAGCACATAATATTGTAAGACCAGGGAAAAAAAAAGTAGATCAAAGAAATGGCCATATTTATATATGACCATGTTTGTAGATTCTGTGCAGAGGGAGATTTGTAGTTTCCTAAAACTTACTTCTTGCAGAGATCTCTTTTGGAATTGCCTTACTCGCCGTAGAATAATGGTGCCTAATGTCATTTCCTTCAGAAGCCAACCCGAAGAGAAGATCCTTAGCCGTAATTCGCGTTGCTCGCTGTGCTTAGAAGAACGCCGACATACCACAGCCACACCGTGTGGGCACCTCTTCTGCTGGGAGTGCATCACTGCGTGGTGTAACACCAAGGTGTGTGTTGCCTCCCTGAAACTTTGCCCCAAAGCATGCGGCTTTTTCTTCCTGTTGTAAATGTCTACAGCCATGTATACACAGGCGTTAAGATTCTGCTTTTTCCTTGGAGGTTAGAAATTCTCTAGGAACAAAAGTCTTTGCTACAGGGGGAAAAAAATTAATAGGTGATTTACATGGTTTTGAGCCTCCCATACCTACAACTCAAAGTTGCAAAGTTTATCTGTAGTTCTGAGCAGACTAATTGGCTGCAAGACCAGTTTTATAATTTATGCTTGAAACTTGAGAGCTACTTTGGTTTATACGTTAAATCGTGTCAAAAAAGGGAAATATTTTACACAAGGAGGCTGCCTTAAAGACAAGGATAGTTTTTAAAGCAATTTGAAGGGTTTACATTTCCTAATATTTTTTTCCTTCCCACAGGCTGAGTGTCCTCTCTGTAGGGAGAAATTTCATTCCCAGAAGCTGATTTATCTTCGACACTTCCGGTAAAGGGATGCAAACTGCGAAGAGACAACGAAAATGCAAGCTTTGAACGTGTAATGAGATTTTTATTTTGATAAATAAATTGCCGTGATCAAATGGAAAGTCAAAACATTCTGACTTTCACAGCCTCTACAAGAAGATACAAATCTGTATCAGTTTAAAACAAACTGCTGCTTGTCCACTTTTATCTGAGAGGTTCTGAGGTCAGGAAGGAGGGTCATCTCAAAAGCAGCTTGAAGTTCTAAAGAAAGACTTTTACCCATCCTAGTGAATTTTGAATTCTGCAGTTTTCTTTTAAGCATACCTTTGGCATTAATAGCAATCTCTACCCACCCTCACCTATCCCCTCGCTTCCCAACTTACCTGACACACAACTGCATCACCCCACTTATGATAGAACTGGTTTTTAAAATGCTCCAAAGGATTTAGTTATTGTTATTTAGTTAATAACTAGATTATAACTAATTTAGTTCTTGTGGGATGCCGGGCTTGTAAAACAGGTTATACGGTGCTTTGGATTCAATTCTACAGACTTGGCTGGTTTCAAAATCCAGCCAAGCTTCCATCAGCATCTCTTAAAGTGTCTCTTAAAGCAAACCTCAAATAGCAGATTCAACAAGTGGTAACGAAGTTTACACGTCCATCCGTCTTTTTTTTTTGGTATTACCAACTTTTTTAATGCACTTTAAAGCTGGATGGAGCTTGAGAGGGAAATGCAAGTATTAAGACAGTGCAGCTTGCTAGATACTTGTGATGTGCTGCCCTGCACTCTAAGGAGCTATCTTGAACATTCAGAAATGGTTGGAAGGCAACACAGCCAAGCCCAATAGAAAAACCCCACAACCTTGGTGAATTATGCTCCAATGTGCTGAGCATATACCCATATAATCAACCTAAGATCCATTGTGTGTTTGTCTGGTTTCAGTAGCCTTTTCTTCCAAAAGCTTTCAAGATCCTACTTTTAAATGGAGGAGGGGGGGCAATGGCACTTAGTCCCTTGTCATCAAGCTGGAAAAAAAGATCACTTTAAAAAGAAGCAGAATTTCCTATTCCCACAAAGAGCCCACGTCCCCTTCCTTTAAAAAAAAATTGGTGTAAAGGAGAAATGGAGTTATCTGGCACAGAATATTTGAGTATGTTATCACTCTGCCAAATTTACTAGTCAATAGCTATTTGTCTTTCAAGATAATGTGTGTCACAATATGCAAAGGGCTGTTTTTATTGAGACAGCTAAAATACAATATATGCCACAAGATTAAAATATACATATTTTAAGAGAACAGGGCAGAGAGAAAACTTTTAAGCATGATACATAGCTCTTTACATTTGTTTTATAAAGATGGCTGGACCCAAGAATGGCACAAGGTCTTCCTTTTAATAAACTTTTTTTTGGAATTTAAAAAGTCACTTAATAAAACTGTCCGTAGCTATTTCACATCAAAAATGCTTTACATGCAGGTTGTTTCAGATTTCTCTCCATAGAAAATTAAGTTTGGGTGAAAACTCCATAAACTTCAGTTTGCCAGTCCAATCTAGTTGCATCTTGGAAAGGGCAATGAAGCAAACTTTTTTTTTTAAAAAAAAAACCCTTTATCAAAGAAATGTATCAGAATACTCTTTACTTAATGTCATTCACACACACACACACGTAATATTTTTCCCAGGCTTTTTCCAAAATTTAGAAAAAAAAAATCATGGAATAATTGGCATAATTACAAAATAAGCTGATGACTGAACAAAAACCTTAACAAAGTTACCACGCAGCCCATCCTACACCTCTTCATTCTAAAAGCCAAGCTTGATTCCGTCAGTCAATCTAGACAGGTTTTCTTTGAAATGCCCAAGTTAAGTTGAAACTAGCACAGAGGTATGACTTACTTTCTGCATCCTGATCTATTACAATTCGTTCATTTCAGCAAGCTACAGTGTGCAGATTGAGTTGGGGGGGGGGGGGAATAATCAATAGTCTTCCTTCCCATACTAGCTGTTGGCCTCCCAAAGAATATTCAGATTCCACCGTGTTTCCCTGAATATAAGACCCTCTTATATATTTTTTTTCCAACCAAAGGCACCGGGTCTTATTTTCAGGGGAAGTCATCCAGAGTAACCTCACTTGTACATGTCACCCTCGGCCTCCTTTTCACTATCAGAGAGGTCTTGAGGAACTTATTCTGTGGCCAGCAAGGCTTTGCTGAAAGCCTCTGCAGCCAGTATCATAGCTGATATCAGTATCAGCTCCAGAGGCCTTCAGGGAAGCCTCAGCTGGCTGCAGAAGAAATGGGCTGGCAAGGCAGGTGTTGGGGTGTGCAAGGCCTGGCTACAATGGTCCAAAGGGAAATAGCAGGGAAGCTCCACCCTAGCTTAATTTTTACCCGTCTACTCTGGAGCGGGTGGGATCTTCATCAGGGCTTATTTTGGGAGTAAGGCTTATATTGGGCACGCATGTAAAAAAAAAAACACAAGCTAGGACTTACTTTCAGGGTAGGCCAATTTTCGGGGGAAACCGGGCAATTGCCTACCCACTTTGGAATGCACGCAGGAGGCCTCCTTCAGAAGTTGGTGAAGCCACAGCCAGCCAAATTTGGAAAGCCAAAATCCCAGGGCCCTCGGATCCCAGAGAGACAGAAAGACACGTACCTATGTGCAAACATGTGATAACTTCCAAAGGGGTGGAGGGGAAGAGAGAGAGAGAGAAGGGGGAAAGAAGCCGTGGACGGATAAAGCAGTTTGTTCCCAGAGCCACAAAAATTCAAAAGATGTTTCTCCTGTGGACATGGAAGGGCATTAAGAGCCAGACACACACACACACACACACACACACCCCTCCAATCCACAGAAGAGACGGAAACGAATCCTCTGGACCGCTTATGGATGACTGATTACGAAGAACAGAGGCATCGTTACAATGGTTCAAAACCAGTCTTTTTAATTATAACGCTGGGGTTGGGGGGGGCAGTTGGTCAGCAAGGGGTTTTTTTGGGGGGTGGGTGGGGGTGGAGGGGTGTTTCTAGCTAGCAAAAGTCTTCCCTGGGTCTTCTTTTCCTTTATATCTCCTCTTGCCGTGGGTGAACGGTATATATCGGTATTTTATCATATGCTGGAAAGACAAAAAACACAGGTCTTAAAAGGCGCCGCCGCCATTTTTTTTTCCTCCTCCCCGTCTTCCAAACCGCGAGAAAACGCCTGCAAAGGCCGATCTATCAGACAAACAAGATTTAAGCCCAGAGTCTCCAACCTTGGCAAGTTGACGACTTGTGGGACTTCCCAAACGCCCAGAATTCCTTGAGCTAACATGACTGGAGGAGGAATTCTGGGAGTTGAAATGCACAAGTCTTAACAGCTGTCAAGTTTGAAGGCCCCTGCATTTAAGCTATGGTTTTCCAAGCACCAAACGAGGCTCTTAAATTAAGCCACATTCGTTTGGCTTTACATTCTCTAGGGATGTGGATAAATAAAGGCTCACCTAACAGATCGGGGTTACCACGATCTGCGGTTTGAAGAGCAGCTCCAAACAAGCCACCTTTTCGTGATCAAGGTTATCATCTCCCCTGTCACCCTTTCGGCAACGGGGGTGTAGCCGGCTCAATCTGCTCGGCGTGCAAGCATAAATTTTATTACTTTGATATAATCCATCTCACCCGTTCCTTAAAACGGGGCAGGAGCAATTCTGCTTCCCTAGCGTGCCAAGCCTGGTTAGTATTGTATTTATTTTGCTTCCCAGGGCTATGCTAGTACGGTTCCCCCCAACCCTCTCCCAAATGGGTGAGCATCTCAACTGTCTCTCCCCCTCATTTCACGGTCAAAAAGCAGGCTTGTCTAATCTTGTCCACTTTTTAAGACTGGTAGACTTCAACTCCCAGAATTCCCCAGCCAGCACATGATTATTGGTGATTGAATTCTGGGAGTTGAAGTCCACCAGTCTTGGAAGCGCCCAAGGTTGGACGTTCTGGTCTCTGGAGCCTTCCGCACTCACCTTGATTTGCCTCTTCATCGTGATGCAGAACAGCATGATGAAATACATCACCAGAATTGGCCAAAAAACTGGAACATTGAAAGCCTCAAAGAATGTACAGGTCATGGCAACCAGGATGCCTTTAGTGGCAGAATGCCTTTGGGGAAGAAAATGAGAATAAGAGATTTATGAGAATAAGAGAGAATAAGAGATTTAACAGATTAACAGAGTTTGGAAGGGACCTTGTAGGTCATCTAGTCCAACCCCCGTACCCAAGCGGGAGACCCTACACCATTCCTGACCAATGGCAGTCCAGTCTCTTCTTGAAGGTCTCAAGTGATGAAGCTCCCACAACTTCTGAAGGAAACTTCTGTTCCATGGGTTGATTGTTCTCACTGTCAGAAAGTTTCTCCTTATTTCCAGGTTGTATCTCTTCCTGATCAGTTTCCATCCATTATTCCTTGTCTGGCCTTCGGGTGCTTTAGAAAACAGCTTGAACCCTACCTCCTCTCTGGGGCACCCCTCGAATATTGGAAGATGCCATCCTGTCTCCCCTGGTCCTTCTCTTCCCTAGACTAGCCAGGCCCAGTTTCTGCAACTGTTCATGGTATGTTTTAGCCTCCAGTCCCCTCATCATCCTGGTTGCTCTTCTCTGCACTTTTTCTGGAGTCTCAACATAATTTTCATAGTGTGGTGACCAAAACTGGATGCAGGACTCTAGGTGTGGCCTTACTCAGGCTTTATAGAGTGGTATTAGTACCTCCCTTGATCTCGATTGTATCCCTCTGTTAATACAATTTAGCATTGCATTAGCTTTTTTGGCTGCTGCTGCACACAGTTGGCTCCTATTTAGCTGGTTGTCCACTAAGACTCCAAGATCCCTCTCCCAGTTCCTGCTATTGAGCCTGGTTTCACCCAGTCTATAGGTGTCCTTTTGGCTTTTCTTGCCTAAATGTAGGACTTTACTTTTCCCTACACTGAATTTCATTTTGTTAGATAAATTAGCGGCTAGAGACAATTGCACTCCAGTCTCCGCCAGGGATGAGAAAAACTGCTCTGCAGGAATGCCAGAAGAGCAAAGACGAGAAGGAAGGAAGAAAGCCCAATTTATTCGAAACCAACTCACCAAAATTTGAATTCTGGCAGCCTCCGGATAAAAGGCCGGAATTCTTCATTCTGTTTTGTTGGTAATGAAGGCCCTTCATCTAAAAAAAAGTAATTATTTGCTAATTTAGGAGCTGTTTAAAAAACAAAAAAAACAAAAATTGCAGCTTGCTGACTCAGCCCATTCTGGCAGGTGAAGGGATGTTTTTAGGACTCGAATTTTTTGCTTTCCTGCTTTGCACAACCGACATTGCCTAGTCCCAGTTTCCAGGACCCCAAAGGGTATCCGTGTCACTTCGAAAGAACGATGCTCTAAAGGGCGTGAAGGGTAGTCCTTGACTTAACGACCACAACAGAGCACCAAAACGCTGCGATTGTTAGCAGTTAGTAACATGGTTGCTAAGTTGGCTTGGCTTGTCATAAAGGTTGCCAAAATTGGTCATTGTAAATGTGGGACATTGCAACCGTCATAAATACGAGACAGTTGCCAAGTGCATTTCGATCACGTGACCGTGCAACGGTCGTTAAATATGAAAAACGCTCATAAGTCACTTTTTTTTCAACACCACTGTAACTAAATGATTATAAGTCAAGGACTACACCTGTATATTGTCCTCTATGGTTTATAGAATCAAGCACAAGTGGCTGTGATTGTACAGGACACTAAACTATGGTTTAAAATCCAAGGAGAGGGGTATGCACAAGATATTTAAACACAGTGCCAAAGGAAAAAAAATCACCTTAGATGAGGTATATACCCTCAATCCACCCAGTCAAAGAACGAGCAAGATTTCTAAAAATGGAGACAATAACTTGGTCCTCAACACCAAAAAGACCAAGGAGCTGATAGTGAACTATATAGAAGGAACAGATCAGACCTCCAGCCCTTCCTTATCCAGGGAGACCGAGGGGAGCAAGTGGCCAGTTTTAAGTTTCTGGGTGTTGCCCTAAAAAGAGGACCTGACCTGGGGTGCCCACGTTGCAGCCCTGGTCAAAAGGGCCCAGCAGAGATTATACAATCTGAGGCTTCTCAGGGAACAACAACTGAATGGAAAACTGCTGGTGACCTTCTACCACTGCACCATGGAGAGTATCTTAACTTACTGCACCTCTGTATAGTTTGCCAATTGCACAGGGGCAGATAGGAAAGCACTCCAGAGGTTTTAACGTCATTGCCCAGAAGATCATGGGTTTCCCTCTCCCCTCTCTGGAAGAGATTTATAGCTCCCGCTGCCTTAAGAAAGCTCAAAACATTCTCAAAGATCCATCTCATCCTGGGCACCCCCCCTTTTTTTTTGAACTATGACCATCTGGCAGGCAGCGCAGAATAATAAAAACAAGGACAAATAGGCTGAAAAACAGCTTCTATCCCAGGGCAGGAGCTCTGCTCAATTCTGCTGTATAGTTCACTGAAGATGGTATTTAATTTCCTCGTACAATGTGCAGTGACAATAAAGTAGACTAAACTAAATGTAATCCAATCCATCCCTAAAGATCAACGGCCCCCGATAGCAAACGGCAGCAAATTTGCCAAAACTCCCCACTTGATTATACCTGAATCTTCCATGAGCGAGGGATCGACCTTTGGCGACAAGAAAGCTATGAACAGGTTTAGGTGGTAGATACCCAAGGCATACGTCACGATATACCAACCCTGGGAACGAGAAGAGATTAATTCAAGAACCGGGAGGTCAGAGGGGAACTTAAGTTTAAAAATAAAAAACCCAGAAGTTACAGACCCTGAGGGCCCATAATTAGCAACGCACAGGGGGTTAATCAGAAGTCAGGAGGAGTCCTATAAGCAGTATGGCTGATTACAAGGGATTGCAGGAATCGTACTCCCAAAATATCAGGAGCCCATGAACCAGGACAGGAGGATAATGAGTAGCAGTGTTGTGGCCTGTCGGCCCACTGGAGGAGGAAGGGGAGGCATTGGAGTCAGGGTCAGCATCAGGATAACCTGGGGGAAGAGGGAATGGAGCTGGCAGAGAGAGAGAAAGAGAAGAGAAAGAGAGAAAGAAAGAGAGAAAAGAGAGAGAGGGGGGGAAGGAGGGAAGGAAGGAACCTGGGCCATCCATCAGCCTTCAGATGGAGTGTCAACCGCCCCCAGGTCTGTTGGCTAATGAGGTGGCTGATGAGAAAGAGAAGGAACAGCCAGGTCCAGAGGAGAGGAGAGCAGTGGAAATCTATGGGCCGGTCCTTGGGATGGAAAAGCCACCACTGCTAGATAAAAGGCAGGGGGTGAGGATGAATAGATGTGAGAGGTTTCAGAGGTTTGTGGCGTTTGGGGAACGTTTGGGAAATAGCAGGAGATAACAGAAGAATCCACAGGGAAAATGTCTATGGAAATTCTCCATCATCCAGGTCATGGTTGTCCCCAAAGGGACTTTTTCCAAAAAAGCAACTGGTGTTTTTCTTTTCTTTGAAGACGTTTCGCTTCTCATCCAAGAAGCTCCTTTGGTTCTATCTTCTCATTCAAGCTTCCTGGGTGAGAAACGAAATGTGTTTGATATCTTTAAAGCAGGGGAAAAAAAGAAAGAAGATAAGCCCAGTTGCCTTTTGGAAAACAACAACAAAATACGTTTGGCACAACCCACAGAGCAGTTGGCAAATCGAAAATGCGTGGACTTCAACTCCCAGAATTCCCCAGCCAACAAAGCAAGGTGAGAATAAATGGCACATGAAGAATGAGTGTGATTTACAAATCCATCTCCAAGCCAGCTGACAGAGGCAGTAAACTCTCCGTAGCAAGATAAACCAAGAAAATTCTTTGTGGATTATTTCTGGGCTAATTTCCCCCCCAGCTTTAAATAGGTTATTGAGCTGGGAGGCCAGGCTAACGGGCAGAGAAATCCATCTTTTAACTGGCCAAAATAAAATAATAAACATTAATGGGGCTAATGAGAGGCTGCCAATAATAGGCAACGTGTGGATTCCTGGCAGGGGTTCCAGAGGAAAGCAAAGAGCCTTAATTTCTTTCCTTACCTGCAGTAAATAAACTCTAATCATGTAGATAGAACTTAAACCCAATGTTGCGACCCATCGGATTGTTGTGTATGGAGTAGATTTGTCTAGCCAGGACTGGTAAATCTAAAGGAAACACAAGATTTTCAGCATATTAAGTGAGGGTTGAACATAACAAGCCTGCAACATAGCTTGTGGAATACTGCTACGTAGTCCTCAACTTATAACTGTTGGTTTAAGTTCAAAGCTACACCTGCATTGAAAACAGGGGTTTATGACTGGCCCTTGCCCTTAACGACTGGATTCCCACATTCCCAGAATTTAAAATCCAGACACTGGGCACACAGCCAGGGTGCATTTAGGACAGTTGCCGTTATCCCAGGGTCAAGCAGTCACTGAGCGTGGCCTTCCGACAAGCAAGCTGGTTGGAACCACTGCGCGATTAATCAAACAACTTCGGCGGTTCGCTTAATGACAACAACAAAAAAGGTTGGTGAGCCCGCCACTCACTGAACGACTGCTCTTGCCTAGCTGTGGAAATCTGGCTCCCAACTATGGTTGCAAGCTGAGGACTATCTATAACACGCCCTGCATGGGGCTACCCTTAAAACTCAGAAACTGCAATTTGGGGGGAAGGGGGAGGGAGAATGTGATCCCACAAGCTTCACTGGGTCCAGATTATTTCAAGGACTGTCAACTCAAAAATATTTCTCTGGTCTTTTAGAGTTGCCAGCAGAAAGGAAGTAGTGCATTCCTTAAATGCTTCAGATAATTGCTAGGCAGCCAAAGCTGGTGGCAAGCATGATTATTACTTGGAGAGCATGATTGATGACTCTTGGCTATGGATGTGTCCCATTGGAGAATATACATCCAGGGGGTGGGAGGAAGACCAGGGTTAAGGGGGAGATGAATGATGTGTCTTAAGAATCGGCTTCACCCAGGTAGAGCTGGCATAGTCACTCCTAATAAATCTTTTTTACTCTGAGAGATGTGGCTAGAGCAGGGGTCTCCAACCTTGGCTCCTGGAAGCCTGGCGGACTTCAACTCCCAGAGTTCCACAGCCAGCAAAGCTGGCTGTGGAATTCTGGGAGTTGAAGTCCGCCAGGCTTCCAGGAGCCAAGGTTGGAGACCCCTGGGCTAGAGGATCAAGATGACTGGAGCCCTGACAGGAACCATCTCACCCAACAGGGATTAGCCTGTCCCATCCATGCCAACAGAGGAGGCATATTATCCAGCCAGATTATTCCGTCTAAGGGGGTCCAAGAAGGAGGGCCTTCTTTTGCTGTGGCTCCTGCCCTCTGGAACATCTCCCCCAGCCAAGCTGTGAGGCTGGCCCCAAGAGAGGTCATAAATTAGGTAGAGAGCTATATAAGTATAGATAAAATACATTAAACAGATTAGATAGATAGATAGATAGATAGATAGATAGATAGATAGATAGATAGATAGACAGACAGACAGACAGACAAAATAGACAGAGACAGGATTAAATAGCTATATAAAATTATATAAATAGATTAGATTAAACAGACACAGACAGACAAAGGATGGATAGATAAGATCAGATAAATGAGGTACATAATATTAGATGAGTAAGATTAGATAGATTTAGATAGAGATATAGGAAAAATAGAGAACAGAGAATAGATACATCGATATATTAGATAAAGATTAGATAGATTGGATAAAAGAAAGAAAGAAAGAAAGAAAGAAAGAAAGAAAGAAAGAAAGAAAGAAAGAAAGAAAGAGGATATTTTTTTTTGTATTTGTATATTTAAATAAAATAAGCCATAGCTAGAGGGATTCATCCAACACACTCCTTCCCACAATCCAGCAGAGGCCGGAGAAATCCCTTCAATATCAACTGTTTTTTCTTTTGGCTTTAATTGGACCAAATGCTAATTTAATCATTCAGGCATGCACCATCCTGGAGCGGTTTATGGATCTGCACGTGTGTGAAACTCACCTGTCCAAGTCTCGTGAAAAATCTATAGACCACGGACGGTTTGCCATGGATAGACTCACCGCTACTGTCCCCTTCTGACATTGTGGCTGTGGGGGGAAAAAACGCACAAAGAATTCAGCACATCATCCTTGCATATGACAAACTCCTAATAAATCTCCTAGGCAACGTTACAACCATTCATTGAACAACCATTGGAAGTTACAATAGCATTGAAAACAGCGAGTTATGACCGGGTTTTTTTTCTTTTTAAACATTTGCAACAATTGCGGCATCCCAGTGGTAAGAGCAGTTGTAAAATGGGACAGAACTCGCGTCACAATAGTCTCACTCAGCCGCGAAAATGTTGGGCTTGGCTGTGCTTGTTAAGTCAAGGATTAGCTATACAAAGCTTTCCCACTTTGGGTTGTACAATTGGCACGGGGAAGAAAATTGCCGAGGAGATGGGATTGCAAGGCCGGGTAGAAAAGCTTTTGAAAAGCCCAATAAATCATGCACAATTCACACTGGGCTTTCGCAGACCAGATAAAACCCCAACTCAATATTCTATTGCTAGTGATATTTTACTCAGAGGTGGGTTTGCAGAGTACTTCCTCTTTGGAGCACGATTGAAAGCCAAATCCCCTTTTCGTTCAAAAGGGAGATGAAACTTAATCTACAACCTCTTTTCGGGGCTCTCATCTTCTCTTTAACAGAGAAAAAGAATCTTTTTTATAACTAGCCTTTCGACCGCAAATAACGATTAAGACTTAAAAAGGACCTTCTGGTTTCTACCATGGTTCGTTTCGGTGAAAAGCTGCATATCTCTTTAAGCCACACAGGGAATCGCTGGAGCTGCGGTGCCACATCAGCGAAAGCATGACATAACTTCCTGGTACATCAGGCTTGGAGGGAGGAGAAAATGGAAATTCAGTTTCGTTCCAGGAACAGGAAAGCAAAAGAGATTTTGCCAGGACAGTGCGTGAAGTGCTGCCTTCAAGGAAAAGAATGACTGGGAAATCAAAGAGGGAAAACAATCTTTGACCCGTAATTTGGAATTTGCTGGAAGATCAACAAGCATACGAGTGATATTAGCCTAGGAAATCACATTTAGAAAAGATTTTCAGCGAAGGTGAATTTGCGTCCAAGGGAAGAGAGCAAGTTTTATGATTGTTAAACCACCTCAAACAAATTCCCTCACCAGCCATTGGTGAGAATATTCTCATAATAACAGCGATGAAGAACCACAACGCGGCAAAAAGGAGAGCATTCCAAAATGATAAACCGCACCAATATAACCCAGAATCAAATATAAAAGATCTTGGCTTGATATCCAGTGAAACAACCAAGCCTAAAGTTGCACACCACTCCAGATTACAATTTAACCGTGGCTCTTGGTCCATCAACCATCAACTACCACTCAATACCCCCCAACAAACCCCGTTCGCAAACCAGAATAGCTGGGTTAAACTGAAGTTAAGCTTTAGCACAGCGGGAAATCACTCAGGATGAGAATAAAACATGGATGCTATTTGTTAGCCTGGGACAATGTTAAGTTTTAATTCGATCAAAAGGACTTTTCTGGATGTTACCTTGATTCCAAATTGGAAAACATAACCATGCAAATCCCAATTTGGGTTGGGGAAAAAAAGCAGGAAGGAAACGAAACAGTGTTTCGGTACACAAAGTTCCACTTTTAAAGCAAACTGAACTAAAAGGTGGAAGGGCTAACACAGTGTTAGTTTTCAAGGAAGCTGTCGAGTAAACCCAATACTTGGCTTCACATGTGGATCACTAAATACTTGTAGCAAGGATGCCCAATCTTGGCAACTTTAAAACCTATGGACTTCCATTCCATTCATTTCATGGCTGGTTGGGGAATTTGGGAGTTGATGTCTATCTTAAAGTTGCCAAGATCGGACACTCCTTAGTCTTCACATCCCATGGCCTTTTCAGTCCAAGGGAAGTCTGGCTTTCCATATTAATTTGGAGGCCATTCAGGCCAGTGACTAACTATGTTTCCGTTTCATTCTCCTTTAACCCTTTATTATAAATGCACCAACATTTTTCTTCTCTACCAGTCAAGCAAGCTGCAGAAATTGTAATTCGCTGACCATGCCGATTCTACAAAATCGAGGCTAGAATTACAAGTTCCTAACAGAATAGCAGAGACGGAAAGGACCTTGGAGGTCTTCTAGTCCAACCCACTGCTCAAGCAGGAAGCCCTATGCCATTGCAGACAAATGGCTGTCCAGTGTCTTCAAGAAAACCTCTCGTGATGGAACACCCACAATTTATGGAGGCAAGTTCTCAATAAAAGCATTCAAGAAAAGCATGAAGCAGAGCGACAAGAATCATAATCTATGAACATTGGAGGAAAAAAAGATTCAGGTTGGCCTAGATTTCCAGCTTGAGGTTTGCTTCATACAACATCCAAAGCAATTATTTAAAATTTATGAATGCCAGCGGCTGCATTTTCACCTAAAGTGGGTTTAAAAAAACCCCTTAAACATGGCTGTTACATGAACACGTTTCCTAAGGGGAGCAAAAGCCAGAAAGCATGACTGACAAATCTACTAGGCACGCCTCAAAGAAAAATTCAGGGGGAAAATAACCAAACCTCCACAGGGTGTGTAAACGAAAGAAATGTCGTCTGTCATTCATATCATTCAGTGACTTGATTAAAGGAGATAATTTTTTTCAAAAGTTATCCCCAAATTCAGCCAACCTCTGAATTGCTTCCACGAAACCAATGGCACACAAGTGGTGGAAAAATGAGGATTTTTCTCAAGAAATTTGTTATCACAGCTCAACACATGGTAGTAGTTACACCCCTAACCCTAACCTAATGGTTTATCAGTCAGGGGTCTCCAACCTTGGCTCCTGGAAGCCTGGCGGACTTCAACTCCCAGAATTCCACAGCCAGCTTTGCTGGCTGTGGAACTCTGGGAGTTGAAGTCCGCCAGGCTTCCAGGAGCCAAGGTTGGAGACCCCTTACTCATTCCTTTGAACCCTTTAATGTTGGCTGATTCCTTTTCTTTGACCTAAGCCATGATTGGGGAGGGAAAAGGCACCACCAGGTGAGCTAAAGCTTCAGCTTTCACGGGCTAGAAGATGTGGACGTGAATGGGGATTATCTTGAATTAAAAGGATCAGAAGAAGAGACAGAGAAATCCACCCCCACTTCAGCTAGCATTTTGGTGGGATAATGATAAGCCTCCAATCTCCCTGTTAGAAACTCAAGGGTGGATCTGGGTGCGAATCTTCACGCTCTCAACCTCACCGGGGTATTGTAGGGAAAAATGAGGGACAACACCCCCTTTCCCCCAAAATAGATTGCCTAGAGGTCTAAGGTGAATATGTGGCAATAATACAGGAAGTCCTTGCTTTACGACTTCAACGGAGCCCAGTGTTTCCGTTGCTAAGCGGGATGCTTGTTAAGTGAGTGTTGGCCCCATTTTGTGACCTCTCTCGCCACTGTTAAGAAGTCGGTCGTGGCTTCCCCTGTTGATTTTGCTTGGTCCAATCGTCGCAAAAAGAATCCTGCAACCACTGCCACCGTCGTAAATCCGAGTCCGTTGCCGAGCGGCTCCAATTCTGATCACGTGACCAAGGAGATGCCCAAATGTTTGTCCAATGTGGGAAAAAAAGGGTCCCAAATCCCATCCTCCCCCCTTTTTTCCACCAGCGCCACTGTACCCTTGGAACGGTCACTAAGAGAACTGTTGTAAGTCGAGGACTACCTGTACCCCGACCATAGCCAGTTCCCTAATTCAAACCCAGCACTCAAAATACCACCCCAACCCACAACTCCTCCAGTTCTGGACTGCAGGTCCCATTGTCCCGGCTGGGAATGATGGAGGTCAGAGTCCAAGAGAATCAATGGAAGCAACGCTTCTTTATCCCCAAAAGGAGGACGCAAAACCATCACCCCGCACCCCAAATGGCGGGACCCCATTGAGGGAAACTGAGGAGGGGACAGAAGAGGTTCCAGTGACGAACCCCCTGAATAGATACAGCCGCCCTGAGGGGAGTAATTAAAGTTGGGGTCCTCCCAAGCACCCCCCATCTCTCCCCCGAACTGGAAGGCCTGGTTGCCAAGGCAACGGCCAGGCCGCGGCCTAGTCTGGCCCAAGGGGGGTAACTCACCAGGCCGCGCCGGGTGTCCCCTCCTTCCGCTTCCCGCCCCGCCTGAACAGGCAGAGGAGCCGCCGCCGCCGCCGCCGTTGCCGACTCCTCCTCCTTCTCTACCTTCCGAGATGGCGGAACCGCGCGGCCGGCAGGAGAGCTTCCGCTACCGGGGCGAAAAGGAGAAGGAGGAGGAGGGGGGGGGAGAGTGGAAGGCCAAAGGGGTCGGGAAGCCCCCACACAAACTAGGCCTCTGTTCTGTGGGGAAAGAGGCCTGCTGGGTTGGAGGAAGCCTGGCCTCAGTTAGAAGGCCCTCACATTCGGGGAACTACCGCTCCCAGAATGCCTCAGCTACTCCAGTTGAAGGCGCGGCCGCCAAAGAGATAGGGGGGAAACTACCGCTCCCAGAAGGCCTCAGGCAGCCAAGCCCCTTGAGGCCTTCTGGGAGTGGTAGTTTCCTCCCCTCCCCGCATAAGCGCTGCATTGAGCCCTAGGGATGGGCGCTCCCGGTGGATTGCAGACCTTTGGCCTAGCTGGCACGAAGGTGCGACTGCAGCAGGGTGATCCCCCGCCCGGCCTTCCTGCTGCGGCTTAGGGGGTATGTAGTCCCCGGTTTGCCAGCAGCAGGTCCACTCTTACCGGGGTGGGGAGTTCAAAGGGCTTTTGATTGACAAGGGCTGCTTTCCTAGATCCAGCCTTTCCGGCAGGGATGCATGGGGAGGGGTCTCCCCCTCCTCCCGGCTTACCTATCAGGGCTGTTGTGTCCATAAAGTGGCTAAAAGAAAAACACCAGCCACCTATACAGACATAACGGGGTTTTTTTAAAGTACACTCGGGCCTCCAGCTAGCGCCACGGCCCAGCCTGGGTGGGTAGGTGGGGACTGCAGACTCCATCATCCCCAGCAGCCCCAATGGTTGGCTCAGCATGGCATTATGTGCAAAACCCCGTGCGGCGTTTTTTCCCCGGGTTCTCCTCCTCTAACTCCCCGGATCGTGCGGGGCTGGGGATGATGGAATCTGCAATCCCTCCTCGACTCCTAAGTTAAGGAAAACATTTAAAACCGCCCCTACGTGCTTCCTTGCTTCTATTTCCTGGGAAACGCCACTTACTCCGCGCATGCGCCCCGCCGAGCGAAAGCCCGAACTTCTTACCCCCTCCCCTCTGGGGGAGGAGGAAGGGAAAAAAAAACAGCAAGAAGCCTCGTCTCCTAGCAACGCAGCAGCCAATCCGTGGCTGGGGTTTGATGGCGGCAAAACAGCGTCCCTTGAGGAAGACGGGAAAATGGCGGCTGAGGGAGCCGCTTCTTACTGTGGGGAGATGAAGGACCAGCGGAGGAATGGTGAGGGCGAGGGAGAGGGGAAAGTCACGGCTTTGCTGGGGAGGAGATAGCGAAAAAAAAAAGGAGGCCAGGAGGGGCGATTCCCCGCGGAAAGGGGCTAGATCGGGTCCTAAGTGGAGCCTCCTGGGGCAGGAGCAGTCTACCAGAATGCACGTCCGAAAGCGGGAGAACCAAGGCTGCGGTTGGCAGGTGTCGCCCTGAAGGAATTGCATGTTCTAAGAATTCCCTGACCCACTTATTATTATTATTATTATTATTGTTGTTGTTGTTGTTGTTGTTGTTGTTGTTGTTGTTAAGTAATAGAAGTAGTATTCATTGCAGAATTTCCTGACCCACTTTTTATTATTTTATTATTGCTATTATTATTACTATTATTGTTACTATTATTGTGTAATATCATTGCACATTATTATTGGTATTATTATTATTATCATCATCATTATTCATCAAAGAATTCCCTGACCCAAGTATTATTATTATACACAATAATAATTACAATTATTATTATTAATAATAATTATTATTTAATATTTATCACTTACTATTATTCCTATTCTTATTCTTATTACTGTTATTATTGTGTCATATTCATCGCACACTATTATTGGTATTGGTGGTATTATTATTATTATTATTATTATTATTATTATTATTATTATTATTAAACTCAGTCAACTGAACATTTAAAAATGTATCACAAATACCATTGACTGGTTCTAATCCAACATTTAACCATAAAACCACAATTTTTCTCTATTACAGTTCCTTGCGTACAGTAAAACACTTTAGGTTACATCAAGGAATGTGAGGTTTTGTTACTTTTCTCCCACAAAAACATCATACATTGTAACCAAACTGGAGATACAAAACATTTCCATCAAAAAAGTATTGGGAAACTTCCTACATTAGTTTTACTGAAGTGTCTATCATAGTCTTTTCATTATTGTATTTTTAATATTTTTGGCTTCTCTTGCCTTTAGGTTATGGGCGTTATGTTTACCCCAATTCCTTTTTCAAGTATGAAGGACAATGGAAGCGAGGGAAAAAACATGGTAAGGAGCCAGAAGTTTTCTTTCTTTGTGTTTTACTCAGCAGGTATTTTGTGACCACCTTTTTTAAATAAATAAGTTTATTTTTAAATAAATAAGTTTATTTGTATTTATTTTTTAAATAAATAAGTTTATTTCCCACCTTTATTATTTTTATTAAAAAAACCCCAAGGGAGCAGACATACCTATTACTCCTTCTTCCTATTTTCCCCACAATACAAACAATGAAATGAATTGTTAGGCCAAGAAATAGCATCTTATCTAAGATCAACCAATACGCTGATTGGTTAAACACACTTCTAGACTCCCAGGCAGGTACTTTGAATATTAATTGGATGCATCTGCATTTTTACTATTGTTATTAAATACAGGTAGTCCTTGACTTATGACCACAATTGATTGTGGGGATGCTGCAAAGATAATAACTGAAAAACGGTCGTAAGTCACTTCTTTCAGTGCCATGTAATTAATACATTTTAATTATTTAATAAAAATATATGGAGAATGATCAGCAGGTTAAGAAAAACACTGACATATTGTGGTTTCTTTGTATAAATCTTTCATCTTTCATACAATCATTTTTTTGCAGTTGATCAAATCCCAAATGCCTGATTTGTCCTCAAAAGGAAGCAAAGAATGGCCCGGTCTTATCATTCAATATTTCCAAAACCAGATGTATTTGATGGAATATATTTATACATACTTTTGACCATTAGATGGCATCAGAGTGATAACTTTTCCTACAGTATTTCATAATCTACACTAATGGGCTGATAGGATAGTTTTTAAAAGGCTACTACACTTTTTTTCTTGCCCAAGAGGCTGATTTGACTCCCTCGCTGGAAATTTGGAAAGCAGGTCCTTGCAGTATAAAGTAGGAAGTCTCAACTCACTCCTCTCTGTGGCAGCCCCTCAAATATTGGAAGACTGCTATCGTGTCATTCCTAGTCTTTTTGTACGTTAGGCTAGATATACCCAATTCCAGTAACAGTTCGTTGTATGTTTCAGCCTCCAGTTGCCTAACATCTTTGTTGCTCTTCTCTCTCTACTCTTTCCAAAGTCTCAACCTCTTTTTTTGTATCGTGGTGACTAAAATTGGACGCAGTATTTCAAGTGTGGTCTCACCAGTGCCGTGTAGAAGGGTATTACCGCTTTCAATTTTCTATCTTTATTAACTATCTGCTATCAGCTTTATTAGTGACTTCATCCCTAGAACCTTTATGAAGCTTCCCCTTTGCAAAGAGAGCCCAATAATTTTTAAAATTCCAAATCCATCCAAGGCTCTTCTTTTTTAACTGATCTTTCTTTTCCAGGACATGGGAAATTACTGTTCAAAGATGGGAGTTATTACGAAGGTGAATTTGCGGATGGAGAAATTGTTGGCCATGGACTCCGATACTGGGCATCAACAGGTTAGATTTGTGATCGGTGCCTGGTACAAAACAGCAACAACAAAAATGACACACGGTCTGTGTTTGTTGGTGTTCCATTCAGTGCCTCCACCCACAGCTCGGTATGTTTTGTTGCATTCTCACCTTTCATCGATTTGCCCTCTTGGTCAGCCAACTGAAGCATTTTTTAACTCACGTCCAATATTTTGGAGTCTTTTTTACTGTGATTATTGTTGCCCTAAATTTTGGCATTCTGCTGAGTAAGTCAACATTCCCCGCTTGAAGGAACGATGTGATGGGGGTGGGTGGGTGGGTTAATGGCCTCTTATTGCATCAAGTGGATAGGATTATGTGATATAAGAACCTCCCTGTCATGCCTCTGTTGGAGATTGACTCCGAGGGAGAGAAAGGAGAGAAGGAACAGCCGACAGGGAGTGGAAGTGTGGAGTGGAAGTGTGGCTCTGGAGGTTGTGGAGGAGGCTGGGAAAGGGCAGAGGCCGGCTGGGCAGTCAGAGGAAGACCCAGGCCCATCGTCTCTCCATCCTAGGGCACACAGGGAGGAGAGGATAAGGGAGAGACGGGAATGGCGTGGACTACGGGGGAGGAAAGGGCCCTGATCCCCTTCATGGGCTGCAGCTGTGAGAACTGGTTAAAAGGACGGACATGCGTATGGGCCAGTGCTGGAAACAAAGCATGGAAATATCTCCAGTCTGTCATTTCTGTCTGAGTTTGGCGTCCTTCCCAGGGTGTGTTCCAATATCTTCAAGCCCTCATCTTGCCTGGTTCCCTTAGTTGCTTCAGTCTGGTTTGTTGTTGTTTTTACTCTTTATGATTTATTGGCATTTTTAGATTAAACTGCATTTCCTCCTTTTCGTAACTGCTTGCGGGGGAGTATTTTTGTTTCCAGTCAAGGATATTTGGAGCTTTGAAGGAAAATGAAGGAATAAAAGGGGCTTCACCTGTTTTTGTGACTGTGTTTATTTTGTATCCCACCCTGGGTCATCACGCTCCCCTCCAGGTGTGATAGGTAGAAATAGTAAGACATACAGAGCGACACAACTTGGAGAAGACTGACTTATAGAAAAGGGCTCCAGGGTAAGAGTTTGTGTTGCTGTGAGCTAATGATAAGTATTGAAGCACACCATCCTTTCCCAAGTGTACATGTTATTCAAAACCAAAACTGAACCTAGTAAAGTCACACAAAAGACCCAATTTTCTTGCCTTCTAGCTAGAAATGTGAATGTATGGCTAGTCCATGACATTTAGCAATGATTTAGAGGCAAATGAAAAAAGTGACCTTACGATCCTCACACTTACGGCCATTGTGGCATCCTCACAGTTGATCAAAATTCAGGTGTTTGGCCACTGGCATGTAAGTAATCACAGTTGAAGCATCCTGGGGTCCCATGGTCGTCATCTGCTAACCTTCCCAGCCAGTTTGTGACAAGCAAAGCCAATGGGGGGGAAGCCAGATTTGCTTAACAACCTCATGATTCACTTAACAACTAAAGCACCGTAGCAGAAAATGAGATAAAAATGTGTGCATGGCTCACTTAAAACTGCCTTGCTTAGCTTTTCTGGTCCCAATTGTGATCAGAACTGAGGTCTGCCTGTATACTACTGCATGTAAAGCGACTAAAAAGCAACCTCATCCTTGTTAGAATTAACTTGATAGACACTCCTGCTTTGTCCCAAAGGACATAGGATTCTCTTTTAATTATATTCAGCATACCTCCTCCTCCATAAGGCATTTGAGTGAACGTACGCCATCAAAAAGCTGTTAAGTTGTCTATGAAATAAAAGTACTTCTTCATCTCCTGAACTATTAAAAAAAAAAAACAGTATCTGAAATCTCTTTTGTTCTTTTCCTTCTTTTTTTTTTTCTTCCCCTACGCAGTAGCACTAACGTCTTTTTAAAATACCTTAGTATGAAAGACCTGAAGGAATAGCGGCTCTGATTCCATTAGTTTGTAAAATAAAGACCTAATGAACACTTCCTTTGTTCTTGAAGCTGTCCTGATAATAATAATAAAAAAAAAAAGTAGCTGGTAATTACTCAGTTGGAATGTCTCATGCTGAGAAAGGCACCATCAAAATCTTTATGGGAATAGCAAGGATTATTAAACTGCATTTGCCACAGCTTCCCCCGAGTTTTACTGTATTGTATTTTTTGGATTCAAGGGAATACTTATTCCGGCCAATTCCTCTTCGGGGAGCTTCACGGGCACGGAGTTTTCCATGATGGAAATGGGAGCAAATATGAAGGAGAATTCTCTTACGGGGTGCGAGAAGGTAAACGGGGCAGAATCTGTGTAACGAGGGTGGGATTCATATATTATGCTAAGCCGGTCTTTATTTAAACATGCTGTGATGCCCAGGTTTACACACATGGGGAAGAATTGACACATACCATCATTGATATGTTGACCCCACCTGGTGAAGCTGATTCCAGTGGCCTGAATTCACTCCCAATTCACTGAAGTGGGAGGCTGGGAGAGAAATCTTCTGCTCACATTTATTGGTGGGTTCGTTAATTAGTCGAGAAATGAGAATGTTGAATTCTCAAAATAGTTTTGGCCTAGGAGCACTGCATTAACGTTCCAGTCTAGTCCAGATGCTGATTTGTAACCAGGGTGCAAGAAAACACAGAAGAGCACAGAGTTGGAAGGGACCTTGGAGGTCTTCTAGTCCAACCCCCTGCTCAAGCCTACTTCCCAGGCTTGCCGATCCCTTCCACCAGCCGTATCCCAGACTACAGCCAGGGTCCCACAACTGTTAGGGACAAACAAGCAGCAACTTCTGTCCCAAAGTGGAAGGACACCAAAACAGCGACATCAGGGCAATGTTCTGAGGCAAGCACACAAGTTGTTTTCTTTGCCTTATGGTGTGCGTGTGTGATTGTTGGATCCACCTTTGCATTGTCCAGAGAGGTACTCTTGCTGCTTTCCATCTGTGTTTGGGATCAGTTCAGTTGCGTAGCTAGTGTTTTGCTTGTGTCAGCACTTCCCTTTTACACAAATGCTTGTAACTCACAAGAGCAAAAGTCGTTTTCTTCCAGCAATAAAACATAAAACAATCACAGCAGGTTTTCTTTATCCACCTTCTCCCCAACAACTTTTAGTTTTAGCTTTCAAATCAGCCAAGAAAATGACAGTGTTTATGCAGTAATTTGTGATTTAAAAAAAAAAAGCTTTGGGCATTGTTTCTCTCTCTATAACGCAAAGTCTTCTTCATAGGCCATGGGTCGCTGACGGAAAAGGATGGAGAGTCTTACCAAGGAAGCTTTCATAACAACAAAAAACACGGAGGAGGAAAAATGACATTCCCGTGAGTTTCTCTAATTATTTTGTTGGCCCTTTAGTTGGATTCAGCCTGAAAGCAGAACGTTCAGGAAGGAGCAATAACCCAAGATCCATAATTGGTTACAGAGCCCAAGAAGAGCCAGAGCAGAAGAGAAGCTGAATATGGTATATAACCAATTCACATGGCTTCGTCTGACTTAATAAAGCGCGCTCTTTCCCCTCAGTTCCCACATCATTGTGTCTGTCCTACCACCATGTGTGAACCAACCTTGAAGGGCTTCACGTGTGAACAGGACCAGGATGACTTAAGTAGCTAAACGGAGCTTGATTTTTTTGTGTTCAGATACGGCCAATGTGTGAAAAACAGTAAATTTTCCAAATGAAACTTCACTCTTGTGGACTTCCTGGGGGTGACCCTTGGTTTTGTTTTGGTTTTTTTTTTTTTTTTTTTTTTGCATGATAATCTGGGGGCGGTTTCCCCCCTTGCCATCTTTCACGGTATCTTTTCAATTTCCTAATTAAGCCCTGTAATTTCGTGGGCATACAAATACTTAATTAGGCCAGCTTAGCTTTTGAGCTCAGGTAATGCTGGGAATTGCTACGTGATGTGGTACCCAGCTTATTATCAGTTGCTTTTCAGGATACATCACTGATTGTTTTTAAAAAATTAGTTTTTTAAACAGCTCATTGCTGTTTTAAGAAATGCACTGTCCTTTAATTGATTTTTACATGGCTTTCCTTATCTCTATCCTATTTTCCTCCAAGGAAGCCCAGATTCATTGTTTTCCTCTTATTTTATTCTCACAGCACTCCTTTTAGCCAGTGGCCCCAAACCTTTGGGCACCAAGGACTGGTTCCATGGATTATATTTTTTTACCTGGATCAGGGGGAGGGCGTGGTTTCATGCGCTACCTAGATCTCACACAGGTTCGCTTGCTTGGTTACTTGATAAGGACGGCAACAGTGAAGGTAGAAATTTGAATCCAGGTTATTTCTACTTCTAGTTGTCACCATTATAAAGCTGGCATTCCCCCCGCTTTAAAGCTCATATACCAAATCACCTAAAATTATTCTCCTGGCTCTTTATTTTTAGAAATGGAGATAAATTTGAGGGTGACTGGATCCTGGATCAAAGACAAGGCCATGGAATACTTCAATGCCCTGATGGAACCGTGTATGAGGTATGAGAATGTGTCCCTTGGTTTTCCTTTAAGTTCTTTTAAGTGTAAGCTATTTAAATAAACACCTTTCCCGTGGCTCCATCGACACAGAATAAGCTCCCAGACACAACTGAATATGGCTACAATATCTGCAGTCCTGTGATGTAGTACAAAGCTAGAAAATTGAGTCACTTCACCACAATTCAGCTTGATAGGGGTTAGCCTGATTCATGAAACCAACCATTGCTTAACCTGCTTTGTGCTTACTTTTAAACTCAACTTCTTGTGGCCCCCTTTTTCCCCCCAAAAAGCTAGATGGAAAACAAATCCCTTGGGAACCCTCATACTGCCCATCTAAGCTTTTGCCCATAGGTTGCTTTGCTTCCTAAAATTTGCTGGAATGTTATATGTAGGCAGTGAGGTTTTTATATATACATATATAAAGAGCTGAGCCTGAGTTTTTAATTGAGGTAGATTATACATTATGGTCTTGTCTATTTCCCGTTGGTTAGAGGGGAAGTTAGGCGCATTTGTAGAATAAACCAGTTCCATTTGTTGAATAAACCAGTTCTAACCAGTTCCATTGGTTAGATGGGCAGTTGGGCGCATTTGTTGAATAAACCATGAATGAATTCCCTTGACTGACACTGTAAAACTGATGCTTTAGCTGTAATCAAATCTATCAGGTATCTCAACGCTGAAGTTCTGATACTTTTAACAGTTGCGTTTAACTGGACTTGGGATATTATCTGGTTTGGGATACTAATGGATTCCTGTTATATAGGCAGTTCTTCTTGTAACTTATTGTAAGGAACTGGGAATGTCTCGTTTGATGAAAAGAAGGACTAGGGGAGACGTGATAGCAGTCTTCCCATATCTCAAGGGCTGCCCCAAAGAAGAGGGAGTCAAACTATTCCCCAAAGCACCTGATGATAAAACAAGAAGCAACGGATGGAAACTCATCAAGGAGAGAAGCAACCTAGAACTACGGAGAAATTCCTGACAGTGAGAACAATTAATCAGTGGAACAACTGGCCTCTAGAAGTTTTGAATGCTCCAACACTGGAAATTTTTAAAAAGAAGTTGGATAACCATTTGTCTGAAGTGGTGTAGGGATTCTATTCTATTCTATTCTATTCTATTCTATTCTATTCTATTCTATTCTATTCTATTCTATTCTATTCTATTCTAACCGAGGCTATTTCCATGTTTATGCTAAGTTAGGCAACTCCATGCTCTTGCCAAGTTTTAGACTACAACACCCCATCTTCCTGTGCCATTCATCCTGCTGGGTGGGTCTGTTGTGAGCTGGAGACCAAAGTTTCCTGTTTAGTGCCGAGTGATCTAGAAATTCCATTTGTTTTTTTAAAATTTGGTGAGGATAAGATTCCTTTTCTTTGGCATCCCCATGCAACACATGGCCTGTCTGGTCTCATTACTCGGAATGTGCATAAATGACAATCAAGCGTGATAATGCAGGAAATTAAAAAATAGGCCCCCATCGATGATCTGTCTGCTAAGATGTCAGAGGCTTTCAGACCGGTGCTTCCTAGGCCAGCTGAGTATCCATCGATCTAAGCCGACAGAATTTCACAGCTTGGTGTAGCTTCCCTTTGCCAAAACGGAAGGGCTTACTCAACTGATTGGCAGCCCTTCCCCAAATTGCCCTCAAAGTACCGGATTGAAAACGGGGCTGCTTTCCTCCCTGACCAGGTGAATAAATATATCACAAAACAGTTGAGGCTTTCTAGAGCAGAGGTACCCAACCTCTGGACTGTTGACCAGCACTGGTCCTCAGCAAGCCAGAAACTGGTCTATGCAAAGAAGTGAAGCCCCATTTTGCATTGTTCTCAAAGATAAAGGGGGGTGGGTGAACGTCCATTGTATTCTTCCTTGGCATCTGATGCTGAGCTCATAAGTCAAGCCCCGCTGAGGATGCCACAAAACTAAGATAAACATTGTGGCTGAAATTCCAATAATAGGACAGGTTTGCCCAGGGTTATAATTTCAGTCGTCTTTTACCCATCGGTTCTTGGTTTGGCAAAAACAACCATTTTTTTCGCCACAAACACAATTTGCACATTGAGCCCTTCTCGTTGCAAATGTGCCCACAGCATCTTGCAGGACAGCACTGGGCTATACCTACACTGCCACTGTTCTGATGTGGGAGTGCCAGATTCTAGTTAACTGGTTTAACTAGAATCTGGAATTTCTCTTATTCTGGTCCACCTTGCAGGGATGTTGCTATGGGGGAAAACGGAGGGAGTACTATGGTAATAACTGATTTTGTGTTCAACCAGCAACTAAGGCTTCCATAAAAGTAAATACTTACTTTTTCTGTCCTCCAAAATGGAAGCCTGTTTGGTTCTTGACAGTCTTCAGACTTTAATTCAGAAAATCAGTAGGTTGTGATGGTCAGAACTCTGAGGAAAACGTTCTGGGTGAAATGTTTCATGAATCTTTACCTTGCCCCCAAATAATTCGAGGAAAGAGTTTTCAAGAAGGTTGGGGAGAAGTTCAACAGCGGTGCCCCGTCTCACAAGTTTCATTTCACGCTGTGGTTTTTGTTGCTGTTTGGCTTAGCTCAATACCTGCATCAGTCCATTGGGATAGATAAGTCATGATTTACGGCTTAGCGTGATGTCCAAAAGGGTTAAAGGAAGTTTCCACATGAAAGGGCAAATCAAACCTCTGACCTCAGTTGTGGCAATGAGAAACTAGTATACTGCTCCTTATCAAGACTGCTTCTGGATCTGTTTAGGGCACTGAAGCTGACTCATATTTTGTTAAACTTACCTTTTATATCATGCCTGCCTTCTTCCTGAGCTCCTCACACTTCTTGTAAATTCTCAGACCAAACACTGCCAGTAATTATAGATCTGCTGTTGCAAGATCAATCTACTGACGTTTCTTAAAAGGCTGCAAAGATTTCCAGTATTCCCGCCATAAGCCGTTAACTATGCATGAGAAAGAATTCAGTTTCAGACTCCATTTTCTACTTATGACCCTTATGAATCCTGGAGGTTCTTGCCTTTGGCTTTTCTTTTATCTTTTAATTTTAATGTAATGTTATCAAATACTGCAGATGTTGGTTGGTCTTTTCACAGCCACTCTCAGTGTATAAGGAGGTAGATTGGCTCTATTTATTGCTCTGGCTGTTTGCTGTTTCTTTTCTAAAAGCTTCAGTGTCATCGTTCTGGATTTTGGCAGTTTGGTAATAAATAAATAAAAAAGAGGCTGAGGGTAGGCATCAGTAGGAATTTCCTGATTGTATAGACCATTAGCCAGCAGAACGGGATGCCACAAGATCTAGGAAGGCCTCCTTTGCTACAGGTCTCTAGGGAGAGGCTGTAGGGAGAAATGTCCTGATTGATTTTGCACTAAGCAGGGGGAGAGTCAAGATGATCTCTAAGTTATTTTCCTGTTTTTTTATTCATTAGATTTTTAATTCCACCATTATTACTGTATGAGTAACTCAAGGTGACAAATGTACCGAATATTCCTCCTTTCTCCTGTTTTCCCCATGACAACAATTCTGTGAAGGGAGTTAGTTGGCTGAGAGAAAATGAGTGGCCCAATGTCACCCAGCAAACTTTTATGCCTCAGGTGGAACTAAAACTCCCTGTCTCCTAGTTTTTAGCCCAGCACCTTTAACAAATAGACCTACCCTTCTCCGTACTTCTAAATCAGTGTTTTTCAACCTTGGAAGCTTTTAAAATGTGTGGGCTTTAGTTTCTAGAGTCTCCCAGCTAGCATGTTGAGAAATGCTGCTATAAATCCTTTTTTTTCCTTCTGTTCCTAGCCTTTCAAATATAACATTGTGTGGATGGGATTTTTGAAAGCCTCATTGTGTTTCTGATTTTTTAAAAAAATATTTTTCTACATTCTTGTTTTCATGGCAGCCCCAACATTGACAGTAGATTTTTTTCCTCCCCTGTTGGCCTTGTACTACTGAGTTACGCAATATTTTGTGACCAAACGAGGATTGTAATCCTTATAATCTAGTGAGGATGAGTTATTTGCCAGCTTGAACTCTTGGAAAGACATAATAAAAATAATTTTAAAAAATTAATAAGCCAGGGGATAATGATCCCATGAGTGCACTGTTGTGTTTGTGTGTAACACAGCAATGGTGACATCTTATTTGCTGAAATACTGTGTTAGCTTGTGGTGAGATGACAGCAAATAAATTTAATTAATAAATAAGTCTGAAGCATTGCTAAACTGGCAATGGGGCCATCAGATTTAAACTCTCCCATAGTGATGCTGTCTTGTTTTCTACCACTTGGTGGCTCCCTCACAATTTGTTTGAAAAGTTCTTGAATGAAGTCAAATAAACAAATGCCATATCTAAATTCCTGGGATCTTTCTGTATTTGAACCTGAGACCGGAGGCAGGTAAGGCCAGGGAGGAAGAAGAAGAAGAAGAATCTCCTTTTTAGAGAGCTAACTTAAATTACCTCATAGCTTGTAAAATTCCAAATCAAAATGACCATTAACGGAGGAAACCTACATCAAGGAAAAAGAGAACATCGGGCAATTAATAGAATAGAATAGAATAGAATAGAATAGAATAGAATAGAATAGAATAGAATAGAATAGAATAGGTCTCTATCTGGAGACTCTCTTCCCATAAACCACAGCCTGAAGTGACCTAGTGCCCCATCTTCCACATTCAATAGATAAAAGGGGGGAAGCGTTGACGCTGGTAGGATAATAGCAGGGTAAAACCCAACGATCAATCGGAGAAAGGATGGTCAGTTTAAAAACGGCTGGAGAACTTCCCAAACTGTTATTTTATCCCATTGATGAGTTCTGTCACATCGTTATGTATGTAAGCTAACTCTGCCAACAGACATACTTGCAGGATTGCTCACCGAATACTATACATCCAATGAAGGCAACCCGTCACTTCTCAGCTAAAATTTCCCAGTTCCTTCAAATCCTCTTTACAGGACTTAGCTTCCAGTTTCCTGCTTATATATATAGGATATCCCTCTCTCTCTCTCTCTCTCTCCAGTTAGAGTGTGTGTATTTAATATATAAATATATACTGCGTATGCATGCACACACACAGCATATGCCTATAGCTAGGCAAAATTTTAAAGGACAACCTCCTCCTATGCCTGAAGATAAAAGTTTTCGATCAGTGTGCTACCTGCTCTAACTTATGCCGGCGAAACACGGATGCCAACCTCACAATCCATACAAAAGCTCTGAGTGGCGCAAAGAGCCACAGAAAGCTCCATACTCGGCATCACAAGGCAAGATAGAAAGACCCCGCATGCGGATTAGAGAACAGACGAAAGTATACAGTGCCATCCAAAGAGTAAAAGGATTGAAATGGAACTGGGCCGGTCGTGTAGCTAGAAGAACCAAGGGCAGGTGGACCAAGGCGGTCACAGAATGGATCCCACTTGATGAAAAGTATCGGCCAAAGAGACCTAAATAAGACAAGATGGAGTGTTCGGCGATGCCATGCAGGGGAATTCACTGGAGAAAGCCATTTATGCTGGGAAGAGTTACTGGTAGAAGGAAACCAAGCTGTCAAAGAAGACAGTGGCTGGACACCATCAAACCTGACACTAGCCAGAATATAGAACAAACTCAAAGAAATGTTGTAGGATCAGAAGTTGTCGCGAGATCTGGCCCATCGAATTAGCAAGAGTCGGACACGACTGACTGGATCACATCCATATCATCATCTGTTCTTGGATGAGCCACCCAGAATAGGACAGGCCTGTTTGGACTCAATTCACTGGGAGTATACTTTCCCAAGAATTTTGAAAATGCTATTTCAATTGCCGTTGGCTTTATAACCACCGTGTCTCCCTCTTGGCTGTCGTTCCCAGATCCTTTTTGTAACTAGCAAATAACCTCACACCTCCATCACACCAGCTGTTCAGTTCTGCAGATACAGCCTGTCTTCTTCCAGCGCTTGGAGTCAACATAAAAGCACCAATGCTTTGATTACCATTAGCGCGTTTTTCCAGATGTGTTTGAAGTGGCACAGAGCATCGCTCCGTTAAAATGTCGCCCTCGTTTGCCTTTTATTTACGTTTGGAGGGTTGAGCATTTCATAGCGCCTGTTAGTCTTGCCGTCGGTGTCTTCGTCTCCTGCCTCCAAGCGTGAGCGACAACTCTGAACAGCTGCCAAACACGCTAGCCGTTTGGGATAACGGAGGGAGGCTACCACAGAAAATCTTTCCCTTTTGGAAATCAGTGTTCATGTCGCTGGACAAACTTCCAGATTGTAGGTTTTGCTTCTCTGTAGGCTTTAGCAGCTCGGAATCTGGTACAGAGGACAGACTTCCTGTGGGATGTTTATTTAAAACTATATCTGGCATCTTTGTGATCCGCTTGACTGGGAGGAGGTGGGGAAGATGAGCCGCTTTGAGTAGATCACTTTGAACCTAACTCTTTGCCTGGTTCAGTCTAATGCAGGTTTCTCAGCCGTGGCAACTTAAAGAGTTGTGGACGTCAACTCCCAGAATCCCCCAGCCAGCCTGCTGGCTGGGGGATTCTGGGAGTTGACATCCACAAGTCTTAATATTTTAAAATAATATTTTCTTTCTGAAGCATCTTTTGCTGGGAGCAAGTAGGAAAGGTCCTTCCCTGCTGAAAACCAGGAGAAAAAATGGAATCTAGCATTCTATACTTTCTCCATCTTCTCCTCCAAGAATAATGCTCTTAGCTTAACCCTCCCATTTACCTTCCCAAAGGCCCATGAGGTAGACTACGCTGGGCAGGGGAAGATTGAACAACTTCAAAGACGACCAGTTTTGGGATCATAAAGTGAGGTGGATGAATACCTATAAAATCTATAACACAGTTTGTTTGCTTTTAGCCTAGTTTATTGTATGAAGTTACCCACTGGATTTTCCTCCACATAACCAGTTGGAAGAAACCAGTTTTGTTTCCTTAAACAATGGTTTAATAACAACTGGGTTTTTTTTAGTTTTTTATTTTTTAAAAATTTTACTTTGCCTGAAACGTAACTTTAATTACTGGGGCTGGTTTAACAAAGCAGAATCGCATCATCCAGGCCTACAGCATAATGCATGAACCAGCAATTTCTTACAGCAGAATTTAAACAGCCTTTTCAAAGCTTTTCCAAATTCCATTCCTTGCTGCGGATTTGTTCCTTCGGCAGAACAAATGATGGGAGGTTCCCCCTCCCTCCCCCCCTCCCCCCATTTTCTGACAACATTTCTCTCCTCGCAGGTGGAAAAGGAGCCCATAAGGTGATCCACCTGCTTTGGTGTTGCTAACAGGTGTCTCGAGCAGCGGGTCTTCCTTTGGAAGGGGAAAAAAAAACAAA
The DNA here is from genome assembly GCA_033807585.1 of Hydrophis major. Taxonomy (NCBI): domain Eukaryota; kingdom Metazoa; phylum Chordata; class Lepidosauria; order Squamata; family Elapidae; genus Hydrophis; species Hydrophis major. Next base: position 14,184,957 of record CM066342.1, on the reverse strand, counting down.
AATTAGAAAAAAAGACAAACGTGGCATAGCCAAAATACACAACGGTGTACAAATAACCACAAAGAAGCAGCACACAGGAAAATGCCCCGGAGCATCTGCTAATGGAGAATTGCACGCCGAAACCAGCAATGAGCACAATAGTCTCAGGCAAGGGGACAGAGAGGTTGACAGGGGACAGTTTTTAGGGGACAGGCACCTGCTTCTGAATGAGGTTCCTGCCGTCTGCAAGCCTCTGGAGACCTCAGGGAGGAACTGACAGTTGAAAAGCCAGGGTGAAAATTACAGGGTCGTAGCTTCCACGCGCCCAGAAGGCAGCCGGAGAGAGGGCAGACTTTTGAGACCTTTCTGTTGGGGAAAGGAGAAGGTGTGACAAGGTCTCAGCCAGCTCATGACGCCTTGTTTGTGCTCAGGATCAATCCGACCCACCTTATGGAAATGATACCGCCGTCGGAGGCTTCCAACAAATGATCCAAAATTAATTGCAATAAGAGGTATAATAGCTGCTCGGCTAGGAACAGAAACACTGTCAATGAAGTTAAAATTGCTTCCTCAAAAGTTAAATACATGTTTCTTGCCTTTTTAATTTCACAACACCTTTTTCTTATTTGTAAGCAAGAAGAGACTCCCAAGCTGCTATTCACAGTGCTCATTTCCGAAAGATAGCAATATATGTATTCATACATGTTTTCTTAAGTTTTCACGGGTACTTACATGTATGTATTTATATTCGTATATATTAAATATTTCACACACATCTTACCCATCAGAACCAGGAGGAAGAGAGAAAAAAAATCAGTATAATTGCCCCAAATACAATACCGTAACAGCTGCCTCTTGATAAGGCAGTGTAGTAGTTTCCCATTCATGGCTCCTAATGCAGTTAGTTGTAAATATGTATTTATATCTCCATTTAAGGATTCGAAAGCCGAACTAACCAAGGCAGCTGGCCATCTTTTCTTTTTTCTTCCCCCCCTCAAAACGGTTACATATATTTGGAACAAAGGAAAATGGCCGCTTTGAGAAAAAATGGGAAAGAGAATGGGAAAAGAGGACATCCATGTCCATTTATTTCTGCCCCACTTGGTAAGATTAGGCAGGTGGGGTCACTCCCATGTCCTAACACGTCCAACAGATTAGGATCCAATAGATCCCAATACATCCAGTGCAGGGAATGAACCATTACGTGCGTTGGGAAGCAGATCTTCCCTTTTTGCAGCACCTACCCTCTACGGATATATTGGCTCCCTCTCTCATGATGTCCCCAAAGTCTCTAAAACTCAGGCTGTTCCTCTGGACTTTTGGGAAGCCTGGTTTTAAACTCCCGTGTGTGTGTGTGTGTGTGTGTGTTTCACTTGAAGTGTATGTTCTTTTTCCCTTGTGGGTCATCGCCTTCCTTTTTCCTGTTTTAGATTTTCCTCCTTTTCAAAGCTTAAGCCGTCTAGAGTGGTCCAGAGCTAGGCAGCTTCTAATCCATCCTCGTTTTAAACAACCCCATAACCCATGGAATAGCTTTTGCCTCCTGCAGTTGTGGGCGTTCCATCACCGGAGGCTTTCTAGAAAAGATCGGACATCCACTTGTCCAGGATGGTGTAAGGACTCCTGCCTTAGCTAGGGGGGTGGACTGGAAGACCTCCAAGCTCCCTTCCAGCCCTAGGAGTTGTATGTTCTGGTTGAGCCTGTATAATTCCCGTTGCCAACTGGGATTCTGTCCCAGGTTCGGTTCTGGACAGTCAGCCCCCTTTTGACATTACCTCCTGCCCCATCTGGTTTTGTGCTCCTTGATTAGACAGGGTGTGTTTGTGTGTGTGTGTTTGTTTGGAGGGGGGGGGGGAAGAAACGTGCTTTGGAGCCCAGCCCCAAGAGGATAGCAGCGTGCCTAGAGCCTTTGCTTGACCTTTAATTGGTGTTGGAAAAGACCAGATGGAAACCAACGATTGATTGACTTTAATTGGAAATCCGCAGTGGGAGATTGCCAGCTACCGAAAGGTTGCGGCGGCTGCTGCTTCTTCTTCTTTCTCTCTCTCTCTCTCTCTCTCTCTCTCTCTCTTTTTTTTTTTTTTCCCTGTCCGGAGAAAATGAGGGCCTAAACCCCCACCCCCACCCTGTCCCAAGGGGTCTTTGGTGAGCTGTGGTTGCTTGTACATTCGCCGCCCTTTTCCCCCCACTTCTCCACACACGGGGAGTGGCTTCCAGGAATGTCAGCCCTTCCAGGCTTCTCCCTGTGTTACATCGCTAAGCAACTTTTGGGAAACCTTCACCCCTCCCCTCTACCCACCCACCATCTGGGAAAAGAAGGCAGGCAACCGGGCGGATGGGAAGGTGTGGATTTAACCCGCAAGGGGAGCCACGTTCTATGTCGGGGAGCAGCCCGTGATTCAACTAATATATGTACGTGTGAAGAAGTGCAAAGCCAAACCATGGTGTGTGTGTGTTGTTGTTGTTGTTTTTTTCTCTCTCTCTCTCCTTTTTTCTCAAAGCATGATGCAAAGGCTTATGACAAGAAGAAGACCGGTGATGCACCGGCTGGCTCTTTCCCCACAGACAGTCTGTCGCTGATGGGTGTGTGTCCCTCCAGCCCAACTGGCTGACTCGTGAGGAGGCAGCCACCCTCCTTTCAGCGGGCTAAGGGCCAAACTGCAAGGAGGGTCTCAGAATGGATTGTGACACAAGCCCCCCACCTCGCCTGCTCCCCCCCCCTTTCCTCCTGCTGGTCTTCTCATTCCAGGATTGCTTCCTCCTAACGGAGGCCTTCAGCCTTACTTGGACTACACCTCCCCTCGTCCCCAGCCAGCAATCCCGCCCCCACAAGCCATCCTAGTCCATGGGGCTGTGGCAGCTACCTGACTGTATGGCCTCTTAAGAGGCTGGGAGGTTGTCTGGCTTGCAATGCTGATGCAAAGACCCCGTTTCTGGGCGGGAGGGATGTATCTCATCCCTGCCCTGGGTCCATTTCTGGTCTAAAGCAGCAGATGTTGACCCTGGGTTTCCACAGGCATCCTTCGGCCTGGTTCTTGAATTAACCCACATCTTGGGATCACCCAGCATATTGAATATCTTAAATTAGCCACACGGCTTGAGTCCCCTTGACTCTCACAGCTGCTAGCCAGCAAAGGAGAATGCTTTACCAAAATGGGGAGCGGGGGGGGGGGGAACGGACCCAGAAGGATCCAACTTGCTGAATCTTCTCCCCCACCGGCACTTGCTTTTCAATGGCTTGGGCAGCTGCTCCCCTCCTCTCCCCTCGCCTTCCTCCCCCCCCCTCTCCTCCCACTATTTTGGGCGACAAACTTGTTGTGAGCGTCAAGAAGAGAGAGCGGGTGGCAGAATTGTTGAGTCTTTTGGGATCCATCTGGGATTTGCTGGCAGCTCGGATAAATTTAGAGTCATAGTAGCACTTCGTTCCACCCTCCCGTCAGCCGTCAGCGCCTGGATCCCGGCTGTCACACTCCTCCTGCACCCACACTATGCGCCAGCCCACCCCGTCAGCCTTGGGATTGCCACATGCCGCTTGGAGAGCCCGAAGCTGACCGCCACTCTCCTGACCGGGGAAGGGACTCGCCCACGGGAGGCGAAGAGGGAGTCGCCTCCCGTGCTCAGGTTTTTCTAGCATGCTGGGTGCCAATTCGGGCCGCGTCACAATCTCACAAGGGCCTGTGGTCGTCTTCTGTCTCTAGACTTTTGCAATTTTGCAGCCCGGTCTTAGGTCCTCTGAAGTTATCAAGAGTCATAATCTCCAAGGACAAACACACCAAATTGCAAGATCAAATCAGGGGAGTCCTGCACCCTGGCCTTCCTTCCCCCCTCCCCCCCAAAAGCAAACCACCCCTCCATTCTTCCACGCTCCCTTTTGGAGCCCAGAAATGTGTTCCTCTTCGCTGCCCTATCACATCAATGGCATCATTTGGGAGTTTCTTTGGGTGGCCTGCCCCCTGCCCCCATGCATCCTTCCTCCCCTGCTTTTCCCACTTGAAGATTTTCACCACCCATCCCTCTCCAGGCCTTTCCATAGCCACCCAGTTGGATATCTTTGGCCTAATCCTTTATATATATATATTGTTTTCCTAGAGTCTCCAAGTTTGAAACCCGATGCTCGCTTTCTTTCTTTTGTCCTGTTCCATTCATTCATTCATTCCTCCTTCCCCCCCCTTCCCCTTTCATCTGTTTGAAGGGACAATGGAGAAACGATATGTTCAATGGACAAGGCTGTATGATCCATTGTTCGGGTGTCATCTACGACGGGCTCTGGCATAACGGCTCCCCTCTGGGTACGTGCTCCAGATTTACGCAGTTCAGTTCGTAATGAGACACCCTCCCCTGGAAGGATGCCCTGCCTTTCCCTTGATTTGATCTGGCCTCAACTTCGCTCTCTCAGCTTGTCTAGCCAAAGAGTTTAAAAGCAGCAGCAGCAAATCCAACATTGGGGGTATGGAGAGTTCTCTGGGCCGGGGAGAGGCAGCTGTTTGCAGCAGAACTCAGAAGCCCCGCTTTAAATGCTGTGAGGCAGTCCTCTTTTCACACATGATCCCCATTCAGGCCTCCGGAAAAGAAAAGGAAACTTTAGGAAAATTGCCAGAAGTTTGTGGTGATCTTGGCTGGGGATCCCTTGGGTGAACAGGACAGGCAGGCAGGCAGATAGAGATGATAGATAGATAGACAGACAGACAGATAGATAGATACAAAGATAGATAGATTTTAGATTTAGATTTAGAGTTTATTTGTCATTACACTTGCAAGCGGGTGCAACGAAATGAGGTGCTCTTCCACAAGTAAAAACTGGACAAACACCACTAAAAGAAAAAAAATTAAATTAAATTAAAACTAAACACAACCGACCATACAATGATCTCTATGCAATTTAAAAATGTAAAACCCCATTACTCTCATTCACTTCCACATAAATCTTATGACCCTGCATTCAAACTCAAAACTGCACTTGGATAAAAACTATTCTTAAATCTGGTCGTCCTAGATAGATACATAGATAGAAACATAGATAGAAACAGATACATAGATACATAGATATGGGTGGGTGGATGGATGGATAGATGATAGATAGATACATAGATAGATACATAGATAGATAGATACATAGATAGATAGATACATAGATAGATACATAGATAGATACATAGATATGAGTGGATGGATGGATGGATGGATGGATGGATGGATGGATGGATAGATAGATAGATAGATAGATAGATAGATAGATAGATAGATAGATAGATAGATGATTTATTAGAGCTAGGGTCTTCAAACTTGACAGCTTTAAGACTTGTGGGACTTCCAACTCCCAGAATTCCTGAGCTAACATGACTGGGGGAGGAATTCTGGGAGTTGAAGTCCACAAGTCTTAAAGCTGTCAAGTTTGAAGACCACTGTGTTAGAGCCACAGTGGCGCCGTGGTTAGAATGCGGTACTGCAGGCTACGTCTGCCGGCTGCCTGCAATTTGACAGTTCAAATCCCACCAGGCTCAAAGTTGACTCAGCCTTCCATCCTTCCGAGGTGGGTAAAATGAGGACCCAAAATTGTTGGGGGCAAGATGCTGACTCTGTAAAACCACTCAGAGAAGGCTGTAAAGCACTATAAAGCGGTATATAAGCCTGTGCTAAGTGCTATCATAAAGGCATAGGATGAGGTCTTCACTTAGTGGGACAGTTGTTTAAAAGAAAGGTCACATGAACACCTAGTCAGGTTGGCCAAGTCATCTTCTGTCTAAAAAAAAAAAATGATTTCCACAACTGGCGGAAGTTGCTGTGAAAACTAATTTAATTTCCTCCCCTAAACTTAGAGAAATGAAATTTTCTTTGAAGTAGACCAGAATAGACAACGATGCATGTCTTTGCTTCAAAATATGCTCTTATTAATTGCCTGCGTTTCGAGGCTCCCCCTTGCGGGAAGCATTTTGCCAATCTCCTGTCCCTGGATGCCTATTTTTTAGGAAAGATAATGGTGTTTAAATGTCCCAGCTTGTCTTTCCAGGAGTGGTAACCACCAAATGTCTGTTGAACATTTGCAGGGCAAGCAAAGACCATGGCAATTATAGGACCAGAGGTGGTTGACGCAAGTCAAGGATCAGTTCTTACTTTTCATGTCCAGCTGCAGACCGATAATGGAGAGCTTTCTAAAAGTAAGACTGCCATTTTTTTGGGGGGGGGGGAGCTTTGTGGCACTCCGTAAAATAATATCTATGGGTTACAAGAAAAATAGCCCCTTCCATTTCAGACAGATGGGTTGTTCAGTCTCTTGTTGAAAATTTCCAGTGATGGAGCACCTAAAACTTCTGGAACAGTTTATTGTTCTCCCTGGCAGGAAGTTTCTCCTTAATTCTAGGTTGCTTCTCTCCTTGATTAGTTTCCATCTGTTGGTTCTTGTCCTGCCTTCTCAGGTGCTTTGGAGAATAGCTTGACTCCCTCTTCTTTGGGGCATCCCCTGAGATACTGGAAGACTGCTATCCTGTCTCCCCTAATCCTTCTTTTCACTAGACTAGACAGAGCCAGTTTCTGCGACTGTTCTTCATCTGTCTTCATGAAAGTTGTCAAAGTTGACAAACTTCTCAAGCCCATAAAAAATGTTTTTTTGGGGGGGAGTATCTGTAGTCCCTGTCTCCATTCTAGAACAGTGGGAGACATCCATTCCCTAGGCAAGAATGCAAAAGGGTAGCTTTGTGGGAAATTAAGTCAGGAGTACTTTAATGTGGGCTGCCATTTTAATTCAAACCTTTTTAGACCTTTCAATCTCAGGAGCATCCAGGTTTCTAGATACAAATCTCTTCTTTCCCCGTGTCTTGTTTTCCTGCCCAAGTTTCATTCTTCACAGGTAAATCATTCCACAGCTTTTGCACTTCCTAAAATCGGAGCAACAATGACCCTGTACAAGCTACCAGATTAGACACTGGGCAATTCAAAGCCAAAATCAACTTAAATCATCCTTGTTTTAAAAACAACAACACAAGATTCTCATTTTTCTTGCAAGAGGCTCCAGTTCTGCTCTCACTCAGCACCTAAGAAGCCCCCTTTCTTAAAGACTGTGTTAGGATCCCATGGTGGTTTATCCTTTAGACTTCCTCATCATGTTTCTCCATATTGCTAATATCCTCTTAATCCCAGATAACCACAGCCATGCTTGTTCCGAAGAGTCCATTTTAGCTCTTTGCTAATGATTGATTACTATTTAAAAGAAAAAAAAAAAAACCCGTTTAAAGCTTCAGGGGAAACCCTGATTTTCGAAAAGAGGGGAAGGTTTCTGTTGATTCTAGAAGGCTTGTGTGGACTTCTAACCCATTTTGTTTCAAATTACTGCCGGAGAAGTCGAGGCTGCCTGCAGCAGGTGGTGGTAATTAAACGCCTGTAGTTGTCTACGTTTTTTCCGGGTGTTTGTGGGCTTATCTGAATGTGCTGTTTGTGTTGCTTTTCCTCCTCCTCTCCTCTCCCCTTGAAATTAAAATTAAAAAAAAAAAAAGAATAAAAATGGGACCACATTCCAAATTTCATCCCGTGGGAGAACGATTCTTCTTCCATTGTGACATAGAAATAGAGACATGGTCGAAGTGGAGGGAGAATAATGGTTTGTCCCCAAAAGAGCATTGGGAACAGGATGTGGCAGGATAGAAGATCGTCCTGGGAACCATGGGGTTTATTCTGCCCTTTGTTTGGATTCAGTTGCATGTGTCTTCCAGACAGAGCATGGCAAACGGGGCCTTTTTTCTTTCCTCACAACATTGAGAGCATCTGTTGAAACTCAGTAAGAAGAAATTCAAAACCAATAAAAGGCGGAAATTGTGGGATCCGCGGTGCTCTCTGAGTTTCATTGTTTTTCTTGCAAGACGTTTCATTACCAAACGAGGTAACATCGTCAGTGCTTAGAAGGAGTGGGGTTTACTCTCTCTTTATATAGCTAGTACTTGACTTACAACCACCCAAATCTCTGTTGCTAAGCAAGACAGCTGTTAAAAACAGTCAGGCCCCATTTTACCCCCTGTTTTGCCAATCGTTAAGGGAGTCACAGAAGTTCTTAAGTGAATCATCCTGCGGTCGTTAAGCAGATGAAACCATGGTTTTCTCTTGGCCTTCTTCTTTGATCTCTTAGGCGAAAGGGGCCGACTGCTGGAGATTATGGCCAGGAACAGAAAGATCACCTGTCCCGAAGGCTGTCAAACCAGCTCCCATGAATCGGTGGAAGCAATCAAGAAGCAACCAATTTTGTAAGTGGCAGGTTTCGTTTCTGGTGCACCTCTTCTGGATCTCCAGGACTTCCAAGCCATGTTTGGCTTAATCAGAGTCAGGCGAATGCGATACGGAGGGTTAATGGCAGGCATCAGTCATGGAATTCGAGTCAACCATCGGATAAGGAAAGGAACCCATTTGAACCTCTGCGATAGGCTCAGGGTGGGATCTCCTTCAACCCTCCTGTTTTACTCCGATGTAAAAAAAGACATTGAGACTCTAGAAAGAGTGCAGAGAAAAGCAACAAAGAGGATTAGGGGACCGGAGGCTAAAAAACGGTTGCTGGGATGATGTGTGTCTAGTCCAAGAGTCTTGCAAACTAGGCAAGTTTAAGACTTGTGGACTTCAACTCCCAGAATCCCTGAACTAACATGACGAGGAGGAATTCTGGAAGTCCACAAGTCTTAAAGCTATCGAGTTTGAAGACCTCTGGTCTAGTCTAATGAAAAGAAGGACTAGGGGAGACAGGATGGCAGGGTTCCCATATCTCAGGGGCTGCCCCCAAAGAAGAGGGAGTCAAGCTCTTCTCCAAAGCACCTGAGAAGGCAGGACAAGAAGCCATGGGTGGAAACTGATCAAGGAGAGAAGCCACCTGGGATTAAGGAGAAATTTCCTGACAGGGAGAACAATTCATCAGTGGAACAACTTGTCTCCAGAAGTTGTGAATTCTCCAACACTGGAAGTTGTTAAAAAGATGTTGGATAACCATTTGTTTGAAGTGGTGTAGGCTTTCCTGCCTAAGCAGGGGTTGGACTGGAAGACCTTCAAAGTCCCTTCCTACTCTGTTATTCTATTCTATTCTAAACTCCTTCATAACCCTGTTAAGCTACTGCACCGTTTGTTTAAATTTAACAGAATAACAGAGTTGGAAGGGACTTTGAAGGTCTTCTAGTCCAGCCCGCTACCTGAGGCAGGAATCCTTACATCATCCTGGTCAAATGGTTGTCCAATCTCTTCTTGAAAACCTCCGGTAATGGAGCATTTACAACTTCTGGAGGCAAATTGTCCCACTGATTAATTGTTGTAACTGTCAAGAAATTTCTCCTTCGTTCTAGGTTGCTTGTCTCCTGGATTAGTTTCCATCCGTTCCTTCTTGTCTTGCCTCTTCAGGTGCTTTGGGGAATAGCTTGATCCCCCTTCTGTGGGGCAGCCCCTAAAATATTGGAAGACTGCTATCATGTCACCCCCTAGTCCTTCTTTTCATCAGACTGGACGTACCCAGTTCCTGCCACCTTTCTTCGTAAGTTTTAGCTTCCATTTGGGGTATACCTCAACCTTATGGCCTGTAAGCTGTGTTTGGTGGCTTAGCTTCTGCATGAACTAGGCTGCTGTCACTTTGCCAACAGGCCACTCTTAAAACCAACCTCTTGATTTCCACAGGGTGGGCAATCTGGCGCCCACGAGCCTGCCTTCCAAAAAGGTTTTGAAAATTAAAATAATTAAACAACTGGAACCGTGCCAAGCAGTGCACTATTCTCTCGCAATATTTGTTTCCAAGAATGTTTTCCTGGCAGGTGGCTGGGAACTGTGTTCAATGTGATGGATATTTTATGAATAGAAACTTCTCCCTTGGCAGCACTTTGGGTCTGCGCTCAACCCCCATGCTTTCCAAATTCTGCATGTGCTCTCAGTCCAGAGGACTGACTCCCTTGGCTCAATTTGCCGTATTATCCGAGTTTCCTTTGCCACAGCCAGCTTGCAAATCTCTCCTACGATGAGAACCACTTTGGGTTGGGGCCTCTGGCTTTGTTTCCCTCCACTGAATTTGGAAATCACTTCCCTGATACCCAGAGGTGGGAAGCTGAAAACCTGCGCAGGCTGGAACACCGGAGAGACATACTTTGAATGCTTTCCCGAAAAAGAAGACAAGAAAAAAAAGCCTGGACTGCCAGCTCAAGTAGACAAGAAGCAACGAAGTGGAAACTCATCAAGGAGAGAAGAAATGGAATGAAGGAGAAATGTCTTGACAGTGAGAACAGTTAGTCAGTGGAACGGCTTGCCACCAGAAGTTGGGGATTGCTCCATCACTGGAGGCTTTTAAGAAAAGACTGGACAGCCATTTGTCTGGTGGTCTGTGAGAAAATGTTGGTGGTCCTCAGAGAAATGTCGTCCCCCCCAAAGCACTTCCCCCCCCCCAAGCAATTAATCCAGGCTGCATGGGAACACAAGGCTGTGCTGCCCACATGGCTCACCCACCCGCTGGCCCCCACCCTTCAGCCAAGCGCAAACCTTATCTTGAGTAGAGCCACGCAACTGGAACTGGAAGGTAAGACTAATGGCGGGGGAAGGAAATCCGCCCCGGCGTGGCTTTTGCTGACGTTGGTGGGAAAATTGGTCCCATATTCCAGAGCTGCAAGAGTCACACAGGACTGGCCTTTTAGTCATCCCGGAGTAGCAGCTCCTCCAGTCCACGGCAGGCCGGTGCATCTGGGTGGAGAAGCATCTGTTCCAGGATGACCCGTCTTGTCACCACTGCAGCTCTGGAATAGGGGACTGACTTTTGCACCAACGTCAGCGAGCCACCGTCAGTCAACATTCCTATTACTGGTCCACGGGATTTAAAATTATGAGTTTGGTGGTCCCTGTGGTCCGAAAGGTTGGCGACCCCTGGACCAGAAGACCTCCAAAGTTCCTTCCAACTCTTGTTATCCTGTATGGCGGCCCTCTATCTCAGAGGTCTCCAAACTTGGCAACCTTAAGACTTATTGGACTTCAACTCTCAGAATCCTCCAGCCAGCTCTACTCCATGAAGTAGAAGGTTCTGCCAGAATGATGGAATTGTGTTTTTCTGAGGAATACCTGGAGAAGGGTTAGGCCTCACAAGGTTCTCACAATTGTTTGTCTGTCTGTCTGTCTGTCTGTCTATCCAATGTAAGGATTGCCCATCGCTCGGAGCAACGATGCTTTAGCCAACATAATTGGATCCTTCTGCACAAGAGACCATTCAGCCCCACCGCCTTCTTGGAGCCTCCTACCTTGCTTTCACCTCCCTCATAGGGGAAGCCCTAGCTGTTCTTGGTGTGTTTTACTCACAAAGAGGCCACCACCAGCCGGTGAGAACGTCCTCCCACTTTGCCCAAGACTTCTTTTATGGGAGAAGAATTTCCTGAGAAAACGTCTCTAGAACTGGCCCATCTCCCTCTTCTAGCTCAGGGAACATGGGATCTTTCAGATCCTATCAGCTGTCTTGCGTTTGTGGCTTGCAATCCCAAGTCATCTGTGCCCGAGTCAGTCTTGGTTCTGTTTTCTTTTGGGGCAGGAAGTCTGGGGATTCCAGTTACTCTTTGATGACCGTCGCATCTGCAAGCCAACCCCCGCAAGCCATCCCACCAGTTGTCAGCAAATCAGGACACGCCAGCCCTGAATTGGTCACCTCCCACGAAAGGAAGGCAGGGCATGAAACAAAGAACAGTAAGTAACCACGATGAAATTTAGTTTAGCTTAGCTCAGCTTAGCTTACTTTGTCATTGCACCTCGTACAACAAAATGAAATGCCATCTTCAGTGTACATCGTGTAACGATAAAAATAAAAGACAAACACACCAGCTGGTTTGAGCGCAAGGTTTAAGAAACGAGTCAGGGTAGAAAGGAGAAGAAAATCTGTGGTGCCTTTTGTATGCTAATGGATGGCTGTGAGAACATTCAAAGTTTGCACTGGCATCCTTCAGAAGAAATTAGAGAGTTTGATTTCCAAATTCCTGAGGGGCGGGGACCCATGTATTAAACAGCTTCGGGGCAGGGGAGGGGAGGGAGTTCTTGGATCAATCCGAGCCTGCTTTTGAAACAGAGAAAAGCACTCATTTCATCTGCTCTTTTTGCCAAACCATGATGCCCCGTCTTCCAAAAGGAGAGAGAATAAAAACCACTTCGTGTGGTTGGTCGCTGACACTTGAGTTGCAAGCTAAGGCATGACAGCCTCTAGACCCAACCCTGTCCTGTTTTGGCAGTCTCCTCAGCTTTGTGTCACTCAAACTTTGCCGCGGCCTGGTTTCTTGTCACCGAAGGAGGCAAGATGTCAATTGGGTAATTTCCTCTGACTCCAAACCTTCCTTTCACTCCCCTTGAATCTCCTCTCCTTTCTGCTCTGCTGCTAGATGCTCAAAACCTTATCCGTTTCTGTTCGAGGGCCTGCTTTATAAGATTAGGGCGAAGGAAACAACCGTAGGGGACTTTTTAATCATTCGGGACTTGAATCCAGACCAAAGGAAGGTTTACTTGAAGGCGGGTCAGAGAGGAGAGTATGGAAGAAGATTTCAACCTGTGCGAAAGGGGCTGATGAGAGCTCTTTTTAGACTTGGCCCACGAGTTTGAAGGCTGCCTTGTATCAGGGGCCAAGTGAGCTTTGCACAGCTCATCCTCGACATGCAACAGTTCATTTAGCGACCGTTCAAAGTTACAGTGGCACTGAAAAAGTTACTTCTGTCAGAGCGTGACTACTATTATGAGACAACCCAAAAGCAAAACACAGCACACACATACTTAGACATTTAACAGTGATTTATATACAAGACATATACAGAAATATACATGGTAGGCAAATGCCTTACAAGCAATCAATCTTCTTAACTCTACACTGAGAACTCTGCAATGGATACAGGACACGAGGAGAGAGAACATGCCCTCTAATGGCTGCCTTTGTATCGACACCTTTTAAAGAGGTACCCATACATAGTCTTAAAAAGGCAATATCAATGCTGATTCATCCTCATTGCATCAGCCTTACAGCAACTGGTCAGCTCTTAAATCTCAATACCGTAACAATCTCGAACTGTTTTTCACAGCATCCCCACAGTTCAAGTGATCAAAATTCAGACATGTGGCAACCAATTCATATTTATGACAGTTGGAGTGTCCCAGGGTCAAGGAGGAAGTCATATTCACTTAACAACCGTGTTACTAACCTAACAATTGCAGTGATTCACAACCACTGCGACAAGAAAGCTTGGAATTTTGGGGAAAAAGAGCTCTTTTTTATCTCCTCATCTCCACCTTGGACAGGCCCTTCTCTTCCTTTCTCTCCACCTACTCAGAATTGTGACTCAAGGTTTACTATAATCCCAGTGAGTGAAAACTGCCAACTCATCTTTTGTATAAATATACATTCACTACCTATATTATTATTTTGGCTTCCTCTAAAGGGCTTTGTTGACAGGTGACATTTTTCCTTCATAAATACCCAGGTATTATTTACAGGCCAGCGATTTCTGAAATTATTCAATGGAAACCTGAATATTGAGATCTTGGGAGTTGAATCCGAGTTTAATCACCCTGGTTTATTGTGAGCCATAATATTCAATCCACCTATATCACTTGATACATTGTAAATACATGATCTGAATCTTAATTTGCTCGGCTCACGAGACAAATTAGGGAGAAGCCGAGCAGTTGTAAAAACAACCTCTATATTCGGGCTCCAGGAGAGTTTATTTTGATAGCCCCAACGTACACAAAATCCTTTGATTTTATCCTTTTTGCCATTTCTGTTTTGGTCATATTAAATCTAGTTAGGCTTTTGTTTCTATTCTTCCAAGCAAAATAAATGTTTATAAGGCCCTTATGTAACACCTGACCCTCCTTGCTTTAAGTCATCAGAAGATTTAGAAATAGTAAATAAACAAGCCATTTTTGGAGTATTCCCTTCGGGAGTGTTTCTGTTGTAATATTCCTGATTTTGAATGGAAAGATATTGGAGAAAAATAGGTTGAAGCCAGCCAAAATGGGTCAGATTCCCTTATCCAGCTGGTACTACAGTAAAATGACATTTGTGGAACAGAGGGCCTGTAATGAATCCTTGAGTGCCAGTTTGTTGTAATAGTGAAGTAGTTGGACCAGAAACAGGGTTGAGTTAGTTATAGTCCTTCTTGAGGCATGAAAGTCACCCAGGTGCCTTTGGGGAAGTCATTCTCTCTCAATCCAATCCACCTTGCAGGGTTGTTGTTGTTGCCGGGGGAAACAGGAGGAGGGAGCATTAAGTACATTAGTAAGGTTGTATATAAATCTAATGATAATAGTAATTGTAACAGCTCCAAAAATTTTAGCCAATATGGTCCATAACAGTCCTGATAACATCTGAAGAGTATCAGGTTGGCAACAGTTTTGATGTTAGAATGAGATTTTGATTATCTGGTAAAATCTTTCAGCAGTCCCTTCCTTCCTTCCTTCCTTCCTTCCTTCCTTCCTTCCTTCCTTCCTTCCTTCCTTCCTTCCTTCCTTCCTTCCTTCCTCCATCCATTGCTCCTTTGACCCTCTGCCTTCTTCCCTCCTTCCCCTCCCTCTTCTTCCCTCTTTTTCCATCCATCCATTGCTCCTTTGACCCTCAGCATTCCTCCCTCGCTCTCTCCCTCCTTTCTTTCCTTCCTTCCTTCCTTCCTTCATCCATCCATCCATCCATTGCTTCTTTGACCCTCTGCCTTCTTTCCTCCCTCCCTCTGTCCCTTCCTTCCTTCCTTCCTTCCTCCCTTCCCTTCTCTTCCCTTCCTTTCCCTCCCTTCCTCTCCTTCCTTCCTTCCTCCATCCATCCACCTATCCCTCCTTTGACCCTCTGCCTTCCTTCCTCCCTCCCCTCCCTCTCCTTCCCTCTTTCTCCATCCATCCATCCATTGCTCCTTTGACCCCTCTGCATTCCTCCCTCCCTCCTTTCCTTCCTTCCTTCTTTCCTTCCTTCCTTCCTTCCTTCCTTCTTTCCTTCCTTTATCCATCCATCCACCCATCCATTGCTCCTTCGACGCTCTGTCTTCCTTCCTCCCTCCCTCTGTCCCTTCCTTTCTCCCTTCCCTTCCTTTCCCTCTCTCCCTCCCTCCCTCTCCCTCCCTCTTTCTCCATCCATCCATTCTTTTTCCAGCAAGATTTTGTGGCTGGCTGCTTGAGCAAAAAGTTGGCCCAGGATCAAAACACCTCAGGAGTAAGTTCTGCTGATGGGTAAATTACGAGGTCCTTGAGGCTTTTGTTCACCCTGTTCTTTTAACATGGCGGTAATAACCCAGTGATGGAAATGAACTATTGATGAACTGCCAGCAAAATGGAATTCTGAGAGGTTCTGAGCACAGGGCCTTTTTTCCTTTCACAAATGGATGTGCTTTTGCCTCTCTGGTTTTGAAGCCGTAATGACATTAATCCGGAAGCCGGATTAAAAGTCATTTCAGGGGACACTCTCATCCCACTCCACCCCCAACAGCAATTGACTCCTTACCTTGACCATGCTTGTTTCTTTCATCCTGCACCGTGGAGGGAAATTCTTAAATAAAGGCAAGGTGCACAGAATGAAATTTATTACATGTTTTTCCAGGGAACGCTGCACGCTACAGTAATCTGGTCCTCCTCCCTGTATTTTTCGTTAGCGTCTTCATAATCCCAAGTGAATAGGAGAGCCCAAGACCAACTCCTGGTTTAATTTAGCTTAGGCCTAACCACAAGGATTGTTCCTGCAGTTGGCTCCAGATTGGACTGAAATTCCCACCCAGCTGGGATATACCAGGATACATGCTTGGCATTGTGGGATTGAAAGGGCAGCGACAACCAGTTTAATGCTGGCTTCCTTGCAGACTAGACTCTGGGCAAGCATCCAAGGATGGTGATGGCTACAGGGCCCAGTCACCCAGCCATCACATCTCCTCAGCTGCCCTTGTGAATGTTTCTGGCCAGGTACGTCAATCCATTCGCACATTATCAAGAGTAGCATGGTTCTGTTTTATCAAGTTCCTTGTAAAACTACCCGGAGTCTTTATGGAGTTGGGAAGCCTCTAAATCAGGGGTCTCCAACCTTGGCTCCTGGAAGCCTGGCGGACTTCAACTCCCAGAATTCCACAGCCAGCTTTGCTGGCTGTGGAATTCTGGGAGTTGAAGTCCGCCAGGCTTCCAGGGGCCAAGGTTGGAGACCCCTGCTCTAAATTGTTCCAATAAACTAGTATTTCTTAACTCTGAAGATGTGTGGACTCCAACTCCCAGGATTCCCCAGCCAGCATGTTAATCAGTGGAACAACTTGCCTTCAGAAATGGTGGGTACTCCAACCCTGGAAGTTTTTAAGAAGAGCGAGCAGCCACTTGAATAGATATAAGGTGTCCTGCTTGGGGTCGGGTTGGACTAGATGATCTCCAAGGTCCCTTCTGTCTTCTTTAAGAACCAAATACTTGCTTGCCTACCCACCCTAAGTGAAAACAAATGCCTTGAATCAGGTTGTCTCCGTCACAGGCAGAGAAGGCGCTTCTGTCCAACAGCACAAAAGAAGATACCCAGAAATCTGCACTGGAAACAAATCGAGGAGATCAAAATGTGCCACGGTCTTCACAGTACCAAAAAAAGCGTTAATGAGAGAACAAGATTTGCAATAAATAAGAAAGCAGTAGCTTTATTGACAATAGCTTGAGCTGTGGTGGTGCAGTGGTTAGAGTGCAGTACTGCAGGGCTCCTTCTGCTGACTGCCGGCTGCCTGCAATTTGGCAGTTCAAATCTCACCAGGCTCAAGGTTGACTCCACCTTCCATCCTTCCGAGGTGCGTCAAATGAGGACCCAGATTGTTAGGGGGCAAGAGGCTGACTCTGTAAACCACTTAGAGGGGGCTGGAAAGCATTGTGAAGCGGTATATAAGTCTAAGTGCTATTGTTGTTGCTATTTAATAAGGAAACCAAGATTTTTCTGCATGGAAAGTTCATATCTTAAGCTACTGGATTTCTGCATTGGGCATCCAGATGCCTTGAAAGACTTCAGCCCTTGCTGGGTATAAACTCTCCAATTTTCCAGAATTTCTGCATCCTTTCTGATCAACTCTAAGCACCGGCCAATTTTAAGCAAAGCTTCTTAATGTCTGGACTCCAGGCAACCCATACAGGCGTATCTGGCTTAAGCCTGACATCGCTCCTGTGGAATGAGATGCCTGTTCCATGATGGCCGATTTCCCCATGCGGCCCTTGTGTTTTTGTACACCAAAGTACAACAACTCAGCCCGTTTCCAAGCACTGACAATAGCAACTTTGTCGTTATTGGCTGCCGGGTTGCTCCTCGCCCATCTGTTTTAAAAGTTTGCTTCCTATCGGGCCATGTTTTTCTGCCACTTCAGCTCAAAATGCTTCTCATTCTTTTGGACAAGAAGTTGGCTATTTCGTTACATGTCTTAAAGAGGGGTGGAATTTATGAGGTGGGGAAATAAAAGCTCAGCGGGCCTTCGAAACATGCGTAGATTCAAAATCCCCTTTTTGAGCTGGATTTTGTAGATGATTTTAGAGGCAGGCAATTTGGGGAATGTTTCCCAAGGAACATAAAACCCTCCAGATGGCCTCTGAGCGATATCAACCAGGGTGATTTGGTCCTTCTACCTTCTTAAAAAGTGAAAAACGTGCTTCTTCACTCCCGCCAGGGATTGAAAAGTCACAGGAGCATTTCCTCCCCTCCAGTCTCAAATGGGGTAATCGGCCCTAAAAACAGTTTGAGAAAGACATCTGGAATTGTGAGAGTTTTGGTGACCTTGAACACAGGTAGTCCTCGACTTAACAACAGTTCATTTAGTGACTTAAAGTTACAAAAGCACTGAAAAAAAGTGATTGATGACCATTTTTTCACACTTAATAACATTGCAAAATCCCCATGGTCATGGGATTAAAATAAACGCTTGGTGACTGACTATGATGGTCACGTTCTTGCGTTGACAACCAGGCTGGGTTTTCCCAGGACAAGTAAAGAATAACTGGCAAGCCTTGCACAATAGACTGAGCTTATCAATAGACTGAGCACAATAGACTGAGCTTATTATTATTAACTTTCGGTTGGACTTTTTGGCAGCTTAGCCAGTTGGACTAGTTGGATGATTCAGTTCATGCAGTGAATCCAGAATGTAGGTTAGTTCAGGAACCCAGCAAAACGCACGAGACAAATGGGACTGCAATGACTGAGTTGCCCGTGGATTGTTCTGACCCAGCTCCCCGAACTCGACAAGCTCTCTCTAGTTAAATCAATGATTCCTTTATTAGGAACACCAGCAGCCCCCGGTAAAAAAAGGTTTTTCTCTCACTGCAGGCTAACAAGTCCATCCAGCAGGGAGATGAATAGTTGTTTGCCACATTTATTCATCTCTGCCTCCTGCCTTTTATCCCCAGAGCTAGGTGGCGCTTTGCTAGCAGCGGTGCCTTTTCTGTCCCAAGGACCAGCCCATAGATTTCCACTCCTCTCCTCTCCTCTGCCTTCTGTGCATCTGCAGTCAGGCACTGGACCCAGCTGTTCCTCCTCTTCCTCATCAGCCACCTCCAAACCCAGGTCTGTTGACTCTCCATCTGAGGGTTGACAGACGGCCCAGACTCTGCCCCCTCCTTCCTCTCTGTTCCCCTCCCTCCCTTCCTCCCTCCTCCCCCCCACCTCTCTGACAGCTCCATTCTCTACTCTGATTTGGCTGCTGAACAGGCCACAACGTAGATTTTCGTCAACTTAGACTTGCTTCGCCGAGCCCTGCCCTTTTAATTTGAGAAATGGACATCATCAGTTCTAATCCACAGGATGTCCTCCCCATCAGGTCGATCATGAGCAGACAGTGCCTGGAAATGGTCCATCACAGACCATCAGAAGGGTGAAATTCTTCTAGGTAGGAGCTACCCTGCCTAGGAGTCAGCCAGGCACAAGTCTTTCCAACTCGCAGCGACTTTGGCAGGCGATCCAGAATCTAATCTGGCTCCCAACCTGTATGGGGAGTAGAACAAGAGTAGGGTCACGATTTTGGAGGGGAGCCCAGGAGAACCCATGCATCCCAGCTGCAGCTGTCAAGGCTGCCGTAAGAACAAGACAACGTCAAGTCAACTGAACACACGGCAGGGACAATCTGCTGGTCAACACCAAGACTTTGTAATAATCATTGAGTGTTGGAGAACTTGTTGCATTCCTGCGACTCCTACGAAAAACCCAAGGCTTCGAAGACCAGATGGGAGATTTTTTTTCGGGTTCAGCCTCCTTCCAGATCCTTCCGCGGAACCCTCCGTGGGGACCACAACAGGATCAGCTTCTGAAAAAACGTACAGTCGTGGAACGAGAACATCTGGATCTCACACGTACGTGTCTACGACTTGGAATAGATGACTTGCTTCCCCGTTGAGCCGCTCGAACCTCGGCAAATCTCTGGCCTGCATTTGCATCCAACTGATCGGGCGGCACAGCCTGATACTCAATCCCCTGCCTTTAATTTAATACGAATATTTTGCCGTCGGAGGTCTGAAGCCTTCGTCACAGGTGGCCTTGTGGTGTCAAAGCCCCAGTGCTTCTTTTTTTTTCTTTTTTCTTTTTACTTCCCCCGTCCCGTCCATCTGCATTTCTTCTGTTTCTTTTCGTTAAGCCTATTCAAGGGTTAAGAAGTTCAGCTTCCATCTGCGGTTCACTTGGTGGTGACATTTATTTAAGTCGGGACAGCATCGTGCCGGGGAAATCTCTCCCTGTAGCAGGCAAGCCATCTGTCCAAAGAGGGAAGGGAGAACGCCAGCATGCAAGTTTCGGTCTCGAAAAGGCCAGAGGTCTCGCTGGCTTTGTCCTTCTCTTGCTGATCTGTCTGAAGGGATTAAACCTGTTGAGGCCCAGCGTGGTTCTCACAACACTGTGGTTGGGCTTGTGCTTGTACTTTCCCTTTGTCTGACGAGATGTCTAAACAAGCTTGCAAGAGTTCCCCAGCCTGCAGCCTTTGATCTGTTTGGAGTGACCTCTTCCCCCAGCCCCACGCCCCCCAAAAAACCACAAGGCCAGAGAGAAAAAGGGGGCGGGGAGGGAAGGAATCGGTTTGCTAATTTTCATAATTAAGATTGTGCTGCTCAGACTGATTTCTGTTTTAGGCTGGCTTGACTCCGAGGCAGAGAAACATACGGCGATGGCAGGACATGAGAGCCTGAGATATAAGTAGGACATTCATGCAACATGCTTCGTTTGAACCCAGGGTGAGGTTGGCACCACCTGGGGTTGAATCCAGTCTGTTTGGCTAGTTTGTGTTCCAAAAAAACCAGAACGCCAGGAGCTAAATCCTAAACCCAAGGTAGCAAAACAATGCCCACCGTACAACAGTGCCCTCAAAACATGCGTAGGGCTGAGGTTCCCATCCCACACAAACCCACAAGCTACCAAACCTTAATCCTTAAGTCTAGTGACCCAGGAACCAGAAAAGTTGGTATTTAGACTACTAAACTAACCTGCTAGCGGAGTTAAAGCTTCTGGCAGGAGATTCAGTTTTGGTTCCACAGGGGGACATGTTCTTATTTAACACCCTTTAACGAAGGATTATCTTTACTGGTAGCTTACAACTAAAACCCTCACTCAGCTTGTTGAGATGGGAATCGGACTGATGGTCGGTTCAGATGCTTCCTCCCTTTTTTTCTAGGAAGCTTCTGCAACACAGAGACTGAGTGTTCGCCGTACACTGAGCCAAGATGTAGTTTGTTTGTGGCTTAGTTGTAATTTATGCACTAAACCATAGTTAAACAACCCGGGGCTTTAATGCGTTGTACATTCACACGGTCTACCGCCTGCAGAATTATTTTAAAAGATCTTGCATTGTTTGTCCTTCGTCTCAAGTCTGCAGCCCAAAGGATTTCCAAGTTCTTCCTTTTTGGGTGCCCCAAGACTAACCAGAAGAACAATGGGTCTGTGCTAATATTTCTAGGAAGTTGGGAGAGTTGGGGAAGGTCAAATAACCCGGGAGGATTGAGTAACCCCTTAGTTTTGTTCAAAAGTTGACGGGAAGTTCAAGGAGAGTTTTTTTAAAAAAAAAAACAATACAGAGTACGTAATTCCTCTCCCCGCTCCTTAAATCCAGAATCTAAATCTTAAATCTTGAGTTAAGAAAGAATGGAGGGGAGGTGTTTTTTTGGGGGGGGGGGGGTGTCCCTGAAGGTGGATGGCAGCGCTTCTCTCTCCTTTGAGACGAGCATTAACACGAAACACATCTGGGTTGGAGCCCAGGCAATGTTGCCAGCATCTCTGCAAACAAACAAAAAAACAAACTCCAAGCCTTTGGAATTTAATGCCCCCAATGACTCCCACATCTGGCGCAGACTGTATGGGTGGGTTGTGGATATTTGTGCCACCCTCAGCCTTATCCAGGTCTCTCTCTCTCTCTCTTTCTCCTGCCAGTCAGAGATCGCACCAGCCCACCCCAGAAGAAGTTGTTAATGGCACACCAGTCAATTCTTCTCCCCCCCTCCCAAGCAGCATTATTATAAATAACATCAGAAAGGACAGGGGGGTTGCTGCCAGCATTAAGGGAAAAAGAACCTCTGCTCGAAAAATCCTAAATCAACAGGATGTGATAGGACGACGATGATGATTAATGAGCTTATCTCTCCTCTCCCTCCCTCTCTTTTCGAGCAGAGGTTCTCCTGATTGGTTCTTCCACATCTGGATCCTCTCCAGATAGTTTAAAAAAACCCTATTTGGTTAAATTACAGTACCCGGTTTCCAGCCCCCTCCTAACAAAACGCATTGATTTGATATTCAGAAACATTTTTTATATTTAGTCTGTTAACCTTTTTGTAATTCCCACCCACTGCTTTTAAGCTGCAGAATGTGGTGGGGCTTTTTTTTTTTCTTTTTTTCTTTCTTTCTTAATGCTAATTGTTGTCAGTAGGGTATCAGCCATCAGCCCTCAGCAATTTAAACGCATTGAATTGTAATGCAGGTGCCGTTAATTGGAAGGCTGCTATTGTTTTCCTGGCAATAGCGAATATGTTTCAAACAATTCCTTGCAAATTGGATTTGAGGACCGGTTGTTGTTGTTGTTTTTTTGTTTTTTTCAAGAAAGAGAGAGGGAAGAGTTTAAAGATAACTTTAGCTTCCAATTTAGCCTGGAAAGGAGGCCAAGGGGCTTTGTCTCTCCCATTTAGGCTGAACCTGCAGTGGCGTCTCTCAAGCCACAAAGACGCTCCTTGCACAGATGCAAATTTGCACGCTCTCACTAGCATAGAGCTGGTATGTCAACGGTTAGCCCAATTGTGTAGATTCAGTGGGCATAGTGGGAAATCCGAACCGGTAGTGTAATGCACTCGGAGTTACACCTCCGCGTTTCCACAAAGTAGCTCAGTGCTGTTTGGGGAAGGACTAAAAAGGATTTTAAAAAATTCTATTTTTGCAGCTTCTTTCATCAGAACGGCACGCCTTAGGGCAAAACTCGGTGCCTTTTGGTTAAATGCGGCCAGAAAAACTGCTAGTGGACTTCTAATTGTTTGCCAAGTAGCAAGAAGTAGCAGGGATGTCCATGGTCGTCTTCACATTGAATCACCTTAATTGAAACTGGAGGCTTTCTTACTGGGAACTCCTCTCTGAAAAATCACATGGCGAAAGGGATGCTGCAGCCATCATAAGTATTTTTAAAAATGTTCATATGTCACCTTTTTTGTCACTTCGAATGGCCACTAAGGGAACCATTGTAAGTCGAGGACTTCCTGTGTATCTCTATCCTGAGCTCATGGACCCATCCTAACTCGAAAAAATAAAAGAGAAACAGAAGTGTGGGCTTGCCAAATTCAAACTGGAAGGAGGCACTCTGAAAATGACAGGGGTTGCTATTTGCTGTAAAGGCTTCCACAGTGATGGAGCTGATCGGCCAAAAGTGAAAAGGGTAGATTGGGGGGAAAAAAACGGGAAGGAGGGAAAAAGAATAAATAGAAACTGGAGTATAAGTGATCCTAATTGCCCATCAGAGGAACTAAAAGTCTTGGCAATCGGATAAGGCACTGGAGAACAGCAAGCAACGCTCTGGGAGTAAATCTCTTTTATATTAATAAATGGGGACCAGCTTTTGGGATAATGCGGCTGTTGTTTTCATAGTAGTTTTAATAAACATTACAGATTTTAAAAAACAATACAAAGAAATGAAAGGAGAAAAACAATAAAGTTTTGAAAAGAACACATCAGTAGAGACAATAGAAAAGAAAGAAAAATAAGAATATATAAGAGAAAAAGAAATGAAAGATTATCTATCTATCCATCTATCATCTCCTCTCCAGAACACTAAAAATCACCACAGACCATTCTCATGCTGGACATTCATATTTTGATCTGTTACCATCAGGGAGGCGTTATAAGGTGTCTTAAAATGAGGACTAATAGATTGAGAAACAGTTTCTTTTCCAAGGCGGTAATGGTCTTGAATCAAACAGTGCATTTGTGATTTACTCCTATTATTATTATTATTACAATTATTTTAATTTTTAAAACTCTGTAGTGTGATTGTGATATGGTGTTTGGGGTACTGTGCTGGAATAGCTTTCAAATTTCATTGTATTTGTGGAATGCAATGACAATAAAGGTATTCTATTCTATCTATCTATCTATCTATCTATCTATCTATCTATCTATCTATCTATCTATGATTTCAATGAGGGGAAGGCAATTTAGATGAGGGGACAAATGGGGAATTCATTAAATTTGCCGACAGCATCAAGCTGACAGAAATGGCCAACCATCTAGAAGATAGGCTTAAGATACAGAAGGATCTTGAGAGATTTGAACCTTGGGCCCTATCGAACAAAATGAAATTCAATGGTGAGAAAAGTAAGGTTCTACATTTGGGCCAGAAAAACCAAATTCACAGGTATCGTATGTACCTGGTATAGGTGTGGGTGGCTCAACAGCAGTAACTGTGAGACGGACCCTGGGAGTCCTAGTGGAGAAATGATTCATTTAAATTTTTTTTAAAAAAAGAGATCAAACTTTTAATAAAAGCATAAATTTATTTAGTTGTACTCCAGGGCCCTGATGATGGCAAGGACATTTCCGACCAAGTCATTCCGTGTGCATGTCGTTCCTTTCGCCTCTTCTGTCAATCTACGTGAAATCAGTAGAAGAAGAAACACCCATAACTCACATCAGATGCACAGCTGGTCTTTGCTGTGGCATCTAATACCCAAGATCAGTCTGACCCACAAATTTTAAGCCCCTTTGCTCTGCCTGCAGAATGACAGGCCTGTATTTTAGATTAGACACATAACTTGATCCAACATGGGTGGACTTTTTAAAAGTGTAGCAATCTCCCAGATCCCTGGAGTCGGCAGAGATCTCATTATTCAGAGAGGGGTGTGTGTGTAAAGAGAGCCTGGCCTCTTCTCACTCAAGCAGTTGCTTTTTTTAAAAAAAAAAAATATTTCTCCAGATGTGGGAAGATTGCAGGGTGAACACATTCTTGCAGAAGAGCCAAATCTCTGCATTTAAAAAAAAAAAAAAATCTAGCAAGTCAGCGAAAAACTTTCTCCTGGGCATTGGAGGTTTTAAAATACAGAGGAGGACTTTCTTTCTTTCTTTCTTTCTTTCTTTCTTTCTTTCTTTCTTTCTTTCTTTCTTTCTTTCTTTCTTTCTTTCTTTCTTTCCTTCCTTCCTTCCTTCCTTCCTTCCTTCCTTCCTTCCTTCCTTCCTTCCTTCCTTTCTTTCTTTCCTTCCTTCTTTCTTTCTTTCTCTCTCTCTTTCTCTCTCCCTTCCTTCCTTCCTTTCTTTCTTTCTCTCTTTCTTTCTTTCTCTCTCTTTCTTTCTTTCTTTCTTTCTTTCTTTCTTTCCTTCCTTCCTTCCTTCCTTCCTTCCTTCCTTCTTTCCTTCCTTCTTTCTTTCTTTCTCTCTCTCTTTCTCTCTCTCTCTCTCCCTTCCTTCCTTCCTTCCTTCCTTCCTTCCTTCCTTCCTTCCTTCCTTCCTTCCTTTCTTTCTTTCTTTCTCTCTTTCTTTCTCTCTTTTTTTCTCTCTCTCTCTCTCTCTTTCTTTCTTTCTTTCTTTCTTTCTTTTGTGTTTGACAGAAAGTGTTGATTTAATCTCCCGCCTTTGCTTGCAATCTTGCATGTTATGTGTACTTCTTCATTGAAGTCTGCCAGTGGTACATACTTCACCTGTAATAGATTTCCTCTCCTCCCATGGTTTCCGATTTCCAGATGTTAGCACTAAGATCCACACATTTGAGGATGGAACAGAAGCGTTCCTGTTTTCTGGTGCTCTCTCTCCTACAAATGGGGCTGCCTCTTCGCTCCAATATACCCCCAAGGCGTCATTTTAAGTTTATAGCTGTCGGTTGGATGGATGCGACCGAAGCATTTGTAGAAAGACATTGGACTGATACCTTGGCCTTCATTGCTTTTGTGGGGAGCGGGGTTTCAGCCAGCACTGAAAAGCCAAGGGTTTGTTAAATCCTTACTCTTATATATATTACACTAGTTTTTTTAAAAATATATATATATATAAACACTAGCTCAATACCCGTGCTTCGCTACGAAACTTATGTGGTCAGGCTTAGTTTTTGGGGAGGAAAACAAGGGGGCAAAAAATCTGCCTCTGCCTACCAGTATCCATCGGTATTCATCTGGCTAGCGTTCTGTCAGTGTGAGAGAGCTGAGGGCTGTTTGGAAACTGAAACAGTATTTGCTGTGTGAGCAAGGAGGAGACAGCAAGGAGCCTGGGCGTGGCTTAGCTCAATTGTTCTGCACTAAAGCTGCTTGGTGCTCTGAAACTGAAACTCCTCTGCTTGTGTTTTGCATTTGGAAGAGATTTCTTTTTAGGTGGGGAGGGGGAGTCGAACTCCTTAGCATCTGAGCTTGTTAATAATAATAATATAGGAAATACTAAACGCTCTGATGGTCATTTAGAAAAATCCTTTCTTAGCGAGCCCCTAGAATCCAAGAGGAATATAGGTGCCAAATGTCAAGTTTGTAGGCTTTACGGTTCTGGAGGTTTTGTGATGATGCATGGAGTGGTCTTTCGCTTTTCCTGGATATATATTGCGTTTACCAACTTAGCATTTTCCAGATGAGCTATACGGAGACCAGAAAGGCAGCTGCCTCAATTTATTCCTTGTTCTGAGGAAGGGTGAGCCAGCACATATATATTTTTTCACTTGTTTCTGCAGTTCGTTAACATAGAATCGTAGGGCTGGAAGAGACTTTGGAGATCCTCCAGTCTCACCCCCTGCTCAAGGCAGGAGACTTGATAAGATGTTTCCCAATCTGCCTCCTGTCTGATTTTTTTCCTTGCTCAGTTTTGCTGGGAACTATTGATGGCTGGTAAGTTGGTAATCGTGGCCTTCTGGCTTTTTTTTTTTTTTTTTTGGACCCCTGTGGACATTGTTCAGAGTTGCCTTTTCCAGTCAAAGACGCTGTCAAGAAATGCAATAAAAATCATTTGCACAAAGTCCCCCCCCTTTTTTTTTTTTTTAGGATTTTTCCCAGCTCAAATTCAATTTTTTTTTCTCCACAATTCAATTATCTTAGAAAAGAAAGAACATCAGCCCCTGGCAAATTTCCCCAGGTTATGCTTATTTCAAGGGTTGCCTTTTAATCTCGGTAGCATCATGTCATAATAAGGCCTTGCGATGAAGAGGTCTGGAGGCAGCCAGCATTGCAGTTAAGCTCCCTCCCTCCTTCCCTCCCTTGGGGAAACATGATTTGTAGGTCCTGGAGCCAGAGGGCAAATCTGATCTCCTTTGTGGACGGCAAGTTTTAAAAAATTGCTCAGGAAAAAGATCTGGTGTTTCCCGTTGCTTTCTTGGGCAATTTTTAAGGGTTTTGTGCTTTGAAGCTAGAATAGAATAGAAATAGAAATAGAACTGAAAAGAATAGGAATGGAATAGAATAGAATAAGGAATAGAATAGAATAAGGAATAGAATAGAATAAGGAATAGAATAGAATAGAAATAGAACTGAAAGGAATAGGAATGGAATAGGAATAGAATAGAATAGAATAAGGAATAGAATAGAATAAGGAATAGAATAGAATAAGGAATAGAATAGAATAGAAATAGAACTGAAAAGAATAGGAATGGAATAGAATAGAATAGAATAAGGAATAGAATAGAATAAGGAATAGAATAGAATAGAAATAGAAATAGAAATAGAACTGAAAAGAATAGGAATGGAATAGAATAGAATAGAATAAGGAATAGAATAGAATAAGGAATAGAATAGAAATAGAACTGAAAGGAATAGGAATGGAATAGGAATAGAATAGAATAGAATAGAATAAGGAATAGAATAGAATAGAATAGAAATAGAAATAGAACTGAAAGGAATAGAAATGGAATAGAATAAGGAATAGAATAGAATAGAATAAGGAATAGAATAGAATAGAATAAGGAATAGAAATAGAAATAGAACTGAAAGGAATAGAAATGGAATAGAATAGAATAATAGAATAGAATAAGGAATAGAATAGAATAGAATAAGGAATAGAATAGAATAGAATAGAATAGAATAGAATAGAATAGAATAGAGAATATACAGAATAGAATAGAATTCTTTTTATTCGCCAAGTGTGATTGGACCCCCAAGGAATTTGTCTCGGTGCAAATGCTCTCAGTGTCCATAAAAGAAAAGATGCATTTGTCAAGGGTCGAGAATCGTCAGGTGCAACACTTAATGAAAGTCATAAGGTGCAATAAGCCAGCAAATCGTACTAAGAAACAGTCAATATAAATCGTAAGGATACAAGGAGCCAGATTCCCTTAACCCCACTACATGACTAACTTAACCACTACAACCGCGGCAAGAAAGGTCGTGAAATGAGGCGAAACTCCACCGTTTCGCTTAGCCACGGAAATCCGGCCCTCCGTTTTGGTTGTCAGTTGAGGACTACCTCTATAAGTCTCCTGCCACCTGGTTGTTTTCCCCCGGGACCCTGAGACCCAGGAGGGAAGCTCAGACCATCCAAACGGCCTCACATTCCACATCCTGTGGATGTCTTGGCTGTGTAAAGTCTCAGCATCTTCCGCACACCTGCCTTATTAGTTACTGACATTTATTGGCAATTGAACTGAGAATTAAAGGCTAATGAACGGTGTCTGGTCACCTTTACAGGGTATACCGTTGGCAGCGCTAAAAGCACCCCAAGCAATATTTTTTTTCCTTCTTCTCCCCCCTGCCTCCCCCACTGAAGAGAGAACCCTGTCTTCTGGCACTGAGGTCAGCCAGGATGGGCCCATAACTCTTCGTGGTTGTGATTAAAAGCTGGCCCTGCAGCTTGACAATAATCCCCTTTTGTCGTTCTCAGTTATAGATGCTTAGGGCTGATCCTGTGTATCCCCTTTTTCCTTCCTCTCCTCCTTTTTTTTTCTGGCAGTGCCCTACACAGGCGATTAGCGCCTCGTAATTGAGCTAGTTGTTTTTTTTGTTTTTTTTTAAAAAGATAATTAATTGGCATTTCACTCCTCCAGAGGAGGAGGTCAAACTGCCCCATCTTCGGTCATTACCCAACTAGTCATCCCACTCCTGACTCTGCTGTGTTCTTCCCCAAGGTGATCTTTCCCTTTGCTGATCGAGAACACATCGCTGGCCCTCATTAAAAAAAGAGGCATGCAGGGAGGATTTGAGGGGTGACACCTGAGTGGCAGGATTAATTAGATCCACGTGCCTGGGCTGATCTTAAAAAAAAAAAAAAGAACACTACAGGTAGATCACAAGCGAGCCCAAAATGTCTGTGGTTAGGACGAGATATTTGTTAAGTGAGTTTTGCGCCGTTTTAAGTCCTTTCTTGTTCTTAGGTTGTTAAGTTCGTCGCACGATCGTTAAGCAAATCTGGCTTCCCTGTTGACTTCCCTGCTTGGGCAGGGGGTGTTGGACTAGATTACCTACAAGGTCCCTTCCAACTCTGATCATCTGTTATCAGACTTCGCTTGTCAGAAGGTCAACTATGGCTGTGACCCAGGGACATAATCATGGTCATAGCAATAGCCCTTAGGTTTACAGAGTCCACCTCTTGCCCCCAACCATCTGGGTCCTCGTTTTACTGACCTCGGAAGGAAGCAAATATGAAGCAGTGGCCCATCGTCTGAACTTTGATCCCCGGATCGCGAGGATTCTTCAAAGGTCGTAACTGTGAAAAAAAGGTCCCGAGTCAGTTTTCTCGGTGCTGTAATAACTTTGCATAGTCGCCAAACCAACTGTTGTAAGTTCAAGGACCACCTGAATTCGCCATCATACGGGAGAGCTATAACCCGTGTCAGGTTCCAAGCAATACACCCATAGCAAGCAGAACTCCGAGGCGAGTAGATTTCTTTAAAGAACAGTTTTATTGGACGTATCATATTGGCACAGACTGGTGAAAACCGACTCTGAAAGTTCCAGTGGTTTTTACCTCATTAAAAGTAAACGTTTTTTTCCCCCACAATTTCTCAATCAATCAGTCACATGGCCCAATCAAGGAGCCATTCTGGTTGCTGGGTAACGTCGCTCCACCTCTCTTCAGCCCCCTGTGCGAATGTCCTTGGTTCTCAGGGGAAGCTATTTTGCTTTGACCACAAAACCCCAGCTATCTCTATTCCCTCCCTCCCTATCCTTCATCCCCAGGGTGGCAACGCCGAAGCCTCCAAGATGGTCTCAGTCAGGCCAGCTTCAGAGTTGACAACGCCTGCTTCGACTCCATATGGAAAGATGGGGGGGGGGAGCTACAGCAGCAACTCGGGAAGAAATCTTGAATTCTGTAGCTTTTGAGGTCGGGCTCGGCAGGCGGTGAGTGGGCCGGGAGAACGTGGACGGAGCTGTCCATCCGAGGTCACAAAACACCCCGGAAATTCCCCTGTGTCGACATGCACTTTCCGTGCCCCTCAGCTCAACCGGCAGGTCAGTCCTTGGCAGCTGCAGTGTCATTATTGAAATCTATTAGTGCATTAAGAGATTGGAAATGATGCTGTAAGCAGCATTCTTCTTCCCCTTTGAATGTCAGTGCGCCAGTGCAGCAAAAGCTAATGAAGAGAGAGAGAGAGTGTTAAGAAACTGACGTCCTTTGTCAAAAGCCCAAGGCCAACTCGCTTACCCGAAGGCCATTTTCACCATCCGATGGAAAGTGCCGGAGGAAAGAAGCACAGGTCTGGGCAAACACAATGGTCTTTGCGTTGTGAGCAGTCCTTGACCTTAACAGCCTCTCGTTTAGTGGCCAATCAAAGTTAGGACGCTTAAAAAAAACCCACGATCTAACGACCCGTTTTTCACACTTCAGACCGCTGCAGCAATCCCCAACAGTTACCTGAATCAAATTCAGAAGCCTCGGCAGCTGGCTCGTATTTATGACTCCTGACCAGCAGAGTCAACGGGGCAACCGGATTCACTTAAGGACCGCGTTAGTAACTTAACAATTTGAGAACTCTGGCGAGAAAGGTCGTCAAATGAATTAAAGCCCACTTAAAAAACGGTCCCGATAATCGGTCTCTCTTAGCAACTTCAGCGTCGGCTTCCCTTGTGGTTGTAAGTCGGGGCCTACCTATAATGGGAAGCGATCTAGGTAAACATTGAGGTGGATGGTTTCAAGTCCTGGGCCTTTTGCACAGTCAGATGACCAATGTAAGAATGCTCTTTGTCCCCAGAAGATTGGAGCTCTTCTATTCAGAAACCACAAAGAGAAAGGAGAGGGAAGGAAGTAGTAGGAAGAAAGTACGAAGCAAGCAGAAGCAGACTGTATTTGCATGGGAATCCCATAGTAGCATGTTTTATTCAGAGGTAAGGTTAGGGTTAGGCTAGCGGAACGGCCACTAAACAAAACAGGGTGAGAGATATGCCGCCTTTAACCTCAGATAATTCTTTTTTTCTTTTTTTTTTCCATAGAAGGAAGCCATTGCTTCGGTCTCCCCCGTCTGCAAAGGAGCAAGCATGGCCTGGTCATTTTGAGAAACATTCCCTTCATCTCTCTTCTGGTCGATCTGCACCCTGACCCACAGACTGGCCAACTGCCTGAAGTAAGAAAGGCTAACTATTCAAGGGGGGCAGGGTCTAGCCGCAAAAGCCGTTTCCCCTTTTCTCGTCTGCCTGAACGCCCCCGAGATTTTCTACTTAGGAGGGAGAAGCCTGATTCCCTCCCTGCCAGGGTCCTCTCCAAGGTGTTTGAGGAGGGCCTGATGGCCTTAAGGAGTCCCACCAACCCAACATCCCCAAAACTCTCAAATCAGGCCAGTTTCTGGCACCTGCCCTCAGTCCTCCTGCCCCATGAAACAGGAAAACAAAAAAAAGAAGCTAAAATCCAGTGTTTGGCTCCATGTGATGTGAATGGGCCAAGGTATCATTTCTCTCAGAATATCTGAGAATATCCGAGAAGAGCAACCGAGTTTCAGCACTTGAGGAACAGTCATGGAGAAGAGGGGGTGCCTTGGGCCAGGGGTTGGACTAGAAGACCTTCAAGGTCCCTTCCACCCTGTGCTTATACAGATCTCCAGACCTAATCAATCAGTTAACTGATGCTCCCCTTTTAAAAATAAAATAAAATCTGCATTGTATTCTCGTGCGGCACCTCTTTAATACCGATCTACCGTTTTTCTTCCTCACAACTCCCATCCCCACAGAGAGAAATAGAAAAGCAAAGTGCCAGGGCCTCCTCAGAGCAATAGAAGTTTCCACCCCACTTACAGCCAAGCGTAGCAGGTATGTTCATCTTACCTCTTTCTTAAAAATTGGAGCCGGCCCTGCTTTTAAGGCAAACAGGCTTGGGTGGGAAGGAGGTGCAAATTTGGCTGAAATATGAAAGGATCAAAACGTACTTTTATTTATTTCTAAAGCTTAGTTACTTCCCTTTTTTTATATATATATTATTATTTTTTTATGTTCAGTGAGTCATACTGGGTTTATTGATTTCTATAATAAGTGTGTCTTTTATCCATGTGACTTTTTGCAAAGGTCAAGTAAGATTCTTATGAAGCATGTTTGTGGCATTTCTCCATCTTTAGAATCTCTCTTTCTTTCTCCCTCTCTCCTTCCTACATTTTTTTTTTTTTTTGACCCACAAGCTTGTTGTCACTCCGTAATATTGATGATTCAATACTGGGTATGCTTTTGTTAACATTTTCAGCTGAAATCTCAGCTTCTTACACACAAAACACAACCTTCACCTTTTCTTTGCCGTGGAACCTTTTGTGCTCACCATCTTCAGTACAGCGGAGTTTGCCAGAAATCTAGAGGAACTTTCTGGGGAAACGGATGGAAAAACATGATGAAAGCAAGACAGGTTCACTTAACTCTGGTCCTCAACAAGCCAACATGTGAAAGAAGACAGCATGGCAGCAGCACAATTAATTTCTGGAGTGGAGACATCTTTGTAGAAGTTACATAGTCAGATCCTCGACCCGCCTGGGATCTTCTCAACTCAGAAAGCTCAAACTGCACAAGGAGCTGCTTAATCCAATTCTACAGAGGAATGATTAAGTCTCATCTGTACCTCTATAACTGTCTAGTTTGGCTCTGCAATCCAGCAAGTCAGACGCAGACTTTAGAGAGTGATTAGGACTGCAGAAAATAGCAATTGCTACCAACCTGCCTTCCATGGAGGACCTGTATTGGGATTGTGGATGCAACGCAACGGAATATTTTTCTTTTTTTGTTTCTAGTCTCTCCCTTAGAGACGTCACAAAGAAGTCTCACGTCTTCCTCTTCCTCCTGACAAGTTAATCTTCTAAAGGGAGGGCGATTCTTTAATTTATCACATGAAGACGCCGCCTTCCAGCAGGTTGAGCCCTCCAGAGAGACCCTGGGGCTGGAGAGGCCTACCCCCCTCCTACCAATCTTTCCTTGAGCCCCATTGCACGTTGCCGGGAGCATCTAACTGAACTAGGACGAGAGAAGCAATTTTTGATCCTGATACCCCTAGGAATACCAGCTCGCGGCCCTACAGCCGCACTAGCAGATACTGAGACCAATTGGTTTAGAAGGCCAAGGGAACAGCAGGAAGATTAGCCATTATTGCTCTCTTCAGGAGGAAGAGAATGAGTGACTGGTGTGGCTCCAATTAGGTGCCTGCTGGAAGAAAAAGAAGGAAACCACCAGGGAGATCTAATTGGTGTCTCATTTGAGCGACAGACGCTGTTGGAGAGGCCTCGCTTTGGCATGAGCGAACCCAGTGGTTTGGGCTCAGCCTGTCGAGGGTGGTGGAAGAGAGCCCTCTGCTGAGATAAAGTGAAGAGTGGGTTGTTTATTTATTCATTTAGCATACGGCAGTGGTGGTATTCTAGCGGTTTGGCCTGGTGAGGATCATCTAGCTAACCGGGTTCGCTCCAACAATCAGCTGCTGGGCTCTCCCACCCGCCAGTGGCTCTATACCAACTTTTATTTCCTGGTTTCGAAGCTCAGCTGCTTTGCATGACACAGCGGATTGCTGCGCGTCAGCTGTTGAAGACACAGGGAGAGTTCACGGTTGCAGGAGAAAGTCAGTTATCAAACCCTCTGCGTGTGCAAAGCCCCTGTGTGCCCGCGAAGCGTGCCCTTCCCAAACCACGCCCGTAGAACCCGTGGTACAGCCTATCATACCTGGACTAGCAATATCAATTAGCCTTTCAACTAGGTTGACTAGAACCCAAGAACAGTCTAGATGTCCGTGACAATGCAAAGAAGAGCAACTGAGATGATTAAAGGCCCCGAGACTAAACCATATGAAGAATGGCTGCAGGACTTGGGGATGGCCGGTCTAGAGAGAAAAAAAGGACCAGGAGGGACGTGATAGCAGCATTCCAGTATTTGAGGGGCTGCCAAAGCACCAGAAAGAATGGGTGGAAACCAATCAAAGAGAAAAGCAACCTGGAATTAAGGAGAAACTCCCTAACAGTGAGAACAATTAGCCAGTGGGAACAGCTTGCCACCAGAAATTGTGGGTACTTCCTCACTAGGGGCTTTTAAGAAGAGACTGGACAGTCACTTGTCTAAAATGGTACAGGATCTCCTGCTTGAGCAGTGGGCTGGACTAAAAGACCTCCAAGGTCCCTTCCAGCTCTATTCCATTGACCTTGTGTGGATCAAGCCACTTGTGGCTTAATATCCTAGTTGCTTGTGTTTGACACATGCAGTCCTTGTGCAAGCTTCTCCCAAGAGCTTGACAGAGTGGAGGATCCATAGAACATCACTCAGAGTTGTGTTTCGAAGGGTGGAGGGACTGCTGAAATAAATGTCCGTCCCGCTTCGTAATACATTAAACAAACTATGAGGAATAAGCCCTAATTTGAGCCTTTAAATCTGCTTAAGTTGAGATAATGCTCAACAGCTGGGGAAGAAATGGAGAAAGCCTACAGTAGAGGAAATGACCAAATCCATGAGCTCTCCAGACCATAACAGAGAGGAAGAAACCAAGTTGCAAGGGAATCTGGCCAAGAAGATTAAAAATCGCTGGAAAAGTGATCCGGGGCTTTTTTAAAAAAAAAAATCACATGCAGATTATCCCACAATGGTTTAAAAGCATAAAACATGCACCACAAACACAGATGAGAAGATGAATAGGGAGAGCAGAAATCAGAAAAAGCAGAAACATCACTAAGAGCAAGAATGTTGTTTAAACATTTTTTTTAAAGGAATGTCAAACATTGGGAATTTTAGACAGGCTTAAGTCAACCTTCTTCTCTCTCTCAAGAGAGAGTTGGTTTTTTATTTTATTTTATCTCTTTAGATCAGAGTTCCCCAAAGGTGGCAGCTTTAAGACTTGTGGACTTCAACTCCCAGAATACTCCAGGAAGAGGAAGAAGAAGGAGAGGAGGAGGAAAAATAAGAGGGAGGAGGAGGAGGAAGAAAGGGAAAAATAAGAGGAGGAAGAAAAGAAGAAAAGGAGGAGGAGAAAGAAGAAGAAGAAGAAAGGGAAAAATAAGAAGAGGAAGGAAGAGGGAAAGAAGAAAAGGAGGAGGAGGAAGAAGAAGAAGAAAGGGAAAAATAAGAGGAGGAAGGAGGAGGGAAAGAAGAAAGGGAGGAGGAGGAAGAAAAAGAAGAAAGGGAAAAATAAGAAGAGGAAGGAGGAGGAAAAGAAGAAAAAGAGGAGGAAGAAGAAGAAGAAGAAAGGGAAAAATAAGAAGAGGAAGGAGGAGGGAAAGAAGAAAAGGAGGAGGAGGAGGAGGAGAAGAAAGAAGACACAGCTTTTGAAAGTGTCCCCGCTTCCCAAAACAGGCTCGCTCTCAGCCCTCACCATCCCATTGTTTTCCAGTCCACATTTGGAAAAGCAGGCACGGTTCTGACGTCGGTCACAGACGGACTGGGCCATTTGGCATCGAATGATTTCCCCCAAGACGT
This sequence comes from Hydrophis major, assembly GCA_033807585.1. Taxonomy (NCBI): domain Eukaryota; kingdom Metazoa; phylum Chordata; class Lepidosauria; order Squamata; family Elapidae; genus Hydrophis; species Hydrophis major. Next base: position 14,149,800 of record CM066342.1, on the reverse strand, counting down.
CTCTTCACCCTCCCCGCTTTTCCCCTTATATATGTATTTCTGGATGGGAAGAAGGTTGGGGAATTCCCCCACCCCACCCCCATTCCCCACCCCTCCATATATTGTTTTAAGAAAATTGGATGCAGCTGTGGCAGCTGAGGGCATTTGTTGTTTTTTCCATCACAACGATCGCTAAGCATCAGCGTTGCAAAACGTGGAGCCAATAACCCCCCCCCCCCCCGAAGCCATGGCTCTCGGCTTTACCCTGACATCTTATTTTGCCTGAAAATGCGATCTCTCTCCCTCCCTCCCTTTCACCCTCTCTCTCCTTCTGTCTCTCATCCTCTCTCCTTCCCTTCGTCTCTGTAGAACAGAATGCAGAATAGAATAGGAATGAATACAATAGAATGCTGAATAGAATAGAATAGAATAGAATGCAGAATAGAATAGAATAAAATAGAATAGAATGCAGAATAGAAAAGAATTAAAATAGAATGCAGAATAAAATGCAGAATAGAATAGAATAGAATAAGGAAAGAGTAGAATAGAATAAAATAGAATGCAGAATAGAATTAGAACAGAATGCAGAATAAAATGCAGAATTGAATAGAATAGGAATGAATAGAATAGAATAGAATAGAATAGAATAGAATAGAATAGAATAGAATAGAATAGAATAGAATAGAATAGCCGAGTTGGAAGAGACCTTAGAGGTCTTCTAGTTCAACCCTCTGTTTAGGCAGGAAACCCTATATACCATTTCAGGCAAAAGGTTGCCCAATCTCTTCTTGGATACTTTCAGTGTTGGCACACTCACAACTTCTGGAGGCTAACTAACTAACTAAATACTTCAACAACGGCAGCGATTCCCTTAAACAGCCGTGGCAAGAAAAACTGGGGGCCAAACTCCCTTTAACAACTTGTCTCGCTCAGCCCCAGAACCATTGGGCTCCCTGGTGGCCGTAAGACAACGACTCCCCGTATCCCGATGACGCATTTTAACCCGCCCAACTCATCCGCCCCTTTCTTGAGGATGTGTCCGTTTTTACCGAGGCAACCAGATTCCCTTGACCTGCCAAGCCCCAGGCCTCTCGTCCTCCCTCCAGCCAAGATCCATGCTGGTCCTTCCAAGGGCTTAATTCCCTAATCCTGACCCGTGTGTTGTGTGAACACCGCCAGGGAGTGGGGGGGAGTGGGGGGGGGCTTTTGAAGAGAGCTCACCCAAGGGCACCTCCTGTCTTTTCTCCTGCTAACTTCAACGTCAAACCCTCTTGGCAAGGACAGCTGTCTTTCCCAAGGCTGCAGGGCCAGCTGGCTCTCGACAACCACGGGAGATCCGCTCGTCCTTGGCAGACTCTGATTCCCTCCTTTTACTTTGGGGAGGTTTGGGGGGGGGGGGGCGGCCTTCGTAGCATCCCCAGGGTCTCATCCAGCCTGCTGACCCACATCCCTTCGCAGCCCCGAAACCAAATCCGGAAAAAAACGACCTCATGGGATGACTGCTGCGCACAAAAGAAACCTGACCCCGCGGCGTTAAGGTGTTATTAATAAGGGCTTTTCTTCTCCCTTCTCCCTCTCACCCCTTCCTCAGGCTCTTCCTTGCTCAGACGAAGAAGAAGAAGAAATGAATTAAGACTTTCTTGATTAGGCATTTAATCAGTCCTTAAATCAATACAGATGGAGTCAATTAGTTGGGTGGTGGGGTGTTTTGTTTTTTTCTTTCCCCCCCTTCCTCTTTTGAACATTTGAATAGATACTTGATGCTACCGTGAAATGATGCATTTCTTCTCCCCTCTCCCCCCCCCCCTTTTTTTTTTTCTCCTCCTCCTCGTTCGTTCTGCTTAACTCTCAGTTGCTAGGCTGGAAGGAACGGAACAAGGCTTGTTTCTGCTCCGAATCGCTGAACTGAAGTCTTGTGGTAAAGCCATCTTCCATTCTCTATAATGGATGGAAACTGACCTGGAAGCTTTCAAGAAGAGACTGGACTGCCCTCTGTCAGAAATGGTGTAGGGCCTCCTGTTTGAGCGTGGGGGGGCGGGGGGTTGGACTAGATGACCTACAGAAGGTCCCTTCCAAGTCTGTCAATCTGTCATCTTCCATCTGAGACCAGAAGAGTTGATGTATTTGTATTAACAGTCTCACCCTAACAAGCTTTGATCCACATTCCCTGTACTTATTAGCCTGGTCTTTCTTTCAGAAATAGAATAATAAGAGTTGGAAGGGACCTTGGAGGTCTTCTGGTCCAACCCCCTACTCAAGCAGGAGACCCTAGACCATCCTGGTCAAAAGGTGGTCTAATCTATTTTTGAAAACCTCCAGCAATGGAACACCCACAACTTCTAGAGGCCAGCTGTTCCATTGATTACAGCTGGTCCTCAAGTGAACTTACCACAGTTCACTTCACGACTGTTAAAAGGTTTACATCGGCACTGAAAAAAAAAAAGTGATTTATGAATGTTTTTCACACTTACAAACCATTGCAGCATATATACGACAGTTCCAGTGTCCCCCGAGGTCACGCGATCCCCTTTTGCGACCTTCTGGCCAGCAAAGTCAATGGAGAGACCACTTAGTAACAACTGCAGTGATTTGTTTAACAACTGTATCGAATGTCTGTCCAATCTCTTCTTAAAAAAAAAAAAACAAAAAGCACCCACAATTTCTGGAGGCAAATCGTTCCACCGATTAATTATTCTCGCTGCCAGGGAATTTCTCTTTAGTTCTAGGTTGCTTCTCTCCTTAGTTAAGGAAGCTTTCGCAGCTCCAATTTCTTTAAGGAACTTATCCAGGGCGGCGCCTATAGTTCACGTCCTAGATAAGCTAAGCACATTGGGCAGCAAACACACCACACAATTCTCAATGCCAACAGACAGGGCAAGTAAAAAAACAAGGAAGAGGGGTTTTTTGTTTTTGTTTTTACAACTTAGAATGTATGGTACAAATGGTTGTATAAAAAGGAAATAAAGATGCCTAGTGAAATTGATTAACAAAAAAAAAACAAGGGAAAACGGAAATAAGGATGAATGTATGTTTAGCTATGTGTATATGTAAAGTAATATAATTAAATAAATTATTGTAATTGTAATAACATAAATAAGTAAGGATTTAGGAAACAAGTTATAGAGTTACTTGTAGCAAATGACTTTAATTGACACGAATAGAAATGGACACTGCTATGAAAACGTTGCAAAGATGTGAGAACGTGTTTCTCTTTTTTAAAAATATTCTTTTGTTTTGAAGCTTTCAATGAACGTTATTAAAAAAAAAAAAAAGACAGGACAAGCAATCAACAATTGTACAAGTTTTGAGAAGAAGCCCATTTCAAGTGGTTATTCAAACCTACTTTTTTTTCCCCCCCTGCAGCTCAGGGGAAAGGTTTCCTTAAATAAAACCCAGTTGTGTAAGAATGTGGAGGATAAACCTTGGGGAAAGAACATTTAGATAACCCTGAAGTATTCTGCTGCCTGGACTAGAATAGTGAATAATTCCGTACTTAAATCAAGGTGGACCAAACCAAAGAAAGCCAAGTTATCTTAGCACGTGGGGCAGAAGAATGCCCCACAAAAAACTTTTCTCTCTTATATAGATATAACCATTATATCTTCATTTCGACAACGATAAAGATAATTCTGTTTTTGGCCTTTTCTGAGACCACCACCTGGAGCAATCCTCTTGCGGTAGGACTGAGGTGAAACACACACACCCTGGTCTAACAGGACCGAAGGAACCTTCCAGAAGGAAAGCATAGTGTGTGTGTGCTTCTCATCTTCCTTATTGGGATAAAGAACTGGAAATGTCAGGAGGCGGGGAAAAACGCTGAAACAAAAAAAAGTGATTGGTACGACTGTGGACATTGCCAGTTGCCTCAACGGATGTGTACAAGAAAGTAGCCAGTCATTCTTTCTCGCCATTTGTTCACCCATGAGCAATGCATGTTGTTTGCGGATACCCATCTGCTGTGTTCTTGTTTCTGAACAGAAAATAATACTTTTTTAAAAATAAAAATTTGGATTTTTTATTTTTTTTTACCAATTGTTTGGGATCTTCAAATGCAGCATCCCTTCCTTTTTCCTTTCTCCGTTTTTTAAGAGGAACAAATCCACCTTGGGCGGTGTGGCAGCCTAGAGGTGGAGCTTTCGCCTCACAGTCAGGAGGCAGTGAGTTCAATCCTAGGTAGAGGCAGATATTTCTCTCTGAATATATATCTGCAGAAAAGAAGACTCCCCACTGGTGACAGGGAAGGGCATCCGGCCAGTAAACATTCATCTCCATTCAATTGCCCAGATTCCACCCCCCAAGGAATTATGGGGTGGTTAACAGAGGATGATGATGAAGAGGATATCCAGTTACCTTCTCAGAATAACAGAGTTGGAAGAGGCTTTCTAGTGTCTCTCTAACCCTTCTCAAGCAGTACTTCAGGCAAATCCCCTCTTAAAAACCTCCAGTGATGGAGCAACCACTATATGCGGAGACAAGTCATTTCGTTGATCAATTGTTCTCCCTGTTTGGAAATATTTCCATAGTTCTAGGTTGCTTCTCTCCTTGATTAGGGTCCATCCATTGCTTCTTCTTTTTCTTGTGCCATATCAGGCTTCTAGAAATTCCCTAGTGTTCTTGGACTTGGCCTGCTCTGGTCACATACTCCCAATTGAACCTTTGTTTAAATCTACCTATAAGTTGTGAAATTGAAGAATTTTCTTCATGTCTTGTGACTGCCACTTGGCGGTCATGGATGCCTTCTGCCAATCTTCTGTCTAGTTCGTCCTACGCTGTGGTTGCTGCAGTTCTGACATTGTGTGTTGTAGAATAGATGAGTCAAGTTTTTTTCTTCTTCTGGGGTTGCTGGGTCCTTTGGTTTGCTAAGGATGTTTTAGGTTGTGAAACGTCTGCAAGGAAACAAGCAAGCTTTGAGGTAGCACCGAGGACCTCTCATTTCAACCCAACAAAGGTTCTCCTTTATTGGGACTATCCTCAGTGCTAGCATGGCAAGAAAGCCAGCGCAGAGAACACCAAGGGCCCCTAACTTCAGCGGAGTTGCACTGACGCAACCCACTCCGATTTATTCCACCGCTCCCTGGATCCGAGCACCCATCGTGTCAATCATTCTCAAGATCTCTTCTTGGGAGTTTTGTCTTCAGAGCAAGGCTGAAGAGAACTTGGAAGAATAGATGATAATGATCTCTTTTTTAAAGAAACTCCTGCCTTTATATGCTTTCCTTCAGGAAGGGAGGGAGGGGAAAAGGTTGGAAAATGAGCCGTGTCTTGTCTAAGCAAGGAATAATAAATACAAGCAGGTGTGAAAGGTTGGAATTGAAAACAGATGGATATGACGGATATGATCTGTGTCCCCTGCACAGCTTCGGTCTTTAATCCCTGTGGCTTAGTGCAAATACTTCCCTCCTGACGCAATGCAGAAATAATAAATGGAGCCACTCTCAAGGAGTGAGGTTCCCTTAATGGTGGCTGGTCGAGGGGCAGGGATTATTTGGTGAGCGGCGGGTGGGGGAGGAATCGGTCTCAGTTGACCAGCTGCTCACTTCCCCTCATCCACACAGTCATTTTCCTGTCGTACCTCTGGCTTCAGTCACCCAAATCCTTGGAGATGCACAAGCTGAAGAAGTGAGGGAGGAAGGCTCCTCGTCACGAAATCAAGAGATTGCAGTTTTTTCCTGGTTTCTCGTTTTAATTATGGATGGTTTTTCCTGGATGGGAAGCAACAGAAGAGTGCTGTGATTAGAGTACGGAACACGGCTGAGATAAAGTCCTTTATCCAAAGGAACAGATAACAGAGTTGTGCAAGGGGACCTTGGAGGTCTTCTAGACCAACCCCCTGCTTAAGCAGGGGATCCTGTACCCTTTCAGGCAGGTGACTTGTCTAGTCTCTTCTTAAAACGCCCCCAGTGATAGAGCCACCCACAACTTCTGTTCCACTGATCAATTGTTCTCACTCTTAGGAAATCCCTCCTTAGTTCTAAGTTGCATCTCTCCTTGTTTAGTTCCACCTGTTGCTTCTTGCCCTGCCTTCAGGGGCTTTGGAGAATAGCTTGACTCCCTCTTCTTTGGGGCAGCCCCTCAAATGATGGAAGACATCTGTCATGTCAGCCCTGATCCTCCTTTTCACTAGACTAGACATATCCAATTCCTGCAACCGTTCTTCGTACATTTTAGCCTCCAGGCCTCTAATCATCTTCACTGCTCTTCTCTGCATCCTTTCCAAACTCTCTTGTGTAATGTGGTGATCAAAGCTGGATGCAATTAAAGCAGCAATCAAAGGAACTCCCCTCACGCCATCCCTTAGGATGAATACTTACTGAGTAGAAGAGCTGGCTTTGTGCCACACGCTGTCCAAAATCAGGTTGGTTAGTTTCTACGAGCGTGTCCGCCAGCGCATCCAGTCATTCCCTCCCTGTGAAGTCATTTATGTTCTCAAAAGTTGACACAGAACATTTGATGAAACACGCAAGCCATGCTGCATTGTCAAAGGTGGCCTCCTGCTTACGCTCTCAGGGAAAGAAGCAGATACTTTGCATTATTGTTCGAATTGTATAGCTGTTCATAAATAAGGACCCCTGAAAACCTCATTCTCATTTGACGTAAGGAGCAGAATATGGAAGACCTCAGCCGCTGTTTGGAGGAAATGGGTGGGAGATAAAATTCCAGAGCCAGTACAATCTGAGATCCAGTTTCCTCACGTTCATAAACCGATAAGGAACGAGGAAGCCAACATTTCGGATTCTTCCCTTATCCAAGTGAATGTGTTTGAACCAATTTCTTTCAGCGATGCTCCTTCCCAGGATTGGGATGAAAGTTTAAAAATAATAATAATTAAAAAAAAACAAAAAACCCTTGAATCGCTATGAGCTAGATAAATAGATGCAATTTAGGGGAAACCTAAGGATTTTATTTATTTTTAATCCTTTATAGTCCACTAATTCACGTCGCTTTTGAACCCTCCTTGTTTTGTATTTATTATTTTTTGATCCCCAGAGGTTCTGTTTGTTAAAAAAAAAAAAAAAAAGCACTTTCACATAACTTTATTTTTCCTAAGGTTGGCAAAGTATGAAGCCTGGGTTATTCTTTAGTGCTAAATTATTTATCTTTGTTCCTTTCCTAGGCAGGATTTCTGATTCTTTTATCTGTCCCCCCAGGAGACCAGGAAAGCCTATTCCTTACCTCCTGGTTTCTCTGGTCATCTTTTTAAAAAAAAGAACCGGCAAAGGGCCTGTGCTGAGAAAGTCCAAATAAATATTCAATATTGCCACAGTTGCTAAGTGAACCAGGAGTCAGTGGCCATAGGAGTCAGCGGCCAAGCATCTGATTTTTGATCATGTGAAAGGTTGCAAAAAGGTGTGAAAAATGGCCATAAGTGGTCACTTCTTTTCAACGTCATCGCAACTTTGAACTGTCATTAAGTTGAACTGTTGTAAGTCAAGGATTATCTGTATTCCTACAGTGATTTCCAAAGCAGCAACACCACAAAACCAATGCAACAGATTGATCGCATTCCCTCACTTACCTATGTCTCTTCTAAACTGCCCAAGGAACTGCTGATCCAGTTCTACAGAGGAGGAAGGATGGAGTCTGTCACCTGCACCTCTATCACTGTCTGGTTTGGTTCTGCAGCCCAACAGGACAGACACAGACTCCGGAGAGGAATTAGGACTGCAGAAAATAGCAATTGCTACCAACCTGCCTTCCATGGAGGACCTGCATCCTGCAGGAGTCAAAAAGAGGGCTGGGAAAATGTCTACAGACCCCTCACACATCCCGGACATAAACTGTTTCAACTCCTTCCCTCAAAACGACACTATAGAGCCCTGCACACCAAAACAACTAGACACAAGGATGGTTTTCCCCCCAACGTCATCACTCTACTAAACAACTAATTCCCTCAACACTGTCCAACTATTTACTAAGTCTGCATTATTATTACTATTAACCTTCTCATCACTCCTTGTATGACTAATTTTGTCACTTGCATTGTTATGATTTATATGGGCTGTTTCCTAGCATGATTTGATGGCTTATTGTACTCCATGACTATTATTAAGTGTTCTACCTGACGATTCTTGACAAATGTATCTTTTATGGACACTGAGAGTATTTGCACCAAGACAAATTCCTTGTGTGTCCAATCACATTCAGAATTCTTTTCTATTCTAGATCAGGAATGGCCACTGAAGGATGGAAATCCAGGGTGAATGAAAGTTCACCAAACATCACCTCACCTCCACCAGGTAAGATTGGTTTTACCTCACCTTAGGTAGCTGCAGGTGTTGGGGCCAAAGTCACAAAGGACCGAATCTTCCTCTGTTAAAAAAAACTTTCTTTTTTATCAGTACAAGGAAGCTCTAGGGCTGAGTTCTGTAACTTGGTGGCTTTAAGACGGGTGGAATTCTGGGAATCGAAGTCCACACATGAGGGGCTGCCATGTGGGAAAGGCCTGAATGAAGGATTTGTGGGGGCTCTTAAGAATGGGAAGTCACAGGGTAGACCTCGGCTTTAAGACCACAACTGGGACTGGAATTCCAGTTGTAAGCCACTGTGGTCATAAGTTGAGGCACTGCATGATCAGATCTGACGTTTCAACTGTTGCTATGATTATTAAGCCAATCTCGTCGCTGTAACTGAATCTACTCAGGGCATTTTTATTTTTATTTTTTTTGCCATTCAATGGCTGGTCGTAAGTCAAGTATACTCTGTCGGGCTTCTTGTCTCTCCCTGGACTCGCAGAGACAAACACACACTTGCCAGGTTTGCACACAGAGCAAATTCCATCCCTCCCAAGGTCATGTAAAGTGAGGAGCCAGATTGTTGGGGGGCAAGAGGCTGACTCTGTAAAGAGGGCGGTAAAACGCTGTGAAGCAGTATATAAGTCTTAAGGGCTATTGATATTCTTCTGCTCTGTTTGGGTAGAGCTCCAAACCGTCGTTCACCTGATCAGACCGAAGGAAGAGAGCTTTTCTCTTTCCCCTTTAATGACACCTGATAATCCCTTGTCCCATCCCTTCTCTGTAAATGCCCTTTGAGGATTCCAGCATCCCTCAAAATGTCATCAGGAAAAGAGGACCCATATTCCACTTTCATTCTCCGCCCTTCAGATTCTCAACGGTATAGCAAATTTCATAAATGTTTCTCCCCCCGCCTCCCTTTTCATCACAGCCATTTTTCCTGTTGATGGTGTTGATAGCCTATTAATTATCTAGTGGTGTCCCTTATAGGGGAGGGTAGAAGAAGAAGAGAGAAATGGGCACTGGATGTAGAATCTGCAGATCATTTTAAAGTCTTCCTTATCAAGAGTTTTTCTGCATGGGAATCTGCCAATCCTGAGGGTTTGGGGTTTTTTTGTAGCCCCTGGTGTTCTGGGCTCGACAAATCTTGTACAAAATGGAGCATGTCAAAGAAAGTCATGCACAGACATTTGCATTAAAAGAGTGCATTTGATGGGTAATCGTGTTTAAAGGAGTTTATGTTACCAAACACTGTATATCTTCAGGGCAGTTCCTGGAATGAAGATATTAAGGACAGGAGTATGTAAAAGAAAAGGGAGAGGGGCCACATTAAGGAATCCTGTGCTATTCATGTGTTAGTGCACAAATTTGGTTAAAAAGTGCACAATGTTGTGGAAATGTGTAGTGGAAAAGGGAAACATGAGAGTTCACAAGCTTGATACTATATGGAAGAAAACAGTGACTGAATCTGGATGTTCTGTTTCGGATGCTACAAAGCCTCTTCCCAGAAGGTAACAAGGAAAAGGAAATTTAACCACCAATATCTGCAAAGGCAACAAAGTTGGGGACTGCAAAAGGATTTTAACACGGCATCTTTGAGTGGGGAGAATGTGATGAGCGAGCGGGTGACAAGCAGTGGTATGAAATATGTACGTGGCTACTCTGACGATGCAAATTCCTGAGGGAAGCCTGACTTCTGGTTTTGAAATCCCAACTTCTAAATGTTCAAGGCAACATACAGTACATGCAAGTGTATAGAAAACTTCCTTTCTTCCTCCCTCCCTCACTTCCTGGCTGCGTATAGATAGCTGTGACTTAACGTTTTCCTCTCCCTGTTTTCTAAATGTCAGTCTGTTTTGGGGAACAGATGGGTGGGGAAATGAGGGAGAGGAAGGCTTACTGCAGAATGGGAGGTGAAACAGTTGATAAGAAAGACAGACAGACATAGTGTGATTGGAAGGCACCGTAGCTCCACTCCGGGTCTTGTTCCGGGGGCCTTCTCCAGAGTCTTCACAACACTGTGTAGGATTATTTGAGCACAATCGCTTGCACTTCGAATAAGAACTCTGGGTGGAGTTATCTGACGATCCATTAGTTTGCTATCTCATCTCTCCATGGTCTTCTCAGTTTTCCAGTTCAAAAGTGCATCTACTGACTATACCGCACAGCGAATCCATCTCCACCTCCAGGTGGCTGTGGCATCAGTTCCCAAGTGGGTCTTCTGGCCCAGGTGTTTACCTTCCCAAGTCACAAGGAACTGCCCACACCTCACATTCCCTGGAAACACGAGACCTTCCTCTGAAAATCAGAGCTTCTAGGGGCCAAATGTAGTTCCTCCCCACGAAAGGCTAATCTCTACCGAGCAACTTCATGGAGGCTTTTCTCTCTGTTCAATCGGGGCCTTGTGTCAGGCTGGGCCTTCAGGTGCAGAACAATGGCAGAATCTTCCCAAACTTGACAGGGCCACCTCTCTTTGCAATTTCACCCTAGACAGGAGAAGGAGGAGAAGGGGAAGGGGAAGAGGAAAGAGGAGAAGGGGAAGGGGAAGAGGAAGGAGGAGAAGAAGAAGAAGAAGAAGAAGAAGAAGAAGAAGAAGAAGAAGAAGAAGAAGAAGAAGAAGAAGAAGAAGAAGAAGAAGAAGAAGAAGAGGAGGAGGAGGAGGAGGAGGAGGAGGAGGAGGAGGAGGAGGAGGAGGAGGAGGAGGAGGAGGAGGAGGAGGAAGAAGGAGAAGAAGAGAAGAGGAAGAGGAAGAGGAGGAGGAGGAGAAGAAGAAGAAGAAGAAGAAGAAGAAGAAGAAGAAGAAGAAGAAGAGGAGGAGGAAGGAGAAGAAGAGGAAGAGGAGGAGGAGGAAGGAGGAGGAGGAGAAGAAGAAGAAGAAGAAGAGGAGGAGGAGGAGGAAGGAGAAGAAGAGAAGAGGAAGAGGAGGAAGGAGGAAGGAGGAAGGAGGAAGGGGAGGGGGAGGGGGAGGGGGAGGGGGAGGGGGAGAAGGAGAAGAAGAAGAAGAAGAAGAAGAAGAAGAAGAAGAAGAAGAAGAAGAAGAAGAAGAAGAAGAAGAAGAAGAAGAAGAAGAAGAAGAAGAAGAAGAAGAAGCTCCTCAAATGATTCCCTTTTAAATCCAGGTGTCCTGGCCCCAGTCCAGCTCCGTAACAACCCTGCTCATCATGTTAATCCCTCTGAAATATTGATGGCGTGCTGTCTTGCCTTGGCTTCACAGAAGGTTGAGAACTTTCTGTAATGTTGCTTATTGCACCGATGTTTCACCCTGCGCTTAAACCTCTTGTCAAAAAAGGTTGTGAACCTTCGTCGTAACAGCGGCCATTGATCTCTCTCTGGATTGACTGGTTCCTTTGGTGCCCATTGGCAGCTTGGAGAGCTGCATGCCAGGCACCTGGGCGTTGGCCATGCTCCGTTGGTGCAAAACACCGCATCTCCTTGGCCCCGTGGCATTTGAAAGCGATTGGGCAGCTTCAGCGAGAGAGGCCTCCATGAAATGACCTGGATTTTCAGTGATCAATTAGCAGGCAGAGTTGGGTGTAGATTTTAACCCGGCGCCTTCCAGATACCAGAATGTGTCACGGAGAGATGTGATCCATGCTTGCTTACACAGGCCTGGCGTGGTCAGGGATGCCACCGGTTCTGCCTGGCTCTATAGAACCGGTAGCTCTGAAGAGCAGCAGACACAGAACCGGTTTGCGCAGCACAGCTGAGGTTGAAAAAGCAGGGGGAAGTGGCTTTTCAAATGCTGCACACCCGTGCCCAGCTGATTGTGTGTATTGCACATGCAAAACGTAATTAATGAACCGGTAGTAACACCGGTTGAATCCCACCCCTGCAGTCCACGGTCTAAAACCTCTGTGGTTTGCCAGAGAGGCGTCCTCCTGGGCCCCATCCCCTTGCCTGCTCTTAGGGTTAACCATTAATCCAGACCCCCCTTGGCTAATTCCCAGCTTTCCTTTCTATCTTTCAGGCGAATATGTAATTACGGCTCGTGAAGTGACATCACCTCCGTTTCTAGGCCAACTTCTCCCACCTGTTTTCAAGCTTGTAAGAGTCCTGCCAAGGAAAGAGATAGTTATGGGTTCCAGTAAAGAAATCCAGAAAGATCTTGGCAGTTAAAGGGAGAGGAAATTGATGGGCTGCAACCAAGCTCTTTCCCCCCCCCCGCCAGAACTCTGGTGTGTGTATGTGGGGGGGAGATATAGATATATATGCCCTTTGCTGACCTGGGAATTATTCATCTAATTTCACCTCTCCATAACGTCTCTCTTCATTCTCTCCAAGAGGATCTACACAGCATGGGAACCAAACAGCAAAGAAACGAAAGCCAAGCATCTGCTTTTGTCATTTCTTCCAGCCCACCTCAATCCCAATAAACTCTAGATAAAATTTAATTATTCCCTTGACGGAGGCCAAACTTTCGATCCTGCTGGCATCGAGGCACCCCCTCTCTCTTTTTCTCTCTCTCTTTCTAAATCAAAATGGACTTTGCGCCTTCAACAACAACAGCAGCTAAAAAAAAATAATACAAAATAATAAAAACCCCACCAATGCAAGCGAGGGAGTTTGTGCAATAGTTTCGCCAAGAAAGCCGATGAATCAGCCAGGTCATCCAATGACCGAAAACGCACATTGCAAAATTATATTTATAACTGCAGAGCTCGTTGGCCGGATGGTCCATTTATGATCGGGCCACTTGGCTTGGCTTTTGTAGAAAGCCAACTCTGCTCCATCCAGTACATTAAGAAATAAAAGGGAACGCATTTAAAAAATCCACCCACTGCAAGCAGGAAAACGTCCTGCCGCCTTTGAAAAGCATCTCAGTTGATTATTTGCAAATAAAAGCTTGAGTGGCACGTCAGGTCAGCAAAGCTGGAAGGGGGGAAAGGGGGAGAAAAGGGGAGCGGATCTGTTGGAAAGACACTTCTGACTGGTGGCAAACTGGGATTGTAGCCTGTGGGTTGAGCGTCTTAAACTGCCCCAGTGGCAAAGATTCCCCCTGAGGTGGGCTTACTTTCCCCTACAATGCCTTTAAGCGTCGCTGACTGGAGGGATTCTGGGAAATCTCTTCAAAGGGTAGCGATGTCCTGGAAGCCCTGCCTCCTTCATGAGTCAGATACCCAGTTTTTCTCACTCTTTCTTTCCTTTCTTCCTTCTCTCTCTCCTGAAGTCTCTTTCCTTCCTTCTTTCCTTCCTTCCCTCCCTCCTTCCCTTCCCTCCTCTCTCTCTTGATGTCTCTCTCCCTTCCTTCCTCCCAGTTTTTTCTCTTTCCTTCCTTCCTTTTCTCTCTCTTGAAGTCTCTTTCTTTCCCTCCCTCTCCTCCTCTCTCTCTCTCTCTCTTTTGATGTCTCTCCCCCTTCCTCCCTTCCCTCCCTCCCCTTTAACAATCCCCAATCCTTCATATTTCTTTTCGTGCCGGGGCTGTCTTTAAAATCCAAACGAGAAGAAAAGATTTGTCAGTTTTACAAGACTTCTGCAGGATTTCAGGAATGCCGAAGGGAAGCCAAATCCATTCACGCCCTTCGGAGCCACAAAAGAAGAGCCGATAAAACAGCTTTGGCAAAACATTCTTTGGCAAGCGATGGAGTTTATCCCACCTCCCGTAATGGCATGTGGCAACCTGTAGGCTGTGAGCCTTAACAGGTGGGCTATCCTTTTGTGGTTCCCACCCCGCTCCCTCGTGAGTTATTTGCGAGGGTGTTTGGGGAGAAAGGAACACCTACGATATTGCCTTGGTAGTTGTACATGTTTTTCGGATTCTCCTGGCAACCAGGTTGGGGTGGTTTTTCGGTTGTCACGCATGGCTCGTTGGAAACAATGGATCTTTCTTTTTCTTAAGGGGAAGGAACTTTACCCCCCCTGACTACTAGGTGAAATATGGTGACAAAACATGGGGGGAGACTATCTCCCCCCCAAAAAAAAATGGTCTGAGCCATGTCCCAGAGTCTGTAACTTTTTCTTGAGTACATCACAGTAGACAGCTGCGGTATCGATTCATTTTTGTGAAAAATGCAGGAGGTAATTTCCTAAACGTTGTTATTTCCGTCCCTCCCCCAGGGAAGCAAGTCTTAATCACTCAATCATGTTCAATTTTTTTTTAATTTAAAATTTAAACCCAGCCCCACTACAATCTGTTGTTGGGTAGTACAATGGCAGAGGCTGATGAAATGAGGGAGGTTTTGCACCTGACAGATTTTGCTCGAGTGTTTTACGAATACAGGTAGTCCTTGACTTAAAACAGTTCATTCAGGTCTTCTTGACTATGTCACACAGATCACAGATACAGATAACAGATAATCAAGAGTTGGAAGGGACCTTGTAGGTCATCTAGTCCAACCCCCCGCCCAAGCGGGAGACCCTACACCATTTCTGACAGAGGGCAGCCCAATCTCTTCTTGAAAGCCCCAAATGATGGCGCTCCCACAACTTTCAAAGGCAACTTCTGTTCCGTTGGTTGATTGTTCTTATTGTCTGAAAAATTCTCCTTATTTCCATAGTTGAATCTCTCCTTGTTCACTTTCCATCCATTATTCCTTGCCTGGCCTTCGGGTGTCTGCTCCTCCTCATCTTAACCCTGATGTAAGGGATTGCTATAGGGGAAAGGGGACGTGGTGGCTCAGCGGCTAAGACGCTGAGCTTGTTGATCAGAAAGGTCGACAATTCGGCAGTTCGAACCCCTCGTGCTGCATCACGGAGTGAGCTCCCCCGTTACTTGTCTGCCAACCTAGCAGTTTGAAAGCATGTAAAACAAATGCAAGTCGAAAAATAGGGGCCACCTTTGGTGGGAAAGGAACAGCAATCCGTGCACCTTCCAAGGCATTTAGTCCTGCCGACGTGACCACGGGGACGTCTTTGGACAGTGCTAGCTCTTTGGCTTTGTAACAGGGATGTAACTAGAGCCGGAAACGACTAGCACATATGTGCAAAGGGGAACCTTTACCTTTTTATAAGGAAAAAAAAAGTTTCGTTCTCTCAGCTCTCCCGGCCCCTGTTTCATGCACGGAAAAAAAGAGAAACGTGGAGGAAAAAACAAAGAGGTCGGAAAGAGAGCCTTACATGGCATACAGGGGAGATTGTGTCGCGAAAGACAACATCCCACACCTACAGCTCTCAAGCCACTTCATCACAACATCAAAGCAACAACTCCAGATTCTTTTTCTGATAATTTTACTTTTTTTTTTTTTTTGAGTGGGTGAGTGGGTTAGAGAAACGAACAAGAGATTTAAGGAGATGAAAGGTTTGCCACAGCCAGCCAGAAGAGATCAATAATGGGGTGTTGATTCATAAGAAGAGAAGGTATATTTTAAAAACTTAGTAAACAAGGTGTTCCAAAACAAATATCGATTTTGTGTGTGTGTGTGTGTGTGTATGCTTCCTACACGGCAAAGCTTTTTGTTTTCTTAGGTAGCACATGGACACTGTGGTTGCCATGGTAAGGTACATGATACATGGGCTTTAAAAAAAAAATTATAAGCACTATAAATAGGCATCTCTTTTCTTGGCCAGGAACAGAAGTGAGAAATTTTAGTCAAGCATTTTTTTGCCCCAGCAGTCAGAATTCGGGAAAGGGTACATACAGCTATTTACCAAAAGCCAGTGATATTGGATGATGGGTTTGTCAGCTGGTGCTCCTTCTGATGGAAGGGCCTGGAGGAGCAGCATCAAGGAAACTGCCAGGGCCTGGCACGATGTTGTCCTGGTGGCACACTGATGCTGAGACTCTAGTAAGAGTGCAGAGAAGAGCAAGAAAGATGATTAGAGGCCTGGAGATTAACCATACGATGAATGGTTGCAGGAATAGGGTATGTCTGGTCTAAGAGAAGGCCTAGGGGTGGCAATGATAGCATCTTCCAATATTTGAATAGTTGTCACAGATAAGAGGGGGTCGATCTATTCTCCAAAGCGGAAGGAAGGAAGAAAAAGAAGGAAAGAAAGAAAGAAAGAAAGAAAGAAAGAAAGAAAGAAAGAAAGAAAGAAAGAAAGAAGAAAGAAAGAAAGAGGAAGAAAAAGAGGAAGGAAGAGAAAGAAAGAAAGAAAGAGAGAAAGAGAGAAAGAAAGAAAGAAAGAAAGAAAGAAAGAAAGAAAGAAAGAAAGAAAGAAAGAAAGAAAGAAAAGGAGGGAGGGAGGGAGGGAGGGAGAGAGAGAGAGAGAGAGAGAGAGAGAGAGAGAAAGAAAGAAAGAAAGAAAGAAAGAAAGAAAGAAAGAAAGAAAGAAAGAAAGAAAGAAAGAAAAGGAGGGAGGGAGGGAGGGAGGGAGAGAGAGAGAGAGAGAGAGAGAGAGAGAAAGAAAGAAAGAAAGAAAGAGGAAGAAAAAGAAAGAAAGGAAGGAAGAGAAAGAAAGAAAGAAAGAAAGAAAGAAAGAAAGAAAGAAAGAAAGAAAGAAAGAAAGAAAGAAAGAAAGGGGGAAGGGAGGGAGGGAGGGAGGAAGAAAAGAAAGAAAGAAAGAAAGAAAGAAAGAAAGAAAGAAAGAAAGAAAGAAAGAAAGAAGAAAGAAAGAGGAAGAAAGAAAGAAAGAAAGAGGAAGGAAGAGAAAGAAAGAAAGAGGAAGAAAAAGAAAGAAAGAAAGGAAGAGAAAGAAAGAAAGAAAGAAAGAAAGAAAGAAAGAAAGAAAGAAAGAAGAAAGAAAGAAAGAGGAAGAAAAAGAGGAAGGAAGAGAAAGAAAGAAAGAAAGAGGAAGGAAGAGAAAGAAAGAAAGAGGAAGAAAAAGAAAGAAAGGAAGAGAAAGAAAGAAAGAAAGAAAGAAAGAAAGAAAGAAAGAAAGAAAGAAAGAAAGAAAGAAAGAAAGAAAGGGGGGATGGAGGGAAGGGAGAAAGAAAGAGGGAGAAATCATTTAAAAAGTGATGCAATCATTTTTAAAATCTGCCCAATTGAATAAGGCACTTTAAAAGAAGAATTATACATTTCCCATGTATAAGAAAGAAACAAGGAACAAAAGAAAGAGAATAGGAAGGAAAGAAAGAAAGAAAAGAAGGAAAGTTGGAGGTTTGTCCCCTTATCCAAGCAGAAATTTGGGGATCATATTTTGTCCTGCTATCATTCCAAGATTGTTTCAGATAGGCGCCTCCTGCAAATCACATGCCACCTCCAGCAACATCTGTAGAAAATTTGAGAAAAGTATTTGCTACAGAAACATCGGCTTCAATCATTCCATCTCTCTTTCTCTTCTCTTCCCTCCCCTTCCCTTCCCACCATTGAAGACGTTTATGAGAAAACAGCTTGCCTCAAGACCGTGAGGCTGAGGATTGGGGGGGGGCACAGGGAAGGGGGCCCCCGCCCCAAAAAGGGTTGGATTCCTTCAAGAAAAATATGGGGTACATTTAAGGCAGGAGTTTTATCTATGAAAGGTTGAAGCCAAAAACACAGTGAGCTTTAAAAGGTTGAGTGGCAGTTTCCCCAGAGTTGATGCTGGCATATTATCTATTGCTCCAAGAATACAGATAGTCCTCAATTTACAACCGAAATTGTATCCAACATTTCTGTCGCCAAGCAAGACAGTAGTTCAGTGAGTTTCACCCCATTTTGCACCCTTTCACACAGCTGTTGAGTGAATCTGGCTTCCCCGTTGCTTTTGCTTGTCAGAAGGTCACAAAAGGGGATCACATGACCCCTGGGGGGGGGGCTCAGTACAGTCATAAATTCGAACCAGTGGCCAAGCATCCAAATGTTGCGAATGCGACAACAGTCATAGGTGCGAAAAAGAGCCAGTCACGTTTTTTCATGGCTGTTGTAACTTCCAATAACTTCACCAAACGAATACTTGAAAGTTGAGAACTATCTGTAGCACATTAACAGATAATCAGAGTTGGAAGGGACCTTGTAGGTCATCTAGTCCAACCCTCCGCCCAAGCAGGAGACCCTACACCATTTCCGACAGATGACAGTCCAGTCTCTTCTTGAAAGTCTCCAGGGATGAAGCTCCCACAACTTCCGAGGGCAACTTCTCTTCCATGGGTTGTCACTGTCAGAAAGTTTCTCCTTATTTCCAGGTTGACTCTCTCCTTGTTCAGTTTCCATCCATTATTATTCCTTGGCTGGCCTTCAGGTGCCTTGGAAAATATTGACCCCTTCTTGCTCTCTGTGGCAGCCCCTCAAATATTGGAAGACTGCTATTATGTCTCTCCTGGACTAGCCAGGCCCAGTTCCTGTAACCGTTCTTCATATATTTTAGCCTCCAGTCCCCTAATCATCCTGCTCTTCTCTGCACTTTTTCTAGAGTCTCAACATCTTTTTTATAGTGTGTTGACCAAAACGGGATGCAGGACTCTAGGTGTGGCCTTACTCAGGCTTTACAGAGCCTCACTTGATCTTGATTGTATCCCTCTGTTAATGCAATTTAGGATTGCATTAGCTTTTTTGGCTACTGCTGCACACGGCTGGCTTCTATTTAGCTGGTTATCCACTAAGACTCCAAGATCCCTCTCCTAGTTCCTGCTCTTGAGCCTGGTTTCATTGCCATAAAGTCAGACTGATAAACTGGCTCGATTCCCACGTAATGTTTAAGCAATTATGTGGTTCCTCAACTTACAACCTTCATTTAGCGACTATTCGAAGTTAGAACTGCCACTGGGGGGTTGGGGAAAGTGGTGGGTATGTGAACTAGCCACCACGGTAGCTGGGATGACCATTATGTTAAATTTTAAATTCAAACTTTCTGTCTGAAACACATTCAAACCCTCAGCTTGGATGTTTCCTGTTGATTCTTACAGTTCTAACAGATCCCAACTAGTTTCCTTTTAAAAAAAAAAAATCAATAAAAGCCCAACAGAATTATTAGTCACGTATTTATTTTGTCACACTGAACCTTTTTTGTGCCAGTGTAAATTTCCCAAATCTCAAAAAAATAAAATAAAAAATAACCCGGGACGTGAAGATTTATTTATGCAAAAGGGGGTGAGAGGAACCTTTGGATCACAAAGATCATTTTCCATGTTCCTTGCTACAAATTTTTGATTTGTCTGAACAAATAGCTTTAGCATGAGTCAACAGGCTGCAGCGAGATTTCTAAGGGGGAAAAATAATAATAATAATAATAAGAAGAAGAAGAAGAAGAAGGAAGAAGAAGAAGAAGAAGAAGAAGAAGAAGAAGAAGAAGAAGAAGAAGAAGAAGAAGAAGAAGAAGACTAAGACTAAGACTAAGACTAAGACTAAGACTAAGACTAAGACTAAGACTAAGACTAAGACTACTCTGTTCCTGGAAAGATTGGCAAGAGTTTGTTTGCTTTTTGTGCTTTCGTAACTGTTTTGCCTCACCAAGCGATGTTGTTAGAAAGGATTGTATAATATTAACATTTCAAATCAAAGAGATGGTTATGTATAATAAAACATGTTCTCCAGCAGTTCTGATGATATATGAATTGTAACCAAACAGAAGAACACCTGCAGAAGACAACGAGATAAATTTTGCAACTTTTTTGTCTTTGGAGGGGGAAAAAAAGAAAAGAAAATCCCCTCCCCATTTATTCATTTTTTTGTCTTTTAAATTCTTCCAAAAAATATGAGGGAATAAAGGAAGAGTGGGATGCCCTAAGCAAGCTTCCAAGAACCCATAAATTTAATCTCTTATAACTTTCTCTCCTCTGTCTCCAGCATTTTGCATGGACTCAATTTTCAAGGTGAGATCAAAACACTTTTTAAAAAAAAAAAAAATGGCAACCTCTCCCCTGTTCCGCTGAAAACCAAGAAATTATAGAAAATCAGCCTTGGTACAGAAAGCCACGCTGGCAAAAAAATGGGAAACAAAGAGCAGCCTTGGATTTGTTCTCCTTTTAAGCCACATCCATATTTTTAGAGCATTCCCCTGGCCATTGGTAGCCCTCTTGCATACAGATAGGACCCTGGACTTTTGTGCACACACATCAATTTGTTTTTTAGTTATTGCATACCAAACTGTCATCATCTTAGGGGCCGGCTGGAAGATCAACCTGCCTCACGGTTGGATTATGAAAATCACAAACATCACCAATACACAGTTATACAGGCCTAAGCAGCCCCCATTTTGTCGTTGAATTTTTAGAAATTCCACTTCTTAACTAGTGGGACACTCTTAAAACAATTCACAAAAGAACCATGTTGCTTTAGCTGGGATCTTGTTTACCACACAGAGACAAACGTACATATGTGCCTATTCGCGGACTATAATTTGGTGACTTTTTTGTACTCTATAAGCTGGAAAGTCAGAAAAGACTGTTGCCTGCTTTGTAAGCTTATGGCAATATCCCTTTTCTTTTCTTTTCTTTTCTTTTCTTTTCTTTTCTTTTCTTTTCTTTTCTAGACACGCCCCTTACATTTTTCCAAAAGATAGAAGGCATTTTCTAAACTCTCGAGGTTAAAATCTGATATATATATATATATATATATATATATATTGGGAGTTGCCATGGATATTAATGGTTTTCTCACATGTGGGCATGTTTTTTTCCCCCCAAAAAAATTAGCAGGAGGGAGGGAGGGAAGGAAGGAAAAGAGAAGAGGAAAGGAAGGAAGGAAGAAGAAAGGAAAGATATGGAGGGGGAAGGAAAGAAAGGAGAAAGGGGAACGAAGCAAGGACATGGAGAGGGGAGAGAAGGAAGGAAGGCATTTTACATGTCATTGTTCTTATGCAATATGTCTTGGATCCATCTCTTTGCGTTTTCCTTTGCCATTGGCACTAGATTTATGTGCATAGTGTGTGTGTGTGTGTGTGTGCAAATCTGCACATCAGGGAAAAATCTCTCATTCACATCCAGCTTGGCTTCCTATTTCTCTCCCCTCCCCCCCCCCCCCCTTTGGCCAGGTTATATAAGCTCATCTCTGGAAAAAGGCATTCCACTTGCCATCTCTGACATCTTCGAACCCTTCAAACTGAGCTGCCAAGAGGGAGAGGAAGGGTGGGATGGATCCAAGGAGACAAGCCCCCTCATGCTTCAAACATCCTCAGATGGTTCCCATGGATTCCTCCGACAAAGCATGCTCTGGTTTGCAGTGTGTTTTTTTTTTTTTTTTCCCCTTCCTCTCGACTTCTCCAGCTCACGGTGTGGATTTTCGAAAAGTGGCAATTCCCCTGCACTCTTACTCACCTGGGGTGAAATGCTGAGGCTGAGGAGAAAGAGGAGGGAAGAGTCACTTTCCACATGATCAGCAGGAGATAAGTCCTTGGGGAGGGGGCAAGAATTCAAGGACATCTGCCAAAGGCCTGTCCTCCCAGCGGCGTCCCCCACTTCTAACCGAAACCAAGTCTTACCGGTTGAGAATCGACTGCCGTGCCAGAGAAGTCTCCCGCATATTTCTTGGACAGCAAATGTGACTTAACAAGCAACAGAAGGCAAAAATCACGAAACTGCATCTCACTTATTTTGGCCGTGTCGTGTGGGAAAATTCGCCGGGGAAAGGAATTATATTTTAGCGGTAAAAGGAAACCAGGTGTGATGACTCAGGGTGGGATACAAAAGCAACAAAGTCACAAAAACAGGTGAAGTCCCTTTAATTCCTTCAACTTGGCTTCAAAGGTCCAATTATTATCATTGACTGGAGAAAAAACTCCCCCACAAACAGTTGCAAAAAGGAAGAAATTCCGTTCAAACTCAAAATACATTTAAATTATGAATAGAAAAAGCAACACAAACCACACTGAAGCAATTAATAAGACTAGCCAGGATAAGGGCTCAAAGACGTCCACAGATATTGAAATACACACACTGGGAAGAATGCCAGAACTCAGATAAGGATTGAAAGACTAGAATTATTTCACTCTTTGCTTCCAGCACTGGGCCATGCGCAGTTTGTCCTTTTAAACAGTCCTCACAGCTGCAGCCCATGAAGGGGATCAGGGCCCTTTCCTCCCCCATAGACCATGCCATTCACATTTCTCCCTTATCCTCTCCTCCCTGCGTGCCCTAGGATGAAGAGGGGATGGGCCTGGGTCTTCCTCTGAATGCCCAGCCGCAGCCTGTGCCCTTCCCCAACTTCCTCCACAACCTCCGGAACCACTCTCCCACTCCCTGTCGGCTTGTGAACTTCAACTCCCAGAATTCCCCAGTGAGAGTTGAAAGCCCTGCTGGGGTTCCCATCCTGAAAGCCCCACTTTGGGAGATGCATTTGATGCGCGATGGCTTAATCATGTGCCTGACTGCAAAAAAAAAAAAAAAAAGCCTTCGCTTCCTCACTTCTTTCTATTTCCCATTTAAAACAGAATTTGCCCCCCCCCCCCCCCCACACACAAGGCTTCCTGAGATTTAAAAAGAGTCTGGAGGGGAGGAGGGGAAGAAAGAAACCCAGGCAACATCTGCCAGCAGAAGTCCTGTGTCAGCAGACAGCACCAATTAAGTGCAGCCTGCGCAACAGCTTAATTACTGATGAGATGGTTTTCCTGACGAAAGGGAGCCGCTGCCTGCCGTACGAAATCTCCAGCCCTTGGGAAGGCGGAAGGGCGGAGGGAACAGCATTCTCACTCGGGAAGTGGAGCCCAACGGAAGACAAAGACACCCCACCCGGATCTGAAAGGCATGGGACCACGAAGATAAAACAGCTGGCACCCAACTTCCAGAAGACAAGCATGCTGGAATTTAATACTGTCCAAAACCCGGTCTTCTTTCTCTCTTTGCATTTTGGTCAAATTGCACATGAGTAATTTGTAATTTACATTTGTCCTGTGCTCCAGCATCTCGGCTGGGTTCTGAAGCTCCGGAGATCATCATCATCTTTTAAAGGACCCTATCATCCCTTGCGGGGATATTTCAGGGCAATTGAATGGAGCTAGAAGAGTGTTGAATGGCTGGATGCCCTTCCTATTGCCAGGGCGGGAGTTTTGTTTGGCAGATATATTCTCATTGTGCCCAGAGAGAGAGAAATACCTGCCTCTACCTAGGACCGAACTCATAGCCTCCTGATTGTAAAAACTCTTGAGATGCCCCCAACTGAATTCCTGCAAGATTCATTCGTGGCTGCTATTTTTTCACTCTAGGAGAAGACTTCTTGAAAGCCCGAATCAAGAAAATAGCAGGGTTGGAAGGGATATTGCAATTTGTCCCATTTCTTCTTAAAAATCTGCCGTGATGGGACACCCACCACTTCTGGAGTCAAGCCTTTGCACTGATTAATTATCCTCACTTTCAGGAAATGTCTCCTTTAATTCTGTGTTGGATCTCTCTTTGATCAGCTTCCATTCGTTGCTTCTTGTCCTGCCTTCAAGCGCTTTGGAGAATAGCTTGACTCCCTCTTCTTTGGGGCAGCCCTTCGGATACTGGAAGATTGCTATCACATCAAATGCTTTGCTGGCTGAGGAACTTCGGGAGTTGAAGTCCACAAAGTCTTAAAGTGGCCAAGGTTGGATACTCCTGGTTTAGAGGCCTTTATTTTTCAGATGGATGGCAAATATAGCATCTACAAATAGTCCTCAGGTTACACCAGTTCATTTAAGGACCATCTGAAGTTACAACGGCACCGAAAAGAGGGATTTGTGACCGTTTTTCACACTTAACAACTGTTGCAGCAAACCTCATGGTCACGTGATCAAAATCCGGGCGCTTGGCAATGGACTCATATTTATGACGGTTGCAGTGTCCCGGGGGGGGGTCCATGCGATTCCCCTCTTGCTACCTTCTGTCAAGCCACATCTATGGGGAGGCCAGCTTCACTTAACACCCGCGTTACTACCCGTCAAGAACCTCAGAGATTCGCTTAACGATGGCGAGAAAGGTTGTAAAATGGAGCGAACTGTCACTGAACTGTCTCACTCAATAACCGTGTAAATTTTGGGCTCAGTTGTAGCCGTAAGTCAAAGACTTGCCTGCTCTTTATTGTATTGCTGTTGGTAACCACATTGGAAACTGCTGGAAGGGATTGTAACTAAATAAGGATGGCTTCAAGTGGTCTCCCTCTTCCTCTTCTCCTTAAAGAGTTGTCTAATGTGAAGGAGCACCGTTTCTCCGAAGAAATTGATAATCCATGCCTGGAAATGAGCAGAGACAAGAAAGTCAATAGATTAAGCAGCCAACTTTATGCTGGTCCTAAAACACTCAAGTGCGCTTCGTCCTTTCCTGAGCTAAATGCCTCTCCCGGCCCCCTTCTCTTTGGCTAATCCCCACAGCAGCAATTACTCCTGGGTAGAAATGGAATGGAGTGGAGTGGAGTGGAATGGAATAGAATAGAATAGAATAGAATAGAATAGAATAGAATAGAATAGAATAGAATAGAATAAATGAAGAGTAAAACAGAATAAGAGGAGAATAGAGTAGAATAGAATAGAATAAATGAAGACTAAAATAGATTAAATAGAATAAACGAAGAGTAAAATAGAATAGAACAAATGAGAAATAGAATAGAATAAATGAATAGAATAGAATGTGAATGGAATAGAATAGAATATATAGATCAGAATAGAATAGAATAGAATAGAATAGAATAGAATAGAATAGAATAGAATAGAATAGAATAGAATAGATCAGATGTCATTGTAAGGTTGTGTTCATTAAATTGAAACACAACTGACCATGTGTAACCTAAAACATAGTTCTTTCTAACTCTCTTCCGTTCTGTTCTGCCCTGCATTCTATTCTATTCTATTCAAGCTTGACCTCGCCCAGGCATACCAGCAACTGCCTGTGGACGAAGAAACGGCAGAAGCCCAAACAATCGTGACACACCGGGGGGCCTTCAAGTGCAACAGACTCCAATTCGGAGTCAGCGTGGCACCAGGCATTTTTCAAAGTCTAATGGAACGTTTACTACAGGGCATCAAGGGGGTGGTGCCCTATTTCGATGACGTGTTAATCGCGGCGCCAAACGAAGCCGAATTAGAGAACCGTTTAAGACAAGTCTTGACAAAATTTAAAGAGACAGGACTTAAGGTCAAACGCGAAAAATGCCAACTGTGTACGCAGCAAATAGAATTTCTGGGTTACCTCCTAGACAGACAGGGCATCCACCCTACAGCTAAAAAGGTTAAAGCCATCAAGGAAGCCCCCACCCCGAGGTCCAAAACAGAACTACAAGCATTCCTAGGTTTACTAAATTTTTATAATGTCTTCCTACCTCAGAAGGCAACGGTGGCGGAGCCTTTGCATAGACTCCTAGACAAGAGGGCAGCATGGACTTGGGGGAAACGAGAACAGGCCGCCTTTCAGGGAACCAAAGACCTCCTCACCTCCGACGCCGTTCTAATACAGTTCAGTGAGACTTTACCCCTAGCTGTCACTTGCGACGCATCGCCCTACGGCGTCGGCGCTGTCCTCAGCCATACCCTCCCAGACCAGAGAGAAGCGCCTATTGCATTTTTTTCCAGAACGCTAACAAAACCGGAACGGAACTATAGCCAGCTGGACAAAGAAGCTTTGGCTATAGTTGCCGCCGTCAAGCGTTTCCATGAGTACTTGTACGGCCGCCCATTCAAGATAGTCACCGACCATAAGCCACTGCTGGGCATCCTCGCTGGGGATCGGGCCACACCAAACATCTTGTCACCACGCATGACTAGGTGGTCTGAATTCCTGGCAGCCTACAACTACGAACTGCTCCACAAGCCAGGAAAGAAAATTTCACACGCGGACGCTTTGAGCCGCTCGCCCTTGCCGGACTCGGAACCTGACCCCGCTCCTACAACTAACACCCTGAGCATAGAAAGCCTGCCCATAACCGCATCCGATATTGCCAGGGAAACCAGTAGGGACAGACAATTGGCGAAAGTCTTGCATTGGTTAGAGAAAGGTTGGCCGGAAAAGGACATTGACGAGACTTTTAAGAAATTCCGGCAGCGCCAGACTGAACTGTCTCTGTTAAGGGGTTGCATCCTGTGGGGAGATCGGGTGGTTATTCCGTGCAAATTACAAAGCAGAGTTTTGGAAATGTTACATGAGGGGCATCCTGGCATCGTCAGGACAAAGGCCCTGGCCAGGAGTTACGCTTGGTGGCCAGGGATGGATAAGCAAATTGAAACATGGGTTGCAAGGTGCCACCGGTGCCAAGAAACCAGGTCCAGCCCACCCGCAGCGCCCACCCGGGACTGGGAAATACCACGGGGACCCTGGTCCAGAATCCATTTAGATTTTGCTGGCCCCACAAATGGACACACTTTTTTGATCACAGTAGATGCATACTCGAACTGGTTAGAGGTGGCTGACATGAAATCCACCACCACGGAGGCTGTCATTAAAGAACTTTGTAAACTATTCTCGACACATGGCCTCCCAGACGTAGTTGTCTCAGACAACGGGCCCCAATTCACCTCACTCGAATTTGAACGTTTCCTGGCTGAGAAAGGTATCCGCCACGCATTGACAGCACCGGCGCATCCGGCGGCGAACGGTAGGGCGGAACGGATGGTCCAATTTACAAAAAAGACCCTCCGGAAAATGGACCACGGGGAGATCAACGAAAAAATTAATAAACTGCTTTTCATACAACACATCACACCTAACACCACAACAAACAAAAGCCCTGCAGAGCTCCTGATGGGCAGAAAGCTGCGGTCACCACTCGATCGTCTACACCCCACATATAACCCGGAGCGACCCCCGGACTCAAGCTCCAGGTACCGGACTTTTCAACCAGGCGACTGGGTTTACGCTAAAAATATGACAGGGGAACCCCTATGGATCCCAGCCGTCATAACACAAACCACAGGCCCACGGTCGTACCGGCTCCAAACCGTCGATGGGCGAGCCTGGAAGCGACACATCGACCAACTCCGGTCACGGGCAATAACTAACCTCAACCCCCAAGACACGAACCAAGGGGGGAGGGAAGACCCGACAAAAGAAACGCAGAAAAAAAGTAAAGACTCACCAGATCGCTGCCTCCGCGAATCCCATCAGGAGAAGAGCCGTCCAGCCAACTCTACCGACTCGGAAAAACCAAGCGGGAGCGGCAAAATCCGTGACTCAACCGACCCGGTAGGCCCAGGCGGGAGCCACGGCGAGAGCACCGGCCCGACCATCCAGCCGGTACCCACAGAGCCAGAAGCAGCCAAAAAGATGACCGCTCCGGCCGAGCTACAACAGAAGAATGAGCTGCGCAGGTCAACTAGGACCCGACGTAGCCCCGCCTACCTGCGTGATTACACCACGTGAAAGACCCTACCAAGAGGGGAGGGGTGTTGTGTACTAAAAATGGACTGCTCGAAATCCCTGCGCCTTGATTGGCTAAGGCGCAGGGATTTCTAATTGGCCAGGCGAGCCGCGCCGATTGGCCCGATTGAAGTCTCCCGCGATTGGCTGAAACCATGAGCGGGAGACTTGAATCGCTGCCATTGGCCACGGCCGCCGCAGCAAAAGAGTATAAAAGCAGGAGGCTTTTTCTCTTTTGCGGTTCGGTTCACGTCTTCAATAAAAAGAGCTGTTACTGATAGTCACTGCCTCAGAGCCTTCTTTTCGGACACGACACATTCCATATTCCACTCTATATTCTATGCTATATTCCAGTGGTGGCTAACCCTTTTGGAGCTTCTATGCCAAAAATTGCATATGCGCTTGTGTGCCAGCACCCAGAAGGCCACCCGTGGTGGCCCTTCCATGCCCTCTTGTGTATGCATGCGCAATCCTCCCTCCACCCACCCCCCTTACCTGCGCTGCGCATACATGCACCTGCCAGCTGATTTTCAGGCCTTTTTCGGCCTCCCAGAGGCTCAAGGGAAGCCCCTGCGACCTCGATAGGCCCAAAAATGGCCCGTTTTGCCACAATACAGGAAGTGACGAAACAGGCCCATTTTTCGGCCTACCAAGGCTGCAGAGGTTTCCCTCGAGCCTCTGGGAGGCCGGAAAAGGTCTGAAAATCTGGGAGACCAAAAAAAGGACCCCAAATCAGCTGGGAAGCATATGCATGCGCAGTGAGGGAAATTTGTCTGGGGCTCGTGTGCCACAGGGTCGCCATCACAGCTATATTCTAGTCTATATTCCATTCCATTCCATTCTATATTCTATTCTATTTCATTCCATTCTATATTCTGTTCTATTCTATATTCTATTCCACTCGATTCCATATTCTATTCTATATTCTATTCTATTCCATTCCATTCCATATTTTCATATATATATATATATATGCTCATGAGTGCCACTCCGTCCCGGAAGAACTGTAGCTTCTGAGAGTTGGTCAAGGATAGCCCATATAATATAGGGGGTTGTAAACCTAGCAAAAATAAAAGAAAAGAGAGAGCAAAAAAAGCAAAATCTATTTGATAAAATGCAATTGGAATTAGAAAGGGGGCCCTGAGTTGCATTCAAAAGCCTTTTTTTCTTCCGCCCCCCCCTCCCCAAAATGCACAAATGCCTCTGGGTATTTATGTCACTTAGATAGGTAGAAGTCACTCTGTGACCAGACACAAATCACACGGGTGTGATTCCCTGAAGGTCTCCTTTGGTTTTCCAAAGGGCAATTAGAATTGATTCATTCATTAATCTGGGATTAAAATACCCCCCCTCCCTTTCAAAAACATGAAAGTCATAGCTTGGCAAACAACAAAAGCAGTTTTATCTGTGGGTGCATTAACGTGAGCTATTTCTTGGTCAGCAGATTAAAAACAACACGGCGGCAGTTCTAATTGTGGCAAAAAAATAAAATAAAGTACAGGTGGGAAGGGAGATCCTCCTTTGGCGGGGGAGGAAGGGAATTTCCACAACCCTTTACACCAGAGATAGGAACTCCAATGGTTCTGAATATTGATCTTATAAATAGGCCTTGCTCTTCAAACCCAGCCCTCCCTAGAATCCAGTCGCTATGCCTTCATAACTTTTCTTTGGTAACAACCCCTTATAGGAATTCCCTGGTGAGCTTGAAATGCTAGTCCTGGTTGAAACCCAGCAAGTGGCGATTAGGGGCAATCTTGGGCGTTCTGTGGTTGTGGTACCAAATTTGGTAAAACCTACGAAGACACTCCCGTTCTCTTTGAACCTCACCAGCCCTTTGGACCTGTCCCCTCTCCCAACTTACCTGCCAGGAATGCAGTCAAGATAAAACCAGAGGAGGCTCCAAGATAAGCCGCTTTGAGAGGTCCTTATCCACAGCTTCAGTCACAATAGAGCTGGAAGGGACCTTGGAGGTCGTCTAGTCCAACCCTTTGCTCAAGCAGGTGACCATATCCCATTTCAGACAGGTGGCTGTCCAGTCTCTTCTTAAAAACCTCCAGTGATGGAGTCCCACAATTTCCAAAGGCAAGCTGGTTAATTGTCCTCTCTCTTGGGAAGTTTCTCCTTAATTCCAGGTCACTTCTTTCCATGATTAGTTTCCATCCATTGCTTCTTGTCTTGCCTTTTGGTACTTTGGAGAATAAGTTGACAACCCACCCCCTCTTTGTGGGAGCCCCTCAAATACTGGCAGAATGCTATCATGTCTCTCCTAGACCTTCCATTCTCCTCTAGACTTGGCCATACCCAGTTCCAGCAACCGTTCTTCATATGTTTTAACCTCCAGTCCTTTAATCATCTGAGTTGATTTCTTCCCAGGTCCTGTTTAGAGGAAAACTTTAGGGAACGTAGAATAAGTTGACCCAAAGAGCTTCAACTTCTATCAAGCTCCAGCTTTTCCATTTTGGAGCAATAGAGACTGGGATTGCCCAGCAATTGAGGCTCTCCCGGAAGTCAAACTTGTCCTTTCGTCGTAAAAGAGAACAGCAAACTGTCCTCCAACACCGCTCCTTCCACAGCTGCACGGGACAATTCTAAGGAGCCAGCAATCAAGATAATTCACCCAGCTGGCACAATGCCTGGTTTCCGGATTCCAGCATCTGAGTCATTAACATTATGGATGGAGGGCAAGGATGCTACACAGAGGGAGGGGGAGGAAGAGGAAGGGCAGTTCTTCGTAGCAAAAAAAAAATAATAATAATCCATACAGCCAAGAGAGAACATTGAGTTTGAATCCCCCTGGAAATCTGGAAGCAAGAGAGAAAGAGAGAAACCTTCAATGACCGTTCAGCTGAGTTGTTTGATGTTTCTTTTTAAAAAAAGGGAAGGAGATCAGGATTGGAAAAGATGCTTTCAGGGAGAGAAAGAAGGGCAGGTTGGGCAGCCGGCTACATTTAGACTTTCATCCTGGGCAAGAAAGCCATGCTAGAGACGAAAGAAGACATGGCAGGGAGAAGGGTACCTGGTTCCAGAATGAGTCCCTGGCATCTCCCCTTAAAAGGATCAGGTCAAGAGAGAGCGGCGAGTGTTCGGCCTGGCTTAAAGCCCCCAGAGAGTCCTGCTGGAAACTCCTGGGCCAGTGGGGAAATGGACTTTAGCAGGAGACAGCTTCCAGTCTTCTGCTGGATCTATTCATGGAGAAGAGCCAAGGATCAATGGCTGAGCATCTGTTCTGCCGGCAGGAGCTCCCAGCTTTCTGGCTAAAATCTCACTGAGCGTCTTGTAGAGCCCAGCTAAGGGAAGTGCGAGGCTGGGAAGTGGCGTTGTGAGAGAAGCTGGCAGAACATCTGCTCTGAGAAAGCAGCAGGAGGACTGCAGGAACGCAACTTCCCTTGGCTAGAAGACGACGGAAATCCTGGTCCGATCAGACCATTCGAGTTACGGATCTCACCTTGGGGACAACGCTCTACAGTGTTGGATTGGCCAGGTTGCAGAGTTTTATCCCAAAAACATCCCAAGGAGTGTTGGAACAAGCCAGAACTGGGTTTAGACATCCCTTGTTTAAGCCCTGAAGAATATGACTTAAGAGTGGAAATACTCTGGGCTTCACAATGACAAGAATGTCAGCCTAAGATCATCATCATCATCTACCCATCAACTGCTCAAGCCACAATAGGAAGTGTATTTAACCACACTGCCAAAATACGAACTGAAATAACAAAAGGATCAGAAGAAAATTAAGAAATTTGCAGGTTGGTTCCCATCACCACACTAAACTGTATTATGGTTTGTTTCCTTGTTTCGGCTTATTAGCTCGAATGAACAAAGATCTTGCGAGTTTTTCTATCTGGGGTTTAATATTTTCCAGGTTTTGCACGTCCAGCCATGTAACTTAAGTTCGTCCTAGTTTCTTCCATCAACCATGGGATTAAACCATTAGCATGAAACATGTAGGCACCAAATACTCCAATATTTACAGTTACATTTGCTTCAAGTCGAATTGAACTTCTAGTGATTTAACGGATGCACCTGAATAATAATCTTGGAGGTATTATGGGATATTTTTCTCACCTTCTCAATCTAGTCTAGAGCCCAAGGATTTCCTAGTACAGTAACCTCCTATCCAAGAACTAATCAAATCCAATCTTGCTTAACTTTAAAACGATTCTTCAGACATCCTCTGAATGGACAGGTGTGACACAAATCCAGGAACAGCTTTATGGCAAGAACAAACATTCTCAAGAACAAAATTGAATTAAAAGATGTGAAAAGGAGATTATCGAGCAAGTTTCTTTATTCCACCTGCCTTTGTTGAAAAGGACAGATGTTCTACGATGAGGTAGTGAATGATATTACAGACTGTGTGGTTTTTCAGTAGAAACATACCTATTTAATGCGAAAGGAATCAACTCACTGTTCCTCATTTGAAGGTGCAGTAGGACTATGCGAACGAGAAAATGTAAATACATTTTTATTTTTTATTTTTGCTTCCGAATGTTGGCATCGCCATTCCCCCCACCCTCTGCAAATGAGAAACATATGGCCTTGCCACTAGAATTAGCAATATTTGGAAGGAAATAGCTGAAGTCCTAAGACAAACAATATCTGGATGATATTCTACTAAACACAATAATTTTTCTTGTTAGAATGCACGAAGACCAGAGTGCCAATAAAAACAATTTCTATACGCCGGTTCATTTCCTCGTAGCAAAAAAGTTAACCAGATTTGCAAGACAACGAGGTCATCAATCTCTGGTTAAACCAGAGCTGGAACAATCTTGGTTCCTTGGATACATGCACACATTTCAAACCCAAGGGGGAAAGAAAAAAAAAGGGATTTCTCCGTGTAGAATTTCAACTTGGATCTGTAAAAAAAAAAAACAAATTGGGGAAAAAAGCCCCTCAACTTCCTGTCAAAAATCCTGCTTTGTTGATTTGGGATGATCAGCAATTCAAAGCAAAAAGACACGCAGTGTTAATACGGCAATCTTCAAGGTTAAAACAAAAACATGGATCCAATTTTGGGGATTCTTCCTCTAGAGTCTAGGCATATATATATATTTTTCCCCCAATCCATTCATCCTCCCCTCGAAATTCTCTGGTTGCTTGGGATCCAGTTTCCTCTCTCCCATCATCTGTCCTTCCTTGTGTTGGGATTCTGTTACCTGGAAGTAGGGGTGTCAAGTGAGCCACTAGTGACCCCTTAAATCTGAGCCTTGTGAGATAAAGGAGCTACCCTTCCGGTATCCAACGTCTGGGAGATATTGGAGCTGGGGGGGGTGGTCTCATTTCCCCCCCCACTCCCCGATGAAAAGTTCCATTGTCTGCATCCCAGCGCTGCGAAATATCTACTTGGCAAATGACAGTGAGTGGAGGAACAGCTGGGAGAAAGAATCTGTTCTCCCTCATTCCCACCATACATGCAAACAGAAACCTGCAGGGTGGAAGAGAAAGTAAATCACATCGGAAAGATCTGTTGGGTTGAGCGATTCTCAGCCTTGGCAGCCTGTCAATGTGTGGACTTCAACTCCCAGAATTCCCCAGCCAGCCTGATGGGGTTTCTGTGAATGCATCGTGAAAGGGAGGGAGTGGAGGCTCTTATAATGGAATTGAAATGAGCGCCAACCAAAGCAGCTCAAATTTCCTTTCTTCCTAGCTGTTCACTCGTGGCAGATACCCAGAGAAGCCTTCCCAAATTGACCTCAGTGCTCTCTGAGTTTGGTTGTTTTCTTCTAGACATTTCTAGACACACTGCCTTTTAATGAATACTGCCGAATAGAATAGAATAGAATAGAATAGAATAGAATAGAATAGAATAGAATTCTTTATTGGCCAAGTGTGATTGGACACAGAAGGAATTTGTCTTTGGTGCAAATGCTCTCAGTGTCCATAAAAGAAAAGATATATTTGTCAAGAGTCAAGAATCATCAGATACAACACATAATAATAGTCATAGGGTACAAAAGGCATCTGAGAGTAGAAACCACCGAAAGAGGCTCGATGCATTGTGTTCCTCCGTTTCATTTCAGGATATTTATATTATTTATTTAAATAAAAGAGGACCAGCAGGCCAATGGCTTGTGATCTCGTAGGCCTCGAGATAGGCCTGCACCTATACACAACTGCACGCGCACACACACACACACACACACACACACGATTGTCTACTGCATTTTTGGGAAATATCTGCCTTTTGGGTGACATGCAGTTGTCGTTGTGTCCTTAAGAATGCAAACTTGAAAATAAGGCCCTTCCTTCCTCCCTCCCTTCCTTCCTTCCTTCCTTCCTTCCTTCCTTCCTTCCATCCTTCCTTCCTTCCTTCCTTTTTCTGAGATCAGGCCAAGTTGGCTTAGTGCTGCCACCTGCTGTGATGATGATGATGATCATCTTCTTCTTCTTCTTCTTCTTCTTCTTCTTCTTCTTCTTCTTCTTCTTCTTCTTCTTCTTCTTCTTCTTCTTCTTCTTCTTCTTCTCCTCCTCCTCCTCCTCCTCCTCCTCCTCCTCCTCCTCCTCCTCCTCCTCCTCCTCCCTTTTAAAAATTAAGCTAAAACCCCATGTGTTGTAGGGGGCTGGTTAGTGGAAAGAAACTCAGATATCCACCATCGCCTGGCCCTGCCTTTCCCTTTTCACTGTAGCTAAATTGCTTGATTAAAAGCCAGCCCTCCAAAGAGAAAGGAAGGAGGACGAAAGAAGTGAGATTAGCTTTCCTTCCATCTTCTCCCATAGGTAAATCTCCGGGGATCTATTACGGCACAAAATGAGCAACTGCCTCTCATTCTGGGTTCACTTGAAACCATAATCCATTAATCTCCCTCGTGCCTAGTTGGTTGCTTTGCCTCCCATGGCACACCTTCCCTTCCAGGTGAGCTGTACAGCATCGGGCGTTCCCGGGAGCGCTCCCTGGGTGGCCAGCAGACCACAAAAAGAGTGTCCACTTCTTTTTTTCTCTCTCTCTCTCTCTCTCCACACTTAGCCCTGATCTCCCCTCCCTTTCCTCTCCAACTTAATATTTTTGCATTTCCTATTTCCACCCCCATCCCTTTGGAACACTACCAAAGAGCTGCCTAAGGAAAGGATCCTGATCATTGCTTGTTTTCCAAACGCATCCATTTCCATTCATTCATTCTGGAAGTTGAAGTCCAACCATGCTCCGGGCTGCCATATTCCAAATTTTGTGCATTACAGGGGGTCAACACTGTGTTTGTCACCTTCAGATTAGAAACAAGTCACCGCAGAAATGTCAGGTTATTTTTGTAGGGTATAATAGTAGAATTTTAAAACCCTGGGCCAAGTTTCTCTCTGCCCCCTCTTATACCAAACAGAAAGGGTAGGGGGTGTATTTTGAGTTTCTTTGTCTTCACTCTTATATTCTCATTTAAAATGTCTTTTTATTATCCCGTAACGATTCTACTAATGGTTCTTGCCTTCCTTTGTCAACTTTATTTCTGCATTCCTCCATACCGGGATACAGGGTGAGCATTATGTTACATTATAGCACATGACATGAGATTATATTTCATTTTTCCCGTAACGTGCCTCCAGAAATGGTGGGTGCTCCATCACTGGAGGTTTTAAGAAGAGACTGGACAGTCACTTGTCTGAGATGGGATAGGTTCTCCTGCTCGACCAGGGGGGCTGGACTAGAAGACCTCCAAGGTCCCTTCCAGCTCTATTCTAATCTAAATTCTAATGGGCCTTCTCAACTTATTCGTCTCGAAGGTGCCATGGGACAGTTGCCCTCGCTTTTCGTCCTTTCCGCCTTCTGACGTTATCTCGGAGGCCCCGTGGCCTCTATTATCCCGCTGAAATCTCTGCACGTTCTCAGACCATGTAAACTCCTTGCTGGCTGGGCGCTAACCCGGAGGCTGTTTTCAGGAGCAATATAAAGAGGGAAGCCTTACAGAGATTTTCTTCTTCTTCTTCTTTGAAGCTTTGATCTCCTGGTGGGGACAAAACGCAGCTCCCTTCCAATAGGACCTCATAACTTATTCAAGTGCCACATAAAATAACAGCACACCAGGAATGGAAAGGAGGAAGTGTATAGAGGCGGGAACCGCTGAGGATGACAAGCTGAAACCCTATCAAGAATTCACATAATAAGGAACATGCGGCTGGGCTGTTTGCTCTTGAGCCGATGCGTTTCAAGCTTTGGTAAAGGTGATTTTTTTTTTTAATTTTTTTTTCCAAGAGGCAAATGGACTTTCTGGTTTTTCTTTGAAGACATTTCTCTTCTCATCCAAGAAGCTTCTTCAGCTCTGCCTGGATGATGGGGCATGGAAGGATTTATATTCCTTACAGACAGAGCTGGTCATTTGCATCCTTTTGGAGAGCCACTGAGGCCACTTGGAGGTTTAATCTGTGCCTGCCTGTGAAGGCAGGACAAGAAGCAATGGATGGAAACAATATCAAGAGACATCCAAGCTAGGATTAAGGAGAAATGTCCTGACAGTGAAAACAATTAAATCAGTTGGAAGGACTTGTCTCCAGAGGTTGTGGGTGCTGGACAAAGAGACTGGTCTGAAACGATATATAGTTGACCTCTAAGGTCCCTCCCAACCTTGCTATTCTGTTATTCCTCTAGCACAGGGGTCTCCAACCTTGGCTCCTGGAAGCCTGGCGGACTTCAACTCCCAGAATTCCACAGCCAGCTTTGCTGGCTGTGGAACTCTGGGAGTTGAAGTCCGCCAGGCTTCCAGGAGCCAAGGTTGGAGACCCCTGCTCTAGCAGGCACCTAGACTGCCAACAGAAGCTCTTTTGAAGATTGGTGGCAAGCGTTGAATGGGTGGAACATCTCAGCCTGGGGCAGGCAGGGTTGTGTAGACAATAGAAAAGGAGTGCCATTCTTGAAGGCTTATCTGGCTTGATTCTCTCCAGCCAGAGCCTGGCTTCCAAGAAAGACCACCCACCCCAAGATGGGAGAAATAGGAATCTATCCACCCTGCTTCTCTTAGGAGCTTTGAGTGTGGTCCAGATGGCAAACCAGTTATTTGGCAAAGAGTGGGGGTCTCCCCCAAATCTTAAGGAAACGCTCCTTCACTAGCCCAGGGGGAAGCACTCCACTTTTCCCGTCCCCCTCACCAATTTTTCACAGACAGGAAAGAAGAACCCGGGAGCTTTTAAACTGAGTTATGATTCCCAGTATATCCCTTTTATTTGACCCGATGGCAGATAGGCTTTCCAGCAACCTCCGGAAGAAAAGGGAGAGAGGCCCCAAGCGACGAAGGCCATCTTTAATTTCCAAAAGGGGAGCCAACACAACTCTTCCTGCACAGGTTGTCCCCGACTGAACGACCCGCAACTGAGCCCACAATCGATGTGGCTAAACGAAACAGCCGTTAAGCGAGTTTTGCCCCATTTTATGCAGAATCACAGAATTGGAAAGGCACCTTGGAAGTCTTTTTAGTCCAACCCCTCAGCCCTGAAGGAGTCCTAAGGTTACGCCCACTCTTCTTACGCAACGAGGAGAGCGTGGGTCAGCAGTCTCTTCAGCCGAAGAGAACAGGACTCGTTGCTCAGGGCAGGCAGACATTGACTCATCTTCAGCCAGTAGTTTGTGTTGGCAATCTGCTCCTTTCTGGTTTTATTTCACCCCGTGCGTCAAATAAAACCCCATCACCATCGAGATGAGGTGGCACACCAGTAAATGCCAAGAAAACAGGAAAATGTTAGCCTTTGCATCATTCCCTGGGAGCTCTGGGGGGAAATCTTTGCAAATACAAGATGTCACTGCAACGCCTCTATTTATTTTTTATTTATTTATTTGTTTATTTTGGCTTTGTTTTAAACTGGAGCTGTAGATGGTCCAAGATACGTCCTTGCTTCTCCGACCAGGTGGCCTGGCTTAGAAGGAGAAAGGAAGGACGATTAATCTGCCACTTCTTTCGGGGAGAATCACAAGAAGGGTTTGGATGAGATAATTTGCACCAAGCATCTTCTCTCTTCCTCTCTCTCTCTCTCTCTCTCTCCCTCCTCCTCCTCCTCCTCCTCCTCCTCCTCCTCCTCCTCCTCCTCCTCCTCCTCCTCCTCTTCTTCTTCTTCTTCTTCTTCTTCTTTTCTCTCTCTCTCTCTCTCTCTCTCTCTCTCTCTCTCTCTCTCTCTCTCTCTCTCTCTCTCTCATATCTCTCTCTTATCTATCTATCTACCTATCTATCTATCTATATCATATATATCTCTCTCTCTCTCATCTCTCTTTCTCTCTCTCTTTTGTTTCTCTCATCTCTCTCTCTCTCTCTCTCTTTCCCCCAATCGCTTCACACTTCGGTCTCTTGGCAGCCGCCCTGTTTTGAAAATTATACCAAGCTGGAGACATAAGGCAGACATTGCCAAGAGCTCTGTTGCATTCCTGCTGAGAGGCTTGCCATAAAAACTGCCAGAATGCACCGTGTACAGTCGGAGCTATGACACACTTGTGGTTTGCAGGGTGAGGTGTGGGGTGGGTTTTCTTTCCTCCTCTCCCCGCCCCCCACCCATTTTTTCCCGGTTTGACTTTTTCCGACGCTTCGTCAGATCGCGGTCGGATGCCCATCGTGGACACCCCAGCTCTGAACCTTCTAGGATACAGGGCGTGGTTTCTTAGGTCGGGGTCAGTCAAACTTCCTAGGTTTAGTAGAGTGGAGAGATGTGGTGGCTGAAGGAAGCAGGCAAGATAGATATCGGGTCTTTTTCTTCTTAATTTCTTTTTCTTTTCTTTTTCTTTTTTTGAGAAAGAGAGTGAGAGAGAGAGAGAGAGATTATGAAGGAATTTTTATTGAAAAAGATGTTGAGATTCTAGAAAGAGGGCAGAGAATGGAATCTAAAACATAGGAAAAACGGTTGCAGGAATTGGTTATGTCTAGTCTAGTGAAGTAGATGTTGGAGAAGACTCCTGCGAGTCCCTTGGACTGCAAGGCGATCTAACCGGTCAGTCCTAGAGGAGACCAACCTTGACTGCTCTTTGGAAGGCCAGATCCTGAAGATGAAGCTCAAAGACTTTGGCCAACTCATGAGAAGGAAGGACTCCCTGGAGGAGAGCCTCATGCTGGGAACGATTGGGGGCAAAAGAAGAAGAAGGGGACGGCAGGGAAGGAGAGGGCTGGAGGGAGTCGCTGAAGCAATCAGTGTGAGCTTAAATGGACTCCGGAGGATGGTAGAGGACAGGAAGGCCTGGAGGAACGTTGTCCATGGGCTTGCGATGGGTCGGACACAACTTTGCAACTAACAACAAGTCTAGTGAAATGTAGGATCAGGGATGACATGATAGCAATCTTCCAGTATTTGAGGGGCTGCCCCAAAGAAGAGGGAGTCAAGCTATTCTCCAAAGCACCTGAGGGCAGGACAAGAAGCAATGGGTGGAGGCTAACCAAAGAGAAGCAACCTAGAACTCAGAAGGAACTTCCTAACAGGGAGGACAATTAACTAGTGGAAAAACTTCCCTCCAGAAATTGTGCGTGCTCCATCACTGGAGGCTTTTAAGAAGAGCCTGGACAGCCATTTGCCTGAAATGGTCTAGGTTTCCTTGAGCAGGGGGCTGAACTAGAAGACCTCCAAGGTCCCCTCCAACTCTTGTTATTCTATTCTATTTTCCCTGCTAGTTCTTACTTATTTCGCATGTTTTCCTCCTCTTGATCACGTTCCTTGAGTGCAAACCACTCGAAAGCCGGCTGGGTTGTCATTTGTTTTGACCCGAGGAGTCAAACTAATATGTCATATGATGACTAATATGTAATATGACATGATATCAATCATATGAGCCCATTTGTGCCCAGCGGTCCGAATCAAATTATACTTACCATCCTTCTCTTGCCTCTTAGCCCAAAGCTGGGCCTGATCTCTAGGATTTTCCACCTTTCAGCCCTAGCCAGAAGTATGGTAGATCCCCTCTAGATCTCTGGAGAAATCCACTGGATTTTAAGCTACGAAAATCAGAAGCAAAGACCATCTTATTGATTGTGGCGGGAGGGGACTGACTTAACTTCCTGTTTGTTACGGGCAAGAACGAAGGGGCTGACTCTTAGAAACATACGGCTACTCAACCGCAACTATAACCTTGCTCTAATTTGAATTTGATTGCCTATTGAGAGCGTCTGATTATTCTTTAAGAGTCACTTTGGAGCGGAGCCTGAAGGTACAATATAAAATAATTGAAGGGAACATAAAATCTCCAGCTGGCAGCTTTGTCAGACAGTCGAGTGGAGGACTTCTCTTGCCTCCATCAATTCAGAGAGTCCCAGATGTGGAAATTGAAGCCCAACAACTTCTCCTCCTCCCCTTCCTCCTCCAGGCTCACCTTTCATGACATCTGTGGGATCCGTAGAATCTCCTGACCCAAAAACAGATATTTTGCCACTGAATTTCCCAGTGCAGATTTGGAAAATAATAATAATAATAATAATAATAATAATAATAATAATAATAATAATAATAATAATAATAATAATAATAAAAACAACAACAACAACTCTCCGTAGATGAACCGGAACGTTATATGAAAACGTAGCCACAATGATGCCAAACGAAGGAACGGATTTTCTTCCCATCCCAACAGATCTACATTTGTTATTTATTTATTTATTTATTTCAGGGTAGGGAGGGGGGCTTTTGCATTGGTTTGGGTTGAGGGCAGCTGTGTGTGGAAACAATCCCCCCCATCTTGGCTAATGATAACTTTGGGAGTCTCGTAAACTCTTTAATCTCTCCCCTATTCACCTTATCCATTATTGTCCTCAACCTTGGGAAAAGACAGTGATTGTTCTAGACTAGGGATGCCCAACCTTGGCGATTTTAAGACTTTGTGGACTTCAACATCCAGAAATCCCCAGCCGGACATTTTAAGGCTCATGGACTTCAACCTTAAGAGCTTGACAGCAATATAATCTGTCGATCAATAAACAGATCTACAGATAATACTACGCATGCATGTCTGAACATCTGTTTGGAACCTCTCCCCGTTCAGATCCTACGGTAGATTCTCCTTCCCTTTCGACGTTCCGCAGAGGGATCATCAGATCTGCCATGCATAGAAACGGATCTTGTTGACACAGAGCTGTTAGCACTTTACTGCGACTTTGCCTGTAACCTTAAACAATTCAGCGCATATTTCTTCTGTGTCTCATCCTGTCTTCTTTGACAGCTGGCCGATGGCTTGTCATGCTTCATTTTCTAATGGCATCTGTCCCTGAAGATTATCCTTTTTTTTTTCTTTTTTCTTTTTTGTCTTAAGACTTTTCATACACTTTTTGGCAACCCAAAGTTATCACCCTCTTGTCTTACGCTGATAATCTTGAAAGCTTATTCTAAAAGCCACTGGATGTTTTCCTCTTTGAATTCCCCCCCCCCCCATTACAGTCTGTAGATAATCCTCTAATTACAACAGTTCATTCAGTGACCGTTCAAAGTTACAACGGCAGTGAAAAAGCGACTTAGGACTGGTTTTCGCACTTACGACCATTGCAGCATCCCCGTGATTGTGTGAGCAAAATTTGGAAGCTTGGCAACTGATTCATATTTATGACGGTTGTAGGGTCCCCAGGGGTCACGCAATCTCCCTTTGTGACATTCTGGACCAGTAAAGTCAGTGGGGAGGATAGATTCATTTAATAACCATGTTATTAACTTAACAGCCGCAGTGATTCACTTAACAACGGTGGCAAGGAAGATCATAAAATGGAGAGGAAAGAAGGAAGATGAAGGGAAGATGGGAAGGAAGGAGAAAGGAAGGAAGGAAGGGGGAGAGGGAGGAAAGAAAGAAAGAGAAAGGAAGGAAGGAAGGAAGGAAAGAAAGAAAGAAAGAAAGAAAGAAAGAAAGAAAGAAAGAAAGAAAGAAAGAAAGAAAGAGAAAGAAAGAAAGAAAGAAAGAAAGAAAGAAAGAAAGAAAGAAAGAAAGAAAGAAAAAGAAAAGAAAGAGGAAGGGAGAGAGGAAGGAAAGAAAGAATGAGGGAGGGAGAGAGGAAGGAAAGAAAGAAATAAAAAGAAAGGAAGGAGGGAGGGAAAGAAAGAAAGAAAAAGAGAGAGAGATAAAGAAAGAGGACGGGAGAGAGGGAGGAAAGAAAGAAAGAAAAGAAAGGAAGGAAGGGAAAAAAAGTAAGAAATTGATCCAAACATCTAACTGCTGAAAGTTTTCTACAAACTGCAGGTCCAACACTGTGTTACTATGGTGTTTTTGGATGCCTCCTTATTTAGTAAAAACGTTTGGTGGGTTGCTAAGATGCAGAACTGAAACACAGAAACAATTGGCCCGTTTTGGCTGGCAGAAAGAAGGTTTTGCGACGGCAAAATAGGAAGCAAGTGGGTGCAAGGGGGGGGGAAAGGAGAGAATTCTGCCCCCAAATCACCCCTCCGTCAAGAAGAAAAGCCTCCTCCCCGTCCCCTCCTCTTCCTCCCAGTTTGGTTTTTCATTCTCTCCTTCTCCTCCCTTCGAAAAGCCCAGACTGCCAAATGCATGCACAAAGGCACGGCTCTCACGGAAAAAAAAGGAACATTCTGTTTTTAGGCAGAGATTTCAGCTTTCCCTGGCCTCTCTTTGCTCTGCAGAACCAGGAAACAGACTGTCAGCTGTGATGTGTGTGCTTCTGAGTTTAAATCATTGCCCATTGTTGCTTTCTCTTTGATGCCTCCCTTTTAGTTTAGTTTTGTTTCATTGCATTGCACTTCTATTTTATTGCGTTGCATTTCTATGTTATTTTATTTGATTAGTTTGTCTTGTTTCGTTTATTTTTTTTATTTCACAGTTCTTCCCTCCCATTTACAGCAGGTCCCCCACAGCTTGTGATGGTGGCGAGGTGCGGGGGGAACCAAGAGACTAATCCAAGAGAAATGGAAAGAAAAACATTTGATATCCATATCAACATATACAGATAGTCCTCAAACATATGACCTCAAAATTGATACCAGAATTTCTGTGGCTAAGCCAGGCAGTTGTTCAGTGGGCCCAATTTTGCAACCTTTTTTTGAGGGGGGGGTGTGTCAGTTATTAAGCAAATCAATGCAGTCATTAAATGAATCACACGGTCATTAAGCAAGTCTGGCTCCCCCCCTCCCCTTGACTTTGCTTTTTAGTAGCCGGCTGGGAAGGTTGCAAATGGTTTGACACTACATGCCAGTTGCCAAGATCTTGAATTTTGATCACTTCATCAGTGTGAGGACTGGTCATAAGTCTCTTGTTTTCATTGCCTTTGTCACTTCACTAAATGAACGGTCGGAAGTTGAAGATTACCTGTATCAAAAGCCCAGAGGAGCTAAAACGATTTGGCTAAAATATCCTGCCTCCTTCCTTCCTTCCCTCCCTCTCCATCTCCCTTTAAATAAAAATAATTGACACTTCTTGGCACTTTTAACGTTTTTTTTAAGGGATGATGGATATATTAAGACTTGTCAGGTATGTGGAGGGAAAGGCAGAGGAGGAATTGCAACCGGAAGAATACGAGATAGAGCCAGAGAGACACACAGAGAGAGAGAGAGAGAGAGACAGACAGACAGACAGACTTGTCGTGTCTTGGATTTTGGCCTAAGATCAACTGCACCTAAAGGCAGGACAAGAAGCAATGGATAGAAATTAATCAAGGAGAGAAGGAACCTAGAAATAAGGAGAAGTTTCGTAGCAGTGAGAACAGTAGAATAAGTTGCCTCTAGAACAGGGATAGGGAAACTTGGCTCTTTTACCACTTATGGACTTCAACTCCCAGAATTCCTGAGTGAGCCATAAAAGGTTCCACATCCCTGGCCTACTGGTTTTTCAGTAGTGGGGGAAATCAATTTTTGACTTGAATGGGGCTGTTTAATATACAAATGTAGGACATATAAAGAATATGTTCATTTTTGACTTGAATGGGACTGTTTAATATACAAATGTAGGACATATAAAGAATATGTTCATTTTTGACTTGAATGGGACTGTTTAATATACAAATGTAGGACATATGTCCTACATTTGTATATTAAACAGTCCATTCAGGTCAAAAATTGATTTCTCCCACAACTGAAAAACCAGTAGGCCAGGGATGGGGAACCTTTTATGGCTCACTCAGGAATTCTGGGAATTGAAGTCCATAAGTGATAAAAGAGCCAAGTTTCCCTATCCCTGCTCTAGAAGGTGTGGGTGCTCCTATCACTGGAGGCTTTTAAGAAGAGATTGGAGCACCCTTTATCTGAAATGGTACAGGTTGGACTAGAAGACCTTCAATGCCTCTTCCGTTATTCCTTTTAATCCATCGTGGTCATTTCCTCGGCCTCAGCGATCCGAAGGTGGTCAGCCTATCAAGGAATGTCCCTCCCATTCCATTTGAAGACCACTTTGGCCGCCGGTGGCTCAGTGGCTAAGATGCTTTCTGAGCTTGCCGATCAGAAAAGGTCGGCAGTTTGGCGGTTCGAATCCCTAGCGCCGGGGAACGGAGTGAGCTCCCGTTCCTTGTCCCAGCTTCTACCAACCTAGCAGTTCGAAAGCATGTTAAAAAAAAAAAAAAAAAAATGTCGAAAAATAGGGGCCACTGTTTTGGTGGGAAGGGAACGGCGTTCCGTTTTCGCCTTCGAAGGCGTTTCGTGAGTCTTGCCGGCCACGTGACCACGGAGACGTCTTCGGACAGCGCTGGCTCTTCGGCTTTGCAACGGAGAGGAGCAGCGCCCCCTAGAGCCGGAAACGAGCAGCATGGATGTGCAAAGGGAAACCTTGGCCGGCCAACTACAGCTCCCGTAGCCCGGGAGTTTGTCAAATGTTTGTCAAACCAAACTCCGCGAGTCGTGAGGTTCCTGGCAGCCTCGTTGTTTTGTGGTGTTTTTTTTTTTTTTGTCCTCGTCTCCCCCATGGATGCCCTTCCCGGCCTACCTCCCTGGACATCCAAAGTGCTTCCCGCGACATTTGAATCCCTTCCGCCCCTCTTGAATTCGTCCTTGCTTTGCTGCTCTCCCAGCAGCTCCATCTTCTCTTGTGGGCTGCCAGAGACCTTCCCTCAGAGGCTGTTAAGCCCACCCTACCCCTTGACTGCCCCAGCTGGCATTTCTTGGATCCCTGCCCTGGGACGCCTGCCATGTCTCCTTTTGTTTCCGCTGCCATTTGCAAATTCCTTCCATAAGCCCATTCCATTAGCCGCTATTGTTCTCCCTCGCCATTGTTAACTCCAGCTTGTTGGCTGCCTTTCTCCTTCTCTTCCCCCTTCCCTCCCCTTGCTTCCTCCTTCCCTCCCCTCCCTGCAAACTCTCTCCTGCAAAGGTGGGACTTCCTTTGGACATTTGTCCAGGGGTTCGTTCGTTCGTTCAACCACCCAGAGTTGCATTCTTCAAGCTGGGGACTGACAGCCGACGTTCGACAGGCCGCCACCGGCCTCCAAATGCAAAATTCCTTTTTCGTGAGAGTGGAGGGAAATTTTTTTTTTTTTTTTTTTT
This sequence comes from Hydrophis major, assembly GCA_033807585.1. Taxonomy (NCBI): domain Eukaryota; kingdom Metazoa; phylum Chordata; class Lepidosauria; order Squamata; family Elapidae; genus Hydrophis; species Hydrophis major. The sequence continues at coordinate 14,105,211 of CM066342.1, read as the reverse complement.
TACAAAAAGGTCATTTTTTAAAAAAAGCAAGAGAAGAAAGATGGGGTTTTTTTTGCTCTCTTCCGCTGTCTTTGCCACGTCCGCTATCCTAACCTTTTCGCCTTTGAGGGGTCCCTGCAGACGTTCTGTTACCTTAACTACGTAACATCATCGGTACTAGTAAGGGGCGTTAGTAAGAAGTGGGAGCAAAGCCCTCTCCTTCCTAGCACTGATGATGTTCCCTAGTTGGGTCATGAAACGTCTGCAAGAAAACAAGCAGGGAGCACCAAGGATCCCTTCGGTCCTCCTCCTTCTCCTTCCCTATCACTCCTTTTCCTTCTTTCCTTCCTTCCCCTCCTCCATCTCCTCCTCCTCCATTTGCAGACCCTCTTCTAGCACTGATGATGTTCCCTAGTTGGGTCATGAAACATCTGCAAGGAAACCACCAAGACCCCTCCTCATTTCAACCCTGAGCTGCCAATATTCTCCTTTATTTCAAGTCTTTCTCACTGTATGTAGGGCAGGACTCCCCAGATACATGAATCCTGGCCTCCTCCTCCTCCTCCATCTGGTAGCACCCTAATTTCCGAACTAATTTGCACGCCGCGCTAAGCGTTTGCACATGGCATCCGACACACACACACACACACACACACACACACGTCTGTCTGCCCGAGCTTTTATTCCCGGATAATTGCTATGCATTGAAACGCCTTTTGCAGCTGGAGTTAGCTGGGAAAAACAACCACTTCTGGACTCCAAGGCTTCAAGACTCCCTTCTCTTCTTGGCTTCCTCCCGGCCCATCATCTTCCATCCCCTCGGAGAGATTGCAGTGCCAGCCAGGGTTGAGCATGCAAAAGGAAGTCTTGAGCGTGGTGAAATTAGAGTCAGGCGTGGCGAAAACACATCTGGAGGAGGAGAGGGAGGGAGAAGGATGCTTGTAAGGGTGCAAAGAAGCCAAAAGAGAAGAAAACCAGTATCTCCCCCAGCAAGTCACGAGCTACAAGATCTGTGAAAGGATAGAAGCTCCAAGAAAGAAAGGAAAAGAGCAGCTGTTCTTTAAATGAACGGATTTTGTTCTGGGTTGGGGTTTTTTGGGGAAGGGGGTGGAATCCAACCACCTGCTTTCTCCTCCTTTTCTCCCATGCCAAAAAAAAAAAAAGGCTTCCCTGGATGAATTGGGAATGGCTTGGCCTCCTCATCCTTTTGGAAAACCTGGAAAAGCTGCCAGGCCTTAAAAACGCGTCTTTTCTGGTTTTTTAACAGCTCGCCCTGGTTAAACCGATCGGTTAGCCCCACATTTGCGGATTCTTTTCTGAGGCATCCTCAAGCATAAAATTTGTATTATTTTGTTAAAAGTAAGCAAGAGGCCAAGTAAAGAGGGACAAGGGTCCAGGTTTAGCATTTCCAATAGGAATACGTCCCCATTTTACGACTGAAGCGATGTTACTCAACCAGGTCTCAATTTTAAGATGAGTGGACTTCAACTCCCAGAGTTCCCCAGCCAAGTGGCTGGGGAACTCTGGGAGTTGAAGTCCACTCATCTTAAAGTTGACTAGGTTGAGGAACATTGGATCAACCAGTTAGGCTCTTCTGCCTTCATCCCATTGCTAACGTCTTCATTAGGCACACACACACACACACACAATATTATGGATGTTATAAGGTGGCCCTGATGCCACTTTGATGCTAGAGAAGGATGGGCCATGGGCATCCTAAGACAACACTGTCTGGCTTTTCCCTCAGTGGGGTTGAGAAGCCCCTTCCTTCTCCCCTGCTTGGGTACCAGATCCCACTCTTGGTTTCCAAAGCGATCACATCTTTCCTCTCTGGAGAGAAATGTCTTGTGGGAACTCAGCGCAACCTGTCCCTCTGGCACCCCTTATCAGCTCTGGAAGTCAACTCCTGTGTGTCTGTCTGTCTTTTTCCCTCTCTGCCTCTCTCTCTCTGTGTGTCTCTCTGTCTCTCTTTCTCTCTGTGTGTGTGTCTCTCTCTCTCCCTGTCTCTCTTTCTCTCTCTCGCCCTCCCTCCCTTTGAATGATGAGTGATATCCATGCTTTGGCAGGCCTCAAAATGCCAACAGATTCATAGGATGGCGAGGGACAGTTGGTGCCGGTGCGTCAGGAACGTCCTCCAGAAATATGGCGGCGTCTCTCCATCTTCCTCAAAGGCTGGCTGTCCCTGCTGTGTTCCCCAGGTGGTGCCTTTCCAAGGAGTCTCAATACTTTTTATCTCCAAGGCAAATAGACACATAGACACATACACACACAACACACACCCCTCTGAAAGCTGTAGCTCAGCCGCAGTCCGGTGTAGCAACAGGTTGCCCACATCTATCCAAGGTGGCTGGGCTAGAGTTGGCATCTCAAGATACTCCGCCCTTCCCTCTCCCTCTCTGCCGTTCCAAAACTCGGAAGAATAGCCGGGGGTGGGTGGGGGTGGAATTTGCCCTGAGTTTTGGTCAAGAGTCAAGGTAGCCCTTGCAACAAGCTCCAACAAGCCTCACCATACTGCGTCTACAAGTCTTGTTGTCACCTCCTCCTCCTCCTCCTTTCCACGTACATTCCTTTCTAGCACTGATGAAGTTACCTAGTTGGGTAATGAAATGTCTGCAAGAAAACCACCAGGCTCAGAAAGCCTCAAGGACTCCACATTCCTTTCCCTCTTCCCCTTTCTCCTCCTCCTCCTCCATCTCCTTCCTCTTTCTTTTTCTCCTCTTCATTTTTCCCTCTTCCTCCTCTTCCTCTTTCTCCTCCTCCTCCTCCTCCTCCATCTTCTCTTTCTCCTCCTCCATCTCCTTCCTCTTTCTCCTCTTTCTCCTCTTCATTTTTCCATCTTTCTCCTCCTCCATCTCCTTCCTCTTTCTCCTCTTCATTTTTCCCTCTTCTTCCTCTTTCTCTTTCTCCTCCTCCATCTCCTTCCTCTTTCTCCTCTTCATTTTTCCCTCTTCTTCCTCTTTCTCCTCCTCCTCCTCCATCTTCTCTTTCTCCTCCTCCATCTCCTTCCTCTTTCTCCTCTTCATTTTTCCCTCTTCCTCCTCTTTCTCCTCCTCCTCCTCCTCCATCTTCTCTTTCTCCTCCTCCATCTCCTTCCTCTTTCTCCTCTTCATTTTTCCCTCTTCTTCCTCTTTCTCCTCCTCCTCCTCCATCTTCTCTTTCTCCTCCTCCATCTCCTTCCTCTTTCTCCTCTTCATTTTTCCCTCTTCCTCCTCTTCCTCTTTCTCCTCCTCCTCCTCCTCCTCCATCTTCTCTTTCTCCTCCTCCATCTCCTTCCTCTTTCTCCTCTTTCTCCTCTTCATTTTTCCATCTTTCTCCTCCTCCATCTCCTTCCTCTTTCTCTTCTTCATTTTTCCCTCTTCTTCCTCTTTCTCCTCTTCCTCCTCCATCTTCTCTTTCTCCTCCTCCATCTCCTTCCTCTTTCTCCTCTTCATTTTTCCCTCTTCCTCCTCTTCCTCTTTCTCCTCCTCCTCCTCCTCCTCCATCTTCTCTTTCTCCTCCTCCATCTCCTTCCTCTTTCTCCTCTTTCTCCTCTTCATTTTTCCATCTTTCTCCTCCTCCATCTCCTTCCTCTTTCTCTTCTTCATTTTTCCCTCTTCTTCCTCTTTCTCCTCTTCCTCCTCCATCTTCTCTTTCTCCTCCTCCATCTCCTTCCTCTTTCTCCTCTTCATTTTTCCCTCTTCTTCCTCTTTCTCCTCCTCCTCCTCCATCTTCTCTTTCTCCTCCTCCATCTCCTTCCTCTTTCTCCTCTTCATTTTTCCCTCTTCCTCCTCTTCCTCCTCCTCCTCCTCCTCCTCCATCTTCTCTTTCTCCTCCTCCATCTCCTTCCTCTTTCTCCTCTTCATTTTTCCATCTTTCTCCTCTTCCTCCATCTCCTCCTCACTCCTCCTCCCCACAAACTAACATTCCCTTCTAGCACTGATGAAGTTACCTAGTTGGGTAATGAAACGTCTGCAAAAAAACAACAGCAACAATAACAACCACCACCAAGCTCAGAGAGCACCAAGGACTCCACATCCCGCCTCGTCCTTCCCCTCCTCCTCCTCCTCCTCCTCCTCCTCTTCCTCTCCCAGGTCTTTGCTCTGTTCTTCACCTTCTCCGCCAGCCACCGTTCCCGGAAGGGGCTCCTTCTGTCCTAGCAGTTCTTGTTTTACAAAGCCCACCGTCTCTGTTGGCCTTAAAAGGTTCCAGGCCCTGTAATTAACAGCAGAGGAGCTCTCTGAACACGAAAGAGCCCTCTGTGTCGTCGTCGTCCCCCACCTCTCTCTCTCTCTCCTCTTTTTTTTTTCCCTCCTCTTTTCCCCAAAGCTCTCCATTCTTCCCCCCCCCCTTAAAGATTTTTTAAAAAAAGGAAAAAAATCGGTTGCTAAGGCAGAGGCTGGTCTGAAAAAAACACGGTGTTCTTTCCCTTTGGCTCTCTCGCTTCTTGTGTTTGTGAGTAGGTGGGGTGGAAATAGCTTGTTTTCCACACAAATAAGGTAACAGGAGAGGGAGCGTTGGAGGCTGGCAGGGTTATAAGGGAGAGAAATGGGTGGGGGGAGGTAGTACTGAGAAAGAGAGAGAGAGAGAGAGAGGGAGAGAAGGAAAGAGAAGAGAGAGAGAGAGAGAGGAGCCCCCTGCGACCCCCACGGGGAGAAAAAGTAGCCCTTGAGTGGCTAGAACATCCCAGGACTTCAACAGGCATCAAAATCAGGAGAGCAGGGAGGCAGATGAGATGCTCCAGCTGGGCACAAGAGAAGAAGAAGAACGAAGCATCTGCAGCAGGAGGAAGGACAACCAGTGAGTAGCAAGGCTTCGTTTGAAGGTCAAAGCTGTTCTGGAGAGGAAGGAGAAGGCAACATTGCTTTTCTCTCCCCGAGCAAGGCCGGGCCGAGCGAACCACAGTTCTTTTTCTCTCTTCTCTCTCCTCCTCCTCTTCCTCCTCCTCCTCCTCCCACCCCGCACTGCGCCCGATCTCTCTTCTTCTGCCAGCGACGTCATTACCTTGACATCCGTGTGTGTTCCCAACAGCTCCGCAAGCTGACGTTTGGCACTGCGTGTTTTCGCCATGTATTAGACACATTGCACTGTGGAGGAAAACAAAAGCAGCTGAGGTGTGTGGGAGGAAAATGAATCACGGGGGGGGGAGCCCAAATGGGTGCCTGTTGGTGTGAGTGTGTTTGTGCGAGTGTGTGTGTCGGGAGGCTTGCAGGAGAGAGTAGGGAGAGCTTAGCTTTTTCACACACAAAAAAGAGGAGGATCTGGGAGCCAGGAACAAGTTCGCTGTTTGAGGCCTCCAGTTCCTACTTTGGAGATGCAGTATGGAGAGCCTGCATCTGGAGAAGATGGATGGATGGATGGATGGAAGGAAGGAAGGAAGGAAGGAAGGAAGGAAGGAAGGAAGGAAGGACAGGACAGGACAGGACAGGACAGGACAACCAATCGTAAGGTGAAGGGACTCAGTTACGCTGCTGATGAAAGCATCCTTGGAAGATCTGAAAGACCCATAAGATCATCACGGAGGAATTTTGTGTGGTCGTGAAGAATTGACAGGGACTTGATGTCCATCAGTCAAACAGGGACTTGATGTCAATCAGTCAATCAATGCAAAGACCCAGCTCTCTGGAGAAGGCTTTGATGGAGCCTGGATCTGGAGAAGATGGAAGGAAGGAGGAGAAGAGGATGACCAAGGTGAAAGGACTCCATTTCAGTGCTCATGAGGGCACCTTTGGAAAATCTGAAAGACCAAGTTAGATCGTCACGGAGGAATTCTGTGTGATCATGAAGAGTTGACTTGATGTCCATCAGTCAATCGATGCAAAGGCCCAGCTCTCTGGAGAAGGCTTTGATGGAGCTTGGATCTGGAGAAGATGGAAGGAAGGAGGAGAAGAGGACGACCAACATCAAGGGAAAGGGACTCAGTTTTGATGAGAGCACCTTTGGAAGATCTGAAAGATCAGGTTAGATCATCCCCAAGGAATTCTGTGTGGTCATGAAGAGTTTGACAGGGACTTGATGTTAATCAGTCAAAGAGGGACTTGATGTCCATCAGTGCACAGGCCCAGCTCTCTGGAGAAGGCTTTGATGGAGCCTAAATGTGGAGAAGGTGGAAGGAAGGAGGAGAAGAGAGCAACCACTCAATTCAAGGGAGGATAGGGGACATTGTTGGAAAACCTGAAAGACACATTTGGGAACAGATCATCATGGAGAAGGCCCATCTATGCTCAAAGATGCCTTTTTTTTTCCCCAAAAAGGCAACTGGACTGTTTTATATTTGAGGAATAAGAAGAAGACATTCCACTTCATCGGTTGTAATTGAGAGAAACTATGACCTGGATGACTGAAAATCTCTATAGACACCCATCAATGTCAGGGCTGGGGAAGGAAGGCCCCTTTATGACTTGTGGACTTCAATTCCCAGAATTCCCGAGCCAGCCATGCTCAGAATTCTGGGTGTTGAAATCCACAAGTCATAAAATGGCCATAATTCCCCCATGCTGGCTCAGGGATTCTGGGAGTTGAAGTCCACAAGTGCATGTTTGCTTTCGTATTCGTTTTAAAATTTATCCAAAACTCACCAGGTCAGATGGCACAGGACAATTTGGTGTGGAAGTCCACGGTTACCTTGCTCCCTTTTTACCTTAACACACGCAAACACGTGTGGCTCCATTGGCTGTACTGGCCGTCATAAGGACTAGCAGCTTGCTTTTAAAGTTTGCATTCTCTTGGGAGAGGCCCATTGACAAAAACATCAACGTGACATGAAATTGAGAGAGAAAGAGAGCAGGATATAGAGTTCCTGTCCTTAAAAAGATATAAGAAGAATTATAGGGACAGAATTATAGGGAATTAGGACGTTTGCTAATTTTACTCATCTCCCCACTCCCTTTGGTTTTCATACAATTTTTATGAAACATTTTTAAAAGGAAGGAAGTACAAAGAAAAAGAAACCAAAGAGGAAGCTAAAAAGTACAAGACAGGAGCAAACTAAAAGAAAAATAGAACAGGAAAAAGCGACGAGACACAAAAGTGACTTTCAATCTTCTTTATAGCAGTTATAAAAAATTCACCTGTTACTGTAGGGTGACACTATAATTCTCTTCTATTATTTATCCTGTCTAGTCATCAAAACCATGTATCACAAATGCATCCCACCCACCACCCATCCCCGTTTTACACAAAAAGTCTATAAGGGGCTTCCAATCAGTGATAAACCCAGATATTGTGTTCTCTCTGAACAAAAAAGCCAATTTAGCCATCTCAGCAATTTCTATCATCTTCACCAACCCTGGATAGGGCTGAATTTTTCCATCTTTGTGCACATAATAATCTCGCCGCCATTATGTTCAAAAACAGAAACCCAAGCCTTCTTCCCCAACTGTTTCTTCGCTCCTCCCAATTAACCTCCCCTACTTCTGTCATTTTAATGCTCTACCACGGAGAATAATCCACTCTGAAGTCCTGGCTCAGCTGAGGCATTAAAATCCTTTCGTTTATTATTTTGCCTGCCATTTTACCAAGGCAGGAGTAGGTTTCTTTCCGTACATCACCTCAGCACAGAGAGGAAACCCGGGTTACATTTGACCCTTGCAAATTAGACAACTTTCTGACAGGATGCCACCTAGTTTTAAAAAAAATAAATGGAAAAATGAGGACAAGGTGCAGAGAAGAGCCAAGAAGAGGATTAGGGGACTGGAGGGTAAAACTTACAAAGAACGGTTGGTGGAATTGCATATATCTATAGTTTAATGAATAGAAGGACCAGGTGGGACATAATAGCAGTCTTCCAATATTTGAGGGGCTGCCCCAAAGAAGAGGGGTGGGGGTCAAGCTATTCTCTAAAGCAGTGGTTGCCAACTGGTGGTCCACGTGAAAATTTTGGTGGTCTGCAAAGAAATGTCCACCCCCAAAGCAATTAATCCAGGCTGTGCGGGAACACAAGGCTGCGCTGCCCACCTGGCCCGCGAGAACACAAGGCTTGCATTGCGAACAACACCAGGTAGTGAGGGGAGGGGGGAAAGGGCGGAGGGGGGGGAACTCACCCCACTTGCCCCACGCGCCTGGCCTGACCACCGGGCGGCTTCTTTCTGCTTCTTCCTTCTGCTGCTTTTGGCTACACACAAGGAAAGCAGCCAACGTCTTTCTTTCTCTCCCCCAAACTCCGCCAGAAATGAGTCTTTGGGGACCCTGCAAGGCCTCCTGCTCCACGAGGCCGCGCCGGCACGACAAGTCTCACAAAGATTCATTTCTGGTGGAGTTTGGGGGAAAGAAAGAAAGACTTCTGCTGCTTCTGCTGTTTTCCTTGGATGGAGCCAAAAGTCTCTCCCTCTCTCTCCCGCTGAGAACGGAGTTTGAAACAGGCCCGTTTTTCGGCCTCCAAAGGCTGCAGAGGCTTTCCCTCGAGCCCCCGGGAGGGCGAAAAGGGCCTCGAAACGGGCCGAAAATCAGCTGGGAGGCGCGTGCGTGCCGAGTGAGGGTAAGGAGGCGGGTCGCATTGCAATGGGGGTTACCGGCACATGCTATGCGCCATCACCGCTATACCTCATTCCAGACCGTCCCATTTCGCCTTTCAAAAAAAAACCAGGCAAGGAAAAGCCACTCTGGCTTTGAACTTAGCTCCCCTGGGGCCATCGCTCTTCGGTGGAAAATTCTAGGAATTCTCTATCTTTCTCAACCCCCATCAGGGGCAGCCAGCCTAGGGGGGCAAATGTGCATTATAGTTAGAGGGGCCTCGCATTGTTCGGGTTCCAGGCCTGGAAGAGAGGAAGCCGTCCCCGTTCCACCACCACCCCTCCCCAGGAAAAACTGGCTGGCCTCCATGGAATCGCTTTCCTTTTTGGCCCAGCCTTCTTGCCCTGGCTAAATTTATAGCTCTCGGATTCCCCCAGGAATGTCGACCCTACCAGCCACCAGGCCGATCATCCCGAGCGACACCCACACCGCCCGTTTCACGTGTCCGCAGGGTGTCAGCGCCTTTGGCACGGCCGAGCTTTGTGTGTGCATTGCAGTAAAAAAATAAAGCTTTTTTTTTTTTTTTCTTTTCCCTTCTAAAAAAATGACCCACCCACTCACCCCCAGGGCTATTTGAGAAGCCCAGAATAGCTTTCCCTGCTGCTGCTGCTGCTGCTGTGTTATCTCAAGCCTATTTTTAATTTCTCCGCCGAGAAATATTCGGGGTCTGTTGTCGCTAGTGGTCATTTGTGGCCCTGGATAAAGTAGGTATTCTTCCATCTTCTGGTTTGTACAGCAAGCAAACCAGGGGGTGTCGGGGGTGTTGTTTCTTGCGGGGGTCAGTTTTGCTGCCTCCCTGGAAGAGGTGAAAGAAGGGAAACTTCGAGGAGGTGTGGATCTCTCCGTAGGTCCCCTGTCCACTTGCCCAGTGTTATACGTGTCCCTCCTGATTTCCAGCATCTGTTTTTTTTGAGGAAGTGCTTCCTCTCCAGCTGTGGGGTAATCCATTGAGGCTTTGGGTACTAATATTTTAGCTTCCTTTTTTTCTCTCCCTCCCTCTCTCTCTCTCTCTCTCTCTCTGCCCTGTTGCCTCATGGGCTGTCGTGTCCTTCGTGGTGCGATGGCCTTGGAGCACTTTCCTTCCCTTTCCAAGTGAAACTGATGCCTTTGCATGCCCTAACTGCGTTTCCCAGAGCCCAGGGAAGAAGCTGCCCCAAAGACCTTCCCATACACCCACCCACCCTTTGCAAGCCTCCCCTTCGGCCTCCCAAACTGGAAAGCGGCCCTCCCGGGCTTGGTTTCTACCTGCCCTGCTGCCAATTTCCCCCTCTCCAAAAAAAAACCCCACCCTTTCTTTCGGTTGCCTGAACAGATTGGATGTCATGAGGCACAGCTGAGCTCGGTGGGGGAAGACAGACACACATGCGGGACTGCACACACACACACACCCCCTTAGTAAGAGCAAGGAGAACAGCAGACCGGAGGTGGGATGGGGTGGGAAGAACAGCTCTTTGCACCCTGGAAGAGACGTTGCTATTCTCTCTTCTTGGCTCCGGGCGTACTTCCTTGAGTTGCCCCACCTGCAAAAAGAAATTTTGGGGGTGAAAAACCCCTGCCGTTCACCTCTTAAAAACCTTCCTCACTGACCATCGGGAGAAGAGGATGACCCCAAAAAATGGCCCCTGCCAGCATCAGTTCAGTTTTGGGATTCCTCCCAACTTACCAAGGTGGTTTATCTCTCCCTCTCCCTCTCTCATTCTCTCCCTCCCTCCCTTTTCTCCTGCTGCGTTCTCCATTTTCTAGGTTCTAACAGGCCGGGGTGTATCTCTGCCTATCTGTGTGTCTGGTTAGCTAAAAAGGTCAAGCATCCGTGCTTTGGCAATCTGTCGCCTGTCCATGCCTTTTTCAGCCCCAGCCCCTCGGATGTTCTTCGGTCAAACCCTCCTAAGCATTTAATCCACATCACAAGCCGAAAACTTCCCAGATTCAGAAGCATCAAACCCTCACATTCACAAAATTTTTGCTACCTCTGGAGCGACAAAGAAACCCCCTTGACTCTAGTTCATTGTCCCCCTGGCAAAAAAAGGGGTGTGGGAGGGAGAGGACAAATGGGACATTTTTTTGCCTTTGCACATTGCTTCCATTATAGCTTTGCTTCCTCTTCCTGCACCATTATTCTGGGAAGCACATTTGACGCAAGGATAGCTGAGCTGCTTTGCCATTCAGATGAATTCCATCCTCTTTTCTCTCTGTCTTGTCTCTCTCTCTCTCTCTCTCATTCTCACACTCTCTCTCTATTTCTCCCAGGAGATTTTTCCAGGCAGCAGAATCAGGAAGAAAAAAAAAGGCAGAAGAACAGACTTCCAGAGACGTAGCAGAGCGCAGGCTCTTTTGCAGCTAACCATCAAGGGACCTTGCCAGGGTCTTCCCGTAGCTGGCTTTCCCTTGGCTCCATTCCATGGGTGAGTTTGCAGCCAACTATGATCCCAGGGTCCTGAGACAAGCTCTTTTTCCCACAGTCCATGTCGTTTAGGGAGGTCAAAGACCGCCGCTTTCAATTAGACGGAGTGGCTGGCTGGCTCTCCTTTTCCTTTATTATTTTTTTTATTTTGCTGGCCCCTTCCTCTTGAGTCCAAGCGGCCCTGCAATGACTTATTCTGTCCCACATGGAAGTCCCAACAGGAAAACCCACCTTGGAAGGGCCTGTTTCTCCCCTGCAATCGCGGGGAAGCGGAAGCCACAACCAAGTGGGTGAATTGTAACCCCTTTGCTGTCGTGAAGGCTTCCCATAAACGCCCCATAGATCATGGATCTGGGGCCTTGTGCGAAAATGGAGAGTTTCAACTGGCTGCCATCTGGTTTGTTTGGAGTTGTGTAATTAATGGCGGCAACTGCGTGGTCTTCCCAGGTTCCACCGTGTCCTTGTGTTCCGACCCAAGCCTTGTTCAAATTAAACAAGCACAAACTGTGTATAAAAGCAACCCTTTTTTTTTTAATGCGGCGCTGGGAATTCAGTGCATTCCCAGCCAAGAGACATGTCAACCGAATTGTCCGATATCAAAAGCAAGCCCTTTCAAGGTTGCAAAAGGCTGCCAAGAACAGAAGGCTAATTATTGATGAAATATCCACCGACAGAAGTTTCAAAAAGTAATCACGGCTTCAACGAGGACTCTGAGTCTAAAGAACTTCTTTGCTTCCTGCAAAGAACACATCCCCGAAGGCTGGTTTTTATCCCTTAAGTGTCACACCATCACCTTGCAACCTTACTCCCCAGTCACCTGTGCTGCTGCAATTTGCTCTTTCCTTCGAGCAGCCCTGCGTGCACTGGGCCCAGGTTCCTCGGGGGCCTCTTCATCACTGCTGCCAGCCTCCACCATCTCCAAAGGCAGCACCCTACTCTCCGATAGTCCTGGCCCCATCCCTGCATCCCATCCTTCCTTTTTGGGAGATTGTGCTTCTGAGTTTCAAACTGTAGGCACTTCCTTCAGATTGCAACAATGGTCAATCCGACAAGCAGTCAAAAGGGACGGCTTGAGGCTGATGGGCAACCTCCCATGATTCCACTTTTGTCTTTTACACCGTTACTTCCCCAGGTCACCTCTGTGATGCACGTTAAACTCTTCCCCTTCTCCTTTCCAGACCGTAGATTTTATTTTTCCAAGTAAGGGGAGAACTCTGGCACCTCCAGAATCCGGAATTTGGCCAGGAAGGCAATGGTGGTGATAAGGAAATGAGGCTCCTCCCCGCTTTCCATCCAACTTTCAGGGGCCTTTCCGATGGAAGGAGCGGCAGATGAGAGTCGAGCAGCAGCCTGCTGGATTTTTCCCACTGGGCTGTCTCTACTCAATTGCAAATAAATCAATATTGAAGCTCAGCCAGCGTAATCATACAAAAACCGCATAGAAATTGTAGCAGTGAATAAAGTGCCTCCCTCTCTTTGAAAACTGCGTTTTCGCAGTTGGGCGAAAATCTGGTAGGATTTGGGGCATAGGAGAATAAGCCGAAAGGAACCTTTGAATGGAGTCAGTTTGGTTTCCCGCACCTTCAAGTGATACTCGTTTACTGCACGGCTGTAGAGTTGTACCGGGGTCCTTTGCTGGGGAGCTGCCCAGAAGACCTATCAAGAAGAGGTGAGGGAGAGAGGGAGAGAGAAAGAGAGAGAGAAAGAGAAGGGGAGAGAGGGAAAGAGAGGGAGGGAGAGAGAGAAAGAGAGAGGGAGAGAGAGATAGAAAGAGAGAGGGGGGGAGACAGAGAGAGGGAGAGAAAGAGAAGGGGAGAGAGGGAAAGAGAGGGAGGGAGAGAAAGAGAGAAGGAGAGAGAGATAGAAAGAGAGAGGGGGGGAGACAGAGAGAGGGAGAGAAAGAGAAGGGGAGAGAGAAAGAGAGGGAGGGAGAGGGGGAGAGAGAGGGGAGGAGAGAGAGAGAGAGAATGAGAATTGAAAAATCAAACAGGAAGACGGATTAGAGTCAGCATTGGTGCCCATGGATGGCCAATTTCCCCATTCCAAATATTGAAAATATCCCAGTAGAAATATCGAGGGCTGAGTTTTGAATTTCTTGCATTTTTAGAGCATGCCTTTTCCACTGAACCAGTCTAAACCCTCCTCAGTTTCAGAGCGCCTCCAGGTCCCCTCTTCTTTAAAATTAACTGCTTGGTTCTCTGCCAAATCTCTCTAGAGAAATAAGGGTAGAAAATCGGAGAGGGTGTTGCAGCACCGTTTCATAGTGTGGGGTTTTTCCTCCCCCCCCCTCTCTTTTTAAAGTCCTTCCTTCTGTTCAGTGCTGAGAGAAAATTCGCCCATTTTGAAGGAGGCGGAGGAGGGAAGGCAAAATGCACTTAATCCCTTTAATATTTTAAAATTTAATTATTTCCAAATTGGGTTACCCAGCCTGACAAGCACGCTGGATTCAAAAGAAAGAGCCCAGAGGCGGCTTTAGGAATTAGATGAGAAGAGAGAGAGAGAGAGAGAGAGAAATATGACTTTTTTTGGTTTAGGGCGAGAAGTTGAAGGACTGACATTCCATTACTCCGTCTGTCTGCCGAATTCATTTAACATCTGTGGCTTACATGGAATAGCTCTAAAGAGACCGTCTGCAGGCTGTGCTTGGCTTGTTAAGGGATTTCTCCCACCTGATCGAGCTGTTGCGGTGGAAATAATGCCAGCTCACTAAAGGTGAAGTTTGCCTTCCTCTGCTTGGGCTGTTTAGGAGCGAGCAAGCCCAGCATCGGGGCTGGTCAACCGTGATTGACGGCTTAGCGGGTTCACAGAATCAGAGAGCCCCCAAAGGGATCTTGGAGGAGGTCCTCTCTAGGCCAGCTCTGTGCTAGGAAGTGTTTCCAGCAGATCCTCTGCTGGGAAACCTCCAGCGAAGGAAAAGTCAACTCCTTCCTGGCGTAGCCTGCTACATTGCCCAGATATCCCCTCTTGACATCTTGTGTGGAAGTCCTTCCTTGAGGTTGAATCCATTGGTTCTTGTCTTCTGGGGCAGCGGAGTTGCACTCCGTTTGAGCAACAGTCCTTAGATAACTTGAAGATTACACATCTCTCCTCCGTTGTCTCTTCTGTAGACCAAAAGTTCCCCAGGTCCTTTAACTTTAAGACCCATAGACTTTAAGACTCCTAGAATTCCCCAGCCAACATGAGGAGGAGGTCCATAAGTTCATAGGAGGCCCCCGGTTGAAGCCCACAGGTCTGGAAGTTGCCAAGGATGGACACTCTCGTCCCAGGTCTTGGTTTCCAGATCTCCTCGGGAGCTCTTTCCCGCCAAATTGGTTCCACTCCATCACCGTGTCAGCGCTCCCCATTTCATTCAACCTTCAGAAGCAAAAATCCATCCGAGTAAGAATTTTTTGAGGAACATCTGGGAAAACCTGAATCTCAAGAGTTCTGGGTTTCCCCTTCCCGGTTGAAATTCACAAACCCATCCCCTGCACCCCTCAGAACATCACATGGCCCAGTCAACCCTCATCCCAATGGGAGGCATTCCTTCACGGGTGCAGGGTAACTTCTTCTTGATTTTATGAGAAGAATGCTTATCTTCTACCACTCTATGCAATCGATCACCACCATATGCCCAGGCACTAAAACAGGGCAGCTTTGAGCTCCTAAGTAAAATATGGCTTCTAAAACTGACACGCTTGTCTTTCCTTCAGTTGGGGTGCTAGGAACTGGGCAGCTTTCCTGGGCCTGACCAGACAAGGAAGAAGGGGGTGCAAAATCATGATTGACCAACTTCTTTGACTCTTGGTCAAAGGTCTGGTCTCCATTGCTTCGGTCATAATGAACATCTTTGAAGTGCTTACACTCATGGACTGGCCTGCCAGCAGTGTCAAAACTCGAGTTTTGTGTCCCATTATTGAGGCTGGGAGAATTTTAAACCCCCCACTTGACACTTTTAAGGGTTTTCCATCCCAAGAGAAGACGGGAAGTAGGGAAGTTGGTTGTGTTTCCTTTGCAAATTGATCCTTTGGAACCTCAAGGAGACCAGAGAAGATCTTGGAACCAGCCCAATTTGGATGAACCAATCCTCGAACTCTTCCTATGGGCGCTTCAGAAGTGCCTTGTTCATGTTGCCTTGATCTGGGTTATTACTCGACATGAGGAGAGACCAAAAGGAAGAATTAATGCTTCTTCTTCTCTGTGTGTTTCTCAGTATCCTTCAATCGCGCTTTCTGTAGTCTGTTGATAAACCTTGGGAGATGGAAGACCGCTGGGGCCTGTCTTGATCTTGGTGGGAGGTACTGCTGGTTACCTTTCATCTCCAGATGTTGCTGAAAATGCCCAGAAGTGAAACATTTGTTAATTAGGTATGAATCTTTTGTCTTCCCACCCACCCTTTCCTTCCAGTTGTCAGCTGCCAAGTGTTTACAGCAGACGGGAGGAAGGAAGAGCTTTCCAACCCACTTGTAATATTTGCAGGGCAAGAATTTAAGCCAGACTGAAAGAGAACAATCTTTTACCATCTCCGTTGGATCACAAAAATCAGCTGGAAGTGAGCACCAACAAGGGCAGCTGAATTCTGACTTGGGGGGGGGGGGTCTTCAATGACCCCTGCTCTCCAAGGACATTTCTTTTAAAAAAGAAGAATCGACTCTTGTTGGCTTCCTGGGTGCAAATAGATTTCAGGGGCAGGGATATATAATTGTTGGCTTCAGCCAACCGTCTAGCTTTTCAGAAACCAGCCAAGGTTGGCTGAGTAAGGAGATCCCCTGAGAAGCCTAGGTTAATGTCACCAAACGCCGTATCTTTCAAAGACTACCCTAGGTTTCTGTGCAGCTCCACAACCCTGCCCAAGATTGCACTTAGCCAAACTGCAAACTTTGTGGCGCAGTGGTTAGATTGCAGGATTGCAGGGTGACTGTTTACTGCTAGGAGTTCGATCCTGACCAGCTCAAGGTTGACTCAACCTTCCATCTTTCCGAGGTGGGTAAAATGAGGACCCAGATTGGAAGAGGCTGACTCTGTAAACAGCTTAGAGAGGGCTGCGAAGCACTGTGAAGTGGTATACAAGTCTAAGTGCTATTGCTCCTTCCTTCCTTCCTTCCTTCCTTCCTTCCTTCCTTCCTTCCTTCCTTCCTTCCTTCCTTCCTTCCTTCCTTCCTTCCTTCCTTCCTTCCTTCCTTCCTTCTTTCCATGGTGCACAGAGATTAGAATGCAGGATTGCAGGCTGACTCTACCCACTGCCAGGAATTTGATCCTGACCGACTGGCTCAAGGTTGACTCAACCTTCCATCTTTCCGAGGTCGGTAAAATGAGGACCCAGATTGTGGGGACAAGGGGCTGACCTTGTAAACTACTTGGAGAGGGCTATAAAGCACTGTGAAGCGATATATAAGTCTAAGGGCTATTGCTCTTCCCTGCCTCCCTCCCTTTCTTTAACCACTGTCTCGGTTTGCAACTGAAATTCGGGGCTCAGTTGTGCTCGTAAGTCAGTGGAAGTTTTTAAGAAGAGATTGGACAACCATTTGTCTGAAACAGTATAGGGGGTTGGACTAGAAGGCCTCTGAGGTCCCCACCTACTCTGTGATCCTGTTATTCTGACCACCTCCTTGTGAGGCCTGGGTAATCCTAATTTCATAATCTTTTCCGGCAAGTTTTGGGACTGGCCCAATCTTTTTCTGCTGGTGATGAATTCTGCTTGTCAAGGTTCTTATTGTTCTTTTATCATCGTTTATCTCCAACCTATTTATCCAGTGAATCTCAGAATTTTTAGGCTGAGCTTTTCTAACAATTCCTATTCCAACCAAAACCCCAGGCTGTTTATTATTACCATTATTACATTTACGACTGTTCATAATCCATTCTTCTTCAGAACTGATGCTCAGCAGGTTTGCTGTAGCTTCTCTCTATTTTGTTTTGGAAATTTTCTGCAAGTAATATTGATTACTTGCAACCAATAAGACCTGAAAGATATTCGGGTGGAGGGGGGGAAATATCCACCTGCCTCTTCACAGTCATAATCGATGGTTTGTTTGGAGTTTGTTTGTTCAATAAATTGGTTTCAATTTGACAGCAGTGGCTTAACTATACTTCCCCAATGCTTTTCATGTTCAGCTGAATTTATCTGTATCGAACCATACACTAACCTAAGCCAGATTGAATTCTTCTTGGGGAAAAAGCTAGTCAGGATTAAAACTTCAGTTTGGGTCAAAGTGTCATGTGAACCCAGTTCAGGGGGGTTAAAAGGGACAGAGCAGCCCCATTACCCATCATTAAACAACCCCCTCATGGAAACTGGGCACGGCTTGTCTAGTGAAGAGAAGGACCAAGGGAGACAGGATAGCGGTCTCCCAATATTTGAGGGGCTGCCACAGAGAGGAGGAAGGGGGTCAAGCTATTCTCCAAGGCACCTGAAGGCCAGACAAGGAATAATGGATGGAAACAGAACAAGGAGAGATTCAACCTGGAAATAAGGAGAAACTTTCTGACAGTGAGAACAATTAATCAATGGAACAGAAGTTGCCTTCAGAAGTTGTGGGAGCTTTATCCCTGGAGGCTTTCAAGAAGAGACTGGGCTACCCTCTGTCAGAAATGGTGTAGGGTCTCCTGCTTTGAGTGGGAGGGTTGGACTAGATGACCTCCAAGGTCCTTTCCAATTCTGTTAATCTGTAATCCATATGTGGCTCTAACTTAAAGTAAGTTGCTATGTTAGGGTTAAGATTTCACTGGCTAAATTAAATCCACATGAAGGCACGGTATGTTGCAGTCAGGTTAATCTGGAGTAAATTAAGGCTTCCGAGCCTCTTTGGTGTTATTGATGGCAGAAAATGGACATCCCCGTATAATCTGAAAGCACCCCACAATGCAAAGCTGGATTCTTCAGGAGAAACCCTGCAAAAGGATTACTTACACCCCCTAACAGTTGTCTCCTTCCCTGCCTGAAAAATCAAAGCCCTCCCCCCATCTAAATTTATCTCCCACATGTGCCCCTCGTCCCAACCATTCCCAACACAAGAGAGGAAGGCTTCTTAAATTCCGAATATAAGCCATAATATAACTGCCCAGACTCTGTTCCAATGGTGGGCAGGGGGTTAGACTAGGTCCGCGATGGCGAACCGATGGCACACATGCCACAGGTGGCAAGCAGAGCCATTTGTGCTGCCACACGAGCTGCAGGCAAACTTACCTTGCTTTGCATACGTGTGCCCCTCTGCTCATTTTTGGCTTGTTGGAGGCCTTTTTCGGCCTCCCAGAGGCTCGAGGGAAGCCTTTGCAGGCCGAAAAATAGGCCCGTTTATCACTTCCTGTATTTCCGGAAATACCAGAAGTGACAAAACGGGACCCTTTTTTGGCCTGCAAATCCTGCAGGTGATGAATCTGGGAATCCGAGAAAGCGCTGTTCAGGGAAGGGGGCGGTGGGGGGGAGGGATGGCTCAGGCATTTTGCCTTCTGGGTGCTGGCGCACGAGCGTAAACGCACACACAATTGTTTGGCACAGGATCCCCAAAAGGTTAGCCACCACTGGTCTAGGTGATCTCTAAAGTTCCCTCCTATCTCGGATTCTAAAAACCTGCCTATCACCTGTGCACAGGAGGAGCCTTTTAAAAGCAGATCTGAATTCTGGAAAGAAAGACAAGAGAGAGAGAGAGAGAGACGATCCCCTCGCCTCCTCGGAGGCCTGTTTTAACTTTGCCGACCTTGTCTGTGTGTTTAGGGCAGGAAGCTTAACTTGTATATTTGTTCGGTGCCGCACGCCTGTTTATGCCCAACTGTGTTTTTATTTGAGTAAAGCAAACACCGCCAAAAGACACAGGCACCTAATTTGATTGCTCACAGATGTTAGATAAAGAGCTTTCATTGACTAAAACGGATGCTCCTTAAATGCAGGAGGCGCCTGGATGGCATTTCCATAGCTCCTCATCCGTTCAGGGAGGACCAGAAGGTGTTTTTCCCTCCGTTTAGTTTCTTGAAAGACAAGGAATTGCCGAGCAACAAGGTCAGGAGGAACCTTGGAGGTCTTCTAGTCCAGCCCCCTGCTCAGACAGGAAGCCCTATAACCATTCCAGACAAATGGCTATCCAATCTCTTCTTAAAAGCCTCCAGTGATGGAGCAACCAGAACTTCTGGTGTCAAGGAGTTCCACTGATTAATTCTTCTCATTGTCAGGAAATTCTTCCTTAGTTCTAAGTTGCTTCTCTCCTTGGTGAGTTTCCATCCATTGCTTCTTGACTTGCCCTCAGGTGCTTTGGAGAATAGCTTGACTCCCTCTTCTTTGGGGCAGCCCCTGAGATATGGGCACAGTTCCCAGCATCATTCATTGCACGGTTTAGCCTCCAATCCCCTAAACCATCTTGGTTGCTCTTCTCTGCACCCTTTTCCCAGAATCCCAATATCATCTATCTATCTATCTATCTATCTATCTATCTATCTATCTATCTATATCTCTATCTCTATCTCTATATCATATCTCTTTCTATATCTATCTATCTATATCTCTATATCATATCTCTTTCTATATCTATCTGTCTATCTATATCTATCTATCTATCTATCTATCTATCTATCTATCTATCTATCTATCTATCTATCTATCTATATCTCTATATCATATCTCTTTCTATATCTATCTGTCTATCTATCTATATCTATCTATCTATATCTCTATATCTCTATATCATATCTCTTTATCTATCTATCTATCTATCTATCTATCTATCTATCTATCTATCAATATCTCTATATCATATCTCTTTCTATATCTATCTCTCTATCTCTCTATCTCTCTCTATCTCTATATCATATCTCTTTATCTATCTATCTATCTATCTATCTATCTTTCCTCGAAGGATCTAGAAAGGTGGGCCTTGTGCCAAGTGCATCCTTGCAACAGGCTAACCCTGGTTTATCTCTGCCTTGATTCTTGGGAACAGAGCCAGCTGCATGATCCTATCCCTGGGATCAAATTTAGCCATTGGGGCATTGTGCTGGAAATTGGGAAGGGGTTTAAGAGAGCCAGTACAGGGAAAGGAGACGCATTGCTGGGTTTTTTCCCCCCGAAACATCCATTCTGCTTTTTTCCTTCCTTTAGATCCAGCTTGACGAAGTCGCCGCTGGAATTTTAAACCAAAGATTCGGGAACACAATTCCAATTTTTTTAATTTATTTTTTTTAGGAGGTTCATGCTTGGTGTCTAACCCAGAAATGCTCTGCCACCAAGTTGTGTGGCCCAAGGCCTCCCAAAAGGCTGCCCACGCCTCCATTTTTCAGACAACAATCCCAGATGTTGGACAAATATGCACACACCCCCAGAACGCACACACACACACACACACACACACACACATCCCCTATGGCTTTTGGTATACGGTGCTCTTGAAAACCTGAGTCTTCCTGGACCTCCCTCTGCTCCAGTGCTCTCATTCAAGGAGGAAAGCGCCATGCAGATGCTGGCCAGATGTGAATGTTCTACTATATTTCGGCATGTTTGCCCCGACGGTGTTACTATGGTGATGGCAGATTCTCAAGCGGGATGTATTAATCAAGCAGGAGGTTTGTCGGTGGTTACCATAGCATTCATTCAAACAGACATTCTCTTGCACCCGTCTGTGTGTGTCTGTGTGTGTCTGTTTGTGTTTCCACCCCACTTTTCTTTTTTTAAATGACCTAACTGATGATTTTACCACCAGGTTTTCTTTCTTGTCCACCTGGGAGATAATTTGCCAACTGAGCACATCTGATCCAGTTAGATTTCTCCCCCTCCCCCCTTTATTTTTTTTTTTACCAGGGAACAAAATTGCGATAAGGAGTGATGAGAAGATTAACAGTAATAGTAGTGCAGACTTTGTAAATCACTGGACAGCGTTGAGGGAATTATTTGTTTAGCAGAGTGATGGCGTTGCGGAAAAAACTCCCCTTGTGTCTGGTTGTTCTGGTGTGCACGGCTCTATAGTGTCATTTTGAGGGTAGGAGTTGAAACAGTTTATGTCCGGGATGTGTGAGGGGTCTGTAAGTATTTTATTATTGAAAACCTCCAGTGAAGGAGCGCCCACAACTTCTTGTGGCAAGCTGTTCCATGGATCAATTGTTTCTTTAAAAAAAAAAAAAAACTTTATTGATTATAGAACTAAAATATCAAACAAACACATACACAACACACAGAAAAAAGAAAAGGAAAAGGAAAAAATAAAATGATTAAAAACTAACAATTCTACTATCGACAGTCTATGGTTCCTTGTTTGTTATCAATATTGGTGATATATTTACAAATACATCTTATTGTGAATATATAATTACTACCTCTTTTACATTTTACATTGTTTACTAATATGTTTTCTATTTTTGTTCTATTCAGTCATACCAGCATTCCCAGCTTCTATAATATTCTGAGGTTTCTTTTTCCTTAACTGCTAAGGTTAATTTATCCATCTCTGCACAGGCTGTTATCTTCTGAATAACCATTTCCTCTGTTGGAATATCTGCTTGTTTCCAACACTGTGCAAAGGTTATTCTGGCTGCAGTAAGAATATGCAGTATTATATATTTGACGTTTTTGGAAATTTGTCTATTAAATATCCCCCCCAGGAAGAATTCTGGTTTTAATTCAATTTGCTCCGCCGTTATTTCCTGGAACCATTTTTTTTTTAATTCTATGCCAGTATCTTTGGGCTTCAGTGCAGGACCACCACAAGTGAAAGAATGTTCCCTGTTTCTTTTTACATTTCCAGCAATTTGGATTCATGTTAGGAGACATTTCTCGAGGGCGAGAGATGCCATCTATGAAACATTTTATAGGCCTTTTCTTTATATGTTGCTGATTTTGTAATTTTATTATTCCTTGTCCAGACCTTTCCCCATTCTAATAACGTAATGCTACGTCCTATGTTTCTAACCGACAGGAAATTCCTCCTTCGTTCCAAGTTGCTTTCTCTGCTTGAGGAGTTCCCATCCGTTGCTTCTTGTCCTGGTGCTTTGGTGAACAGGTTGAAACCCCCTACGCTTCTTTCAAATATTGAACCCTCAGGGATCAGCACCCAACCCACTTAGGGGAGGGGGCCAGGTTGGAGAAAAGCCTATTTCCAACACAAAAGACAAGACACCCCCCCCCCAAAAAAAACCCCAGCTGAATCTGCGTCGAAATTCCTGGGCCATTCCCAGAATAAGGTTGGGGTATTTCCCAGCCCCCTTAAAGCGTCAACCCCCCTCCACTCCATGCCCTCCTGCAATAACCATAATTGCCCCCAAGCCGGCTGCGCCAGTGATTCATTTCGCCGGGCAGACGCTTCATTGGTATTCCAAGTTAGGTGCTGTGTCTGTCGCTGCTCCACTCGCTGCCTGCAGTCCACGATCCTCGGGGGAGTTGCGCAGCTGTCAAATTGACTTCCATCATCCCCTCCCGGAGCCAAGAGACAAATTATCCAGCCGGCTGTCAGACGAGACAAGGCGATCAAACCTGCAATTTCTAAGTGAATTCTTCTTCTTCTTCTTCTTCTTCTTCTTCTTCTTCTTCTTCTTCTTCTTCTTCTTCTTCTTCTTCTTCTTCTTCTTCTTCTTCTTCTTCTTCTTCTTCTTCTTCTTCTTCTTCTTCTCCTCCTCCTCCTCCTCCTCCTTCTCCTCCTTCTCCTTCTCCTTTTCTCCTTCTCCTCCTCCTCCTCCTCCTCTTCTTCCTCCTCCTCCTCCTCCTCCTCCTCCTCCTCCTCCCTCCTCCTCCTCCTCCTCCTCCTCCTCCTCCTCCTCCTCCTCCTCCTCTCTTCTTCTTCTTCTTCTTCTTCTTCTTCTTCTTCTTCTTCTTCTTCTTCTTCTTCTTCTTCTTCTTCTTCTTCTTCTTCTTCCTCCTTTTTTTCCCCTCCCCTTCTCCAAAGAGGTAATTAATTTGTTCTAACAGTCAGGAAAGGCAAAGGAGCCACCCAGAGAAGATGAGAAGGGAAAACCAACCTTTCCTTCCTTCCTTCCTTCCTTCCTTCCTTCCTTCCTTCCTTCCATCCATCCATCCATCCATCCATCCTCCCTTCCCTTCCTTCCCTTCCTTCCTTCCATTGCCTTCTGGGTGCTGGCACACAAGCACAAGCATGCAAGCGCACGCACAGTTTTTGGCACAGGAGCCCAAAAAGGTTTGCCACCACTGGTCTAGGATCTCCTGCAGGAGGCTGGACTAGAAGACCTCCAAGCTCCCTTCCAGCTCTATGATCTTCTAGCTGTCCAACCCTCAAACTACAACTCCCAGCATGCCTGCCCTGCTGAGCCCTGCAGAGATGTTCATCTACAGATGTGCAGCTGCCACTTTCGCTGTCCCTGCAGAATCGGGATTTATTTTGCCTTGATGTTTTCCCCAAAAGTTGCTTTTCTTCTTCCTCCCTGCCCCCCCTCCCCTCCCCCCCCTGGTATTTAGACAGAACCAAATTAGTTCGGTGCTGCTGCAGGCTTCCACGTGTGAAATAATCCATATTTTCATGTCAACGGAATAATATTTTCATGAAAAAACTGAGCATTAGTTGTCACCCACTCCACCCGCTTCCTTCTTCTTGAACTTTGTCATCTTGGCATCCACCAAATATTTTTTCAGTCCGCCTTCCCCACCCCTCCAATTCTCCCCAGTTCTGACTACGGCCTTACCAGAATTATTATTTTTTTTTTTCCTTTTTGATTTTTTCCCCACATATTTTCATGGCCACATCAGCTTGGCAGTGAAATGGGGCCTGCAGATTTCCCTTCCTCCAGCAGTTGAAGTTAGGAATTTATCCAGCTAAGGTCAGATCCATTCTCCTTTGCAATTAACTGTCATGTAATAGAGTATAAGAGAACCACAGAGTTGGAAGGGACCTTGGAGGTCTTCTAGTCCAATCCCTGCTCAAGCAGGAAACCATTTCAGACAAAGAAAAGATTTCTAATCTCTTCTTGGGAACCTCCAGTGTTGGAGCATTCACAACTTCTAGAGGCCACTGATTTCACTGTCAGAAAATTTCTCTTTAGTTCTAGGTGGCTTCTCTCCTTGCTTGGTTTCCATCCGTTGTTTCTCAACTTGCCCTTTGGTGTTTTGGAAAATAGTTTGACCCTCTCGTCTTTGTAAGGAGCCCCCCAAATATTGGAACACTTACCTACTCCTTCTTTTCATTAGACTAGATAGACAAACCCAATTCTTGTAACCATTCTTCATTATGTTTTAGCCTCCAGTCCCCGAATCGTTCTTGTTTGCTCTTCTCTGCACTCTTTCCAGAGTTTCATATTTTTTTATAGCGTGTCTCTGTAATACAGGCCACACGTGGTGGTGTTTCTGTGTATCCAGAGTCACTGTTCTGACTCACGCCCTTTTCCAACAAATCAAGCACAATCCAAAAGGAACAGAAACCTTGTAATGCTTTTACAAAATAATTAGCTGTGATAAGCACAAGCTTTGCCAAACTGTGCAAGACTTGCCAAAAGATAACAGACAAGAAATAATTTGCAATACAAGAATCTTCAAATACAAAGTCAGGATACTGGAATGTCCACGAGGCTGAGTTTCAAAACATCTTTGCTTCCTGCAAAGTATGTTTGTTTCACAGCTGGCTTTTATCTTCTTGAAGAAGGGGCCATTACCTTGCAGCCTTACTCCCAAGTCGCCTGTGCTGCTGTCATTGTTCTTTCCTCCGGGCAATCCTCAGGAACCTCCTCATTGCTGCTGCCAGCTCCCACAATCTCTGAAGGCAGCAGCCCACTCCCTGATGGTCCTGGCCCCTCATCTGAGTCCTCGCTCTCCTCAGCCGTCCGCACCTGCTGCCGGCTAACCACAACAGTCACACAAGCATTGTGTCTCAGGTTAAGGAATCTTCCTGTATTGGCCTTCAAGAACAGCCATGACCCTTAAGCTTAGCAGATTAGCAAAAGTTGGAAGGGACCTGGTAGGTCATTTAGTCCAACCCCACTGCCGCCCAAGCAGGAGAACACTCAGTGTTTAGGTACTGCCGAATTTAGTAAAGTACTGGTAGTTCTTGACTTAGCACCACAATGGAGCTACCCAATTCCTAGACATTCCCAATTCCTGCAACTGTTTTGCGTCAAAGAACAGAGAGAAGTAGAATGGATGGTAGTATTTTGTTCCCATCCCGCAACCGAAGAAAATTGCTGTATTGAATCTTCCCCAGAGACCCTTTAACCTATGCAAAAATCTATATTTTGGGGGCGGACATTTGAGGTTTGGAAATTATAACCTGTTTTGAAGGAAGGTTCTTTCTTAAGAAACCTTCTGTGAAATCAGAAAAAGAGAATTGGCCTTCATAGCTGTGGGAAGATAAGAAATCTTTTCCCCCTGAGGGAAACGGCCCTTTGAAAATAGCTTATGAATGTAAGCAGAAGGGCAGAATTAATGTCATATTATTTCAGTGGAAGTTTGAAAAGAGAGGTGGGGAAAAGTTGAAATCTGAATCTGGAATGTTTTCCGCAGGGTTCATAAAAGAGGCCAGAAAGAATTCAAAATTGTTTTCCGGTTGAGAAGCAACGTAGCCACGGTGAGTTTGAATCACTCGGCTGGGTTTTTTTTTCCTTTTTCTTTGCTGCTTTGGAAGTGATTTCTCCCCACACACACACACCCGTTCCACTCTGCATTTTTTGCAGATAAATCAGCGCCTTTTCTTATTTTTCCAGCCCAATTTTTCCCCATTCGAATGAGTTCAGGGTGATTTTGAATCTGGATTTAATGGCCGAGGTTTTATTCTTGAATCGGTTAGCCCCGGGCTCCTCTGGGAAAGAGATTGTGTTGGCAACCATGGGAAGGTTTGAACAAGGGGGAAAGAGTGCTCACCCTGTGTGAGCACTACTGTTAAATGAGGGAGGGATGTATAACAGGCTTGGTTTTTCCTAGCCCCCCTCCCCCCATTACTCATGTATTTTTTTCATCAAATATTAATTAAAAAATGCAGAAACAAAGCTTAATAGTTAATGCTATGTTTTTAATATTCTTCCTGTTGCCTGAAAGACAGAAAAGCTGAAGGAGTGTAATTACTTTTCCCCTCCTTTTCTCTTCTTCCTCACTATTATTCCTTCCTCACTCACTCCTTTTATCTTTCCTCCCTCTCTCCCTCTTTCTTTCTTTCTTTCCTTCCTTCCTTCCCTCCCTCTACCCTTCCTTCTTTCCTCTTTCCCTCCCTCTATCTTTCTTTCCTTCCTTCTTTCCTTCCCTCCCTCCCTCTATCTTTCTTTCCTTCCTTCTTTCCTCTCTCCCTCTATCTTTCTTTCTTTCCTTCCTTCCTTCCCTCCCTCCCTCCCTCTATCTTTCTTTCCTTCCTTCTTTCCTCTCTCCCTCTATCTTTCTTTCTTTCCTTCCTTCCTTTCCTCCCTCCCTGTACCCTTCCTTCTTTTCTCTCTCCCTCCCTTTATCCTTCTTTCCTTCCTTCTTCCTTCCCTCCCTCTTCCTTCCCTCCCTCTTTCCTCCCTCCCTCTATCCTTCTTTCCTTCCTTCTTCCTTCCCTCCCTCCCTCTACCCTTCCTTCTTTACTCTCTCCCTCTATCCTTCTTTCCTTCCTTCTTCCTTCCTTCCCTCTTTCCTTCCTTCTTCCTTCCCTCCCTCCCTCTACCCTTCCTTCTTTCCTCCCTCCCTCTATCCTTCTTTCCTTCCTTCTTCCTTCCTCCCTCTTTCCTTCTTTCCTTCCTTCCTTCTATCCCTCCCTCCCTCCCCCCATAACTCTCCCCACTTCAGAGAACCACTGTGAGCAGCAGGGTTAAAAACCAAGAGGTTTGCAAGAAGCCATCAATCATGGTACTTACAGGACACCTCCCCTGGCAAAAATTTTGCTGGGGTTTCCATAAATCAAATAGCTGAAATATTTGTGGCTTGTTCCTATCAGGTATATATGCAGGTGGAGATTAGAACCAGTCAGTCAAAATTGTACACACACACACACACACTGCACAGACACGCACAGACCAATTTACAGATGCAAACCCACACTCCCTAGCAGGAGGCAGGACTGGAAATGCTCCAGAGAGGAATTATCAGGGAAAGGGTAGTGAAATATTTATTTATCTATAACATTACGTTATTAAGCCACTCAGTTCCTTTAGCAAGAAGCTCTGGGCACCTTATTTTTACCCCTTCGTTGTGAATTTGGAATCTTTACTTTACAAATGGACCCATGGAGGCATTTATCAAAATATGGCAGCTCATAAGTTATCCCCTGGTTTAGATAACAGATAACAGATAATCAGAGTTGGAAGGGATCTTATAGGTCATCTGGTCCAACCCCCCACCACCACCCAAGCGGGAGACCCTACACCATTCCTGACCAATGGCAGTCCAGTCTCTTCTTGAAGGTCTCAAGTGATGAAGCTCCCACAACTTCTGAAGGAAACTTCTGTTCCGTTGGGTTGATTGTTCTCACTGTCAGAAAGTTTCTCCTTATTTCCAGGTTGTATCTCTTCCTGATCAGTTTCCATCCATTATTCCTTGTCTGGCCTTTAGAAAATAGCTTGACCCTTCCTCCTCCTCTCTGGGGCAGCCCCTCAAATATTGGAAGATGCTCTCCTGCCTCCCCTGGTCCTTCTCTTCCCTAGACTAGCCAGGCCCAGTTCCTGCAACCGTCCATCGTATGTTTTAGCCTCCAGTCCCCTCATCATCCTAGTTGCTCTTCTCTGCACTTTTTCTAGAGTCTCAACATCTTTTTTATAGTGTGGTCACCAAAACTGGATGCAGTACTCTAGGTGTGGCCTTACTAAGGCTTTATAGAGTGGTATTAGTACCTCAGTCTTGATTGTATCCCTCTGTTAATGCAAATTAGAATTGCATTGGCTTTTTTGGCTGCTGCTGCACAAGGTTGGCTCCTATTTAGCTGGTTGTCCACTAAGACTCCAAGATCCCTCTCACAGTTCCTGTTATTGAGCCTGGTTTTACCCAGTGTATATGGGTATTTTTGGCTTTTCTTGCCTAAGCGTAGGACCCAAAAATCCCTTCAGGGCAGAGAGGCTGGCTGGTTTAGTGGAGGTGGTTAATCTCCCTTTATGACTCTGAAATAGCGTATCTGAAGGACATTTAGAAGACACTCCAAGTGTGAAGAGAGGCCTTTCACTTCCTTGCATGGGCTTTGGGGGCTTTTTTCAGCAGCTGTCCCCAGACCTTGGAACCATTGCCAGTGAATTCGTCCCTCTAACCTCCAATAGAACTTAAAAGGGCATGCAAGATTCAGATCTGATAGCTTTATTACAGTCTTGGACCAGATTTTACAGTAAAAAAAAGAGAGAGAGATTTGTTACTGGAAAGGGGGAAAAGAAAAAAGTACGTGGGATTTTGAGTTCTCTGAAAATCAGTTAGGAAGTAATGGGTTCAAACAAACAAAAGATGAAGAAGAATGAAGGCAACAAGTAACCAGCATACATCTGGGTTAAAGCATTGCCACCCAAATCTCATCTGTTCAGGCATGAAGGAAGCAAAGCAAGAACCAATCTTTTGGTTTGAGCAAGGGTGTCCAACCTTGGCAACTTTAAAGATATGTGGATTACAACTCCCAGAATTCCCCAGCCAGCATGAAGTCCCGAAGCCTTAAAAGTTGCCAAGGTTGGACCAACCTGGGTTAGGCATTCACACAGGACAATTCTCTTACCTTCAGAATATCCTTTTTTGTGAGGAATGTCTGGTTTTGTCCCAAAACAAAACAAAAACACAAAAAAACCTTTATACAAGTTTGATTGAGATAGCAAGAAATGTATAGTTTTATAAGCAGAAGTTGCAATTTGTTTGCAGAAATATCAACAAGATTTTTTCTTCCCTCTAGCAGTTCAACCAACTTGTGTGAGAAAAGGGAAGGAAGGAAGGAAGGAAGGAAGGAAGGAAGGAAGGAGGAAGGAAGGAAGGAAGGAAGGAAGGAAGGAAGGAAGGAAGGAAGGAAGGAAGGAAGGAAGGAAGGAAGGAAGACCTTAGCTTTCAGTAAGTAAGCACATTTTCCCTCTTTTTACCATCCATTAACACTTTAGTTAATTAATTTGCAAGTCCAACCTGCAGATTGTATATTCCACATGAAGAAAAAGAATAGGCCAACATTTTAGGGGGAAAAAAGATCCCCATGCCACTGGAGAATTCTGGGAGTTAAAATCCACATATCTTGGCAGTTGTCAAGGTGTAAAAAAACCTCCTGGGATGATTTAAAGGTAGTTGTTTTCTTTGGTTTATTGTTCAATAAATTCATCCAGCCTCCAGTGCTGGAAAAGCCCGCTGAAGCTGCCTCTCTGTGTATTTTGGTTCGCACCTAGGCAAGAGTTGGCATAAATCCTCGCACATTTGTGTCGTAAAGGTGTCTGCTAAACAGATGTTAGACTGTCTGCGAAAGGCTGCGCATCTTTCAAAGCGGGAAGTAAATGGCAGTGCCAGGTCTTTGGGGCTGCCAGTCCTGGGAGTTTAAATCAGACAAAACCAGCCAAGGAGCTTCTTAGCACCTCTGAAGTGGATTAAAATCATACCCCACTCCTTTTTACAGCCTCCCAACCATTGAATCTCCTGCACCACAACCCCACCAAAATGATACTCAGGCCTTGCAGTGACTGCCAATTCCGCCTCCTGGCATAATTCCATCTAGATGGGAAGATGATCTCCAAAACGCTTGGTTATTTTCATCCAGGTTGACAGAATCCTTATTTAAATGAAGGGTATTGAATTTACGGAACTCTCCGCCACCAGATTTTTCAACAGGGGCCAGGCAGATCCACGTATGCCAGATGAAAATCTCTATGGGATAATTCTGTAAGGCGGTGTAATCAAAACACTAAGCCCCTTGTCAGATTTAGAGGGCTGATTTAAAGAGATGCTGGATTATGTGAAATTTTGCTCAATTCCTCCGCAAGCCTTTCTCCATAGAATCATTTTCAAAAAGGCTTAATGTCAAGAGGAAAAAAAAAAAAAAAAGACCTTTATGCTTCTATTTATTTCCCTCTCCATTTTTCCGAGTAAGGAATAAAATTCCCAAACCTATGCTTCGTTGAACTTGTTTCTTGAAATATATTGAAGTTCATTTTCTGTGAACCACAAAATTCCTTCCTACCGTAGGAAGCTGTAATAATCGATTACACAATTTTTTTTAAAAAAAGTATTTGCAGATTAAAACATGTCCTGGCTAGAGGTGGTGTTTTAAGTTTCTGTTGAGTCACCTCCATTGAGAATCTCATTTTGGGGCAAGGAATACAAGACATACCTTCTCTTTTCTTCGCACCAAAAGAATTAAGAGGTTCACCACATTCAAATTCCATTTTTTTAAAATAAAAAAAACTACCTTTCAGGATGTATATGTCCACTTCTCCAATGGCTGGTGTTTGAATTCCCCTGACTGCAACAATCCTCAAAAATTGGCTCTTAATTCAGATTTCACATTTCTCCAAGTGCCGACCAATTATGTTCATTTTCCCGCTCTTATTATGTTGCCGTTGTAAGTTCGAATGGTCACTAAAGTAAATCGAGCACAATCTGGATAGTCTTCCAAGGTCAAGAGACAACCATTTATTGTTGATTCCAATTTATGCCTCCCAGTTGATTTTTCTGAACCACATGGATACGCGATTGGTGAGATTACGTAAACTCTCTTTTAATAGTAAAATAACATACTTTTTTTACTGGGCTTGGACTTATTTTTCCGGACAATTTTATTAGCGATAATGAGTCTATACAACTGTACATTCAGTCACTGAGAAGTATTTATAAGCATAGCTATTTTTTATACATACTTTAATAAAAGTCCCTTTATGTTACAATATTTTTCTGTTTCAAGGTGGGGAAAAAAGGGAGAGAGAGGGGTGAAGGGTTATCATTCTATTTTCCCCTCTTTTTCTCTCACTCAGGCATCTGTAAACAAGCAAGCACATTGAATTACATAAAAATAAGTCTAAATTAGGGAAATCATCGAATTTGTTAGCAGCAGTGGCGGGACCGAGGCAAAAATGCGCTCAGGAGATTTTAAAATCTATTGAGAAATTGCAGTTTAAGTCCCTCTGTTGAAACCGGAATTCTTTTGTTTCTTCTAAAGGATTTTAACCCACATTGAAATTCCAAAATAAATTTGTATTTCTCGGCGGGGTTGGGGCTTTCACTCCCTAACGAATTTCAACCTTTCTTCATTTCAAAGCGTAAATTGTAAAACAAAACAATTCAGTAAGAAGAAGAAAAAAGGACCTCAAAAAGTAAACTCCATATACACTTATTATACAGCTATAAAAGAAGTATTTACAGTGTTTTTGTGTTTTTGTTTTAATTTTACATTGGGTAGTTCCGTTTGAAAAAGGAGATTATTATTTTTAATCATTTTAGCTGCTCCATAAACATCGATATCTTATTGCTGTTGGTACTTTTTTTTTAATCCCCGTCCTTGTTAAAATGTCGCTGGGTATTTCTTTAAAAATTGAATTAAACTGCCCATACAATAGCTAGATACGTATGTAGGTATTTATATTTATGTATAAGTATATTATATATATAATAAAGCCCTTCCCTTTTCCAATGCGTCTTTGTGAAGAAATGGGAGTGGAATAAAATGCACACCAATATCCCAATACCACCCCTCCCCAAATTAAACCAGGTAGCTAAGGGAGCAAACTCAGGAGGATTAGACCAGGGTTACTCAACCGTAGCCCTTTTTAAGACAGGAGGACTTCAACTCCCAGAATTTCCCAGGCAGGGGAATTCTGGGAGTTGAAGTCCTCCCGTCTTAAAAGGGCTACGGTTGAGCAATACGGTTTCAAGGGAGACGCTTCTCTCCACCTCTTCTCCATCCCGATGGTGGCTTCTCAGGCTGAGGTTGTGGGGGGCTCAAAATGGCGGTGCTTCATGGCCACCACCACAACCAGGGGTGGAATGGCAGTCCTTTTCCCACGCCTCCTCCGTAAAAGCTAGGTTGGGGGGGGGGGAGGGCGTGGAGGTTTCCAGAGGTGGGTCTTCAGCTGGTTCTGACCAGTTCTGGAGAACCGGTAGGAGAAATTTTGAGTCATTCAGAGAACCGGCCAACCCCCACCTCTCTTCTCTGCCTCCCATCGAGTCCCAGCTGATCGGCTGAGTCTCCTTGGGTTGCCCGGCCCAGGAGAACGGAGCTGGAAAGCAGGTTAGAAGGGTGGGGAGGGAAGGGGGATTTGGCAGTATATCCTTCCCCTGCCACACCCAAGCCACGCCCACCAAGCCACGCCCACAGAACAGGTAGGTTAAAAAAAAAACCCGAATCCCACCACTGGGCGGGGTCCCTCAAGCCCCCTTTTTTGGTGCCAGCGAGGGAGAGGGAGGTTGCTGGTTTTAAGGCTGCTGTTTCGGAGGGCATGTCCCCCCCCCACCTCAAATGCACACAGGGATACAACACAGACAATTTAGGAAGTAGCCTTTTCCACCCAGGTCCATTTCACAGGAGGGTATGGCAGCGGGGAAGGCTCGGCTGAGCAGAAAGCAGAAAGGCCCCTCCAAAGTACACGGGCAGGCTGGGGGCTGGGTACCCGTAATGTTTCCTCCTTTTTGGGGGGGGGCTGGAATTTCGGGATAAAAGGGAAAGGCCCGGAATCAAATCCATAAAGAGATGGACCTGAAGGGTTGAAAGTGAAGAAACCTCCCCCCCCCAATTAAAGTCTTCCATTTTTGCCCCAGGTAGAGAATATTTTAGAAATGGCTGCGTTGCCAAAGAGAACCTGGGGGTCAAATATACCGTCAGAGGTGCCCACCCCTCACTCTTCAGCAGCTGTTCTGCAGCCCTGGCACCCGAGAGGTTTCTTTTCCTCTTGGCCACAAGTAGCCATTCAGAAAAGAATAACAAAAGAGTTGGCAGGGACCTTGGAGGTCTTCTAGTCCAACCCCCTGCCCAGGCAGGGAACCCTACACCACTTCAAACAAAGGGTTATCCAAGGTCTTTTTAAAAAAAAAAAAAAAAAACTTCCAGGGTTGGAGCCTTTATAACTTCTGGAGGCCAGTTGTTCCACGGATTGTTTCTTTTGCAATCTTGGGTGGGTGGCATCCATGGGAAGTTTCCTGCCCCCCCCCACCCCCAGAAAAGGAGGCGGTTGCATTGACCTAAACCAGCCTGAGTTTTGTGTTAAGATCCACCTTGGGCGATTCTGCAGCTGACCTGGACCTATTTCTGTGCCGTTATCAGAAAGCCAGAATGAAGATGAAAACTGAGACAGCTGAGGGGGTCTTTTTTGGAGGGGAAGGAAGAAACCTTTATGTACTTTTACATAAGACACTAATAATGCCGGTTAATTAATATATATATATATATATATATATACACACATATATATATATATATGGTAAAAAATTTAATTTCATGCATATGTTCTTTTTAATAACTGCAGGAAAAAAAACATACAAAGAAGCAATTTCTTTAAAAAAAACCTCACATTAAAAAAATAACTGCATAAACACAATCAATATTCCTTTTTTTCTTTTCTTTTTTTTTCCCACTTTGCATTGCACTTTAGAGTTGAACCCATTCGTTGCAAAAGAAGAAGGGCAGAGACCTCAAACTTAGACAAAAGTTGTATCATGCAAGCTAGTTTACTGAGTGGTTTTCGTGCTTTTATTTTATTTTATTTTATTTTGTCTAAGTAACCCGATTCCTTCTTTTCAAATAAATCTTCCTTTGTATTTATAGGGTTCCTTAACCACTCCCCTAAATGTACTTTCCTCCTTTTCAAACATTCATGCTTACAATGGCTATTAGAATGGATAATAACAGCTTTTTAAAAAAAAAAATACATTTTTTTTTTCCTTTAGTGTACTGCAAATTAATACTTTAATTTTAGGACAGGCTGCCGCAGTGTGAATAGCAGAGGGAGGAAAAACACGTTCCCCTTCTGTGTTTTAAGAACAGTGAAATGGGAAGGAAGAAATTGGACTTTTAAATGTGTTTTGCTTTGATTTGGTTTTGGCATCATTAAAAATATTCAAGCGGTGGGGGGGGGGAAACAACCCAAGGTTTGGTTTAGGCCAATAAACTTCAGTTTGAAACCCAGTTTGTTGTCAGCTTCTCAGCTGCAGATATGGCTTTTATGCAAAACTTGCCAAAAGGAGGAGAGAGAGGTGCAAACTCATGTTTTGGCTTCCCTGCCTTCATCCTGGTGTGCTTCTCTGCCCTGCCTGCGTTGTCTGCAATCAAACCAGGCCCAAATAAGCCACCATGGAAGGGTGGAAGCCAATTGAACAAGCCAAGAATAGGTCGCTCGCTTTTGCATAGCTTATTCTTGCTTTAGGCTTTGTGAGATGTGTGAATGCAGTTCCTTCATCCTGGCCCTTACAGAACAGCTGTCGCTCCTCTGAATTGAGCCTAGCAAAAATAATAATAATAACATAGAGCAGCAAAGGATTCTGGCTTAAGAAGCAAACTATGGTCAGTGGCTTGGCTTCTGACAGGCCTCGCATCTCCCTCTCTGCCCTTAGAGCTATCGATCTTTCATCGCAACTCCAAACCCATCACTTTGGGGGTTTCTAACCCGTGACAAATTCTGTCATATCCGCAAGGCCAAGGTGGACCCCGATCCGCGGGGAGGGCAAGGTTACCCATGTTCCTTGCACCCCCAGTGGCTGACAAAGGCATTGCACACTCCCAGCTGGCGCTTTGTAGCAGCGTCTCCCAAGCAGGGCTGACTTTTAAGACTTCCACTCCCAGAATCCCCCAGCCAGCCATGCTGGTTTTTTTTACAAGATGTTAGGAAAGGAGCAAACGGGACGGAGGGACTTCTCCATTCCCTCCTCCCCCCAAAAAAAAAAAAAGTGTTTGGTTTTTATCTGGGGGTGTGTGTCTTAAGATGGGGACTCCCTGGAGGACTTCAACTCCCAGAATTCCCCAGCCAGCTGGCTGGGGAATTCTGGGAGTTGAAGTCCTTCAGGCTTAAAGTTGCCAAGGTTGGACACCCCTGGCTCAAGGCCTCCCCCGAGCAACTTCTGTCTACCCATGGCTTGGAGGCGAGAACTGCTGGCACCTTCCAATCCCAAGATTAAAGCATTTGTCAGATGAGAAACAAACAAACAAACAAAACCACCCCATGACCAACAAAACCAAAAAAAAATAAAAAATAAATCCCGAAAGAATAAACAAAAGTCGGCTTATTCACAGCAGCAAAAGTCTTTTTGTCTCTCTCAATACAAAGGCGCAAGTCGTCTCATTCGTTCGGAGGGCACCCATCGCTCTCCAGGCTGCGGCGGCCAAAAAAAATAAAGAGTCCCAGAAGAGGAATCCGTCAAACACTGCAAAATTTCGGAGGCGTCGTGGATCTCTTCCCCCCCCCCCCCCAAAAAAAAGTGGAATGAATTCGCTGAGTAAAATGGAAGGCGCTAAAACCCCACAAAATGGAAGGCGCTCAGAACCCACTAAAACACAGACGCCCCGGCCAGTCACTCGTTCCTGCGTCTTGCTCACAAGCAACTGGGGGGGAAATGGGGTGTCTATCATCCAGCTGTTCCTTTTCAGCTTCAAACTTCTTCTTTTTCCTCTCGTTGGTTTGTTGTTTTAGTTTTTCGACAGGACGGGGTAAAGATTTGCTTGCGAAAGTCAGAAGTGCTTTGGAGTCAAAGCGAGTCTTTGCGAGGAACCAACGCTGAATTTCGTAAGGCTGGGTTTATTTAGGACAGAGATCTATTCCTAAACAGACAAACATCCTCCCCTATTAAAGTTTTCTCTCTCTCTCTCTCTCTCTCTCTCTCTCTTTTTTTCAATGATCCAAACATAGGAAAAAAAACGAGGCTGAAACCTGGGTAGGAAAAATTCCAAAATGGGAAATTCCCCCCCCCTCCAAAAAAAATCCCTTCATTTGAAATCAATCATGGCTATTTTTTTTTCCTGAAACACAATTTACATATTAGGCATCAAAAGTATCCCACCCTTGGCCCCAGCATTCATATATAATATATTTTATTTTTCTTTTCTTTTTTTTAAATCTTGTCAATGATTTTAGTACGTCGTCGACTTTAAATGGCTTGTATTTTGAAATAGCTTACGACAAAAAGGGCTCCTTGGGGTTTGTGTGTTTACGTATATGTGTGTGGGTGTGTGAGTACACAGACACACAGATACGCATGTTTATTTTTTTATATTTGTAGCAGCCCTCAAAGCTTGTCCCTTATTTCCACAAACAGGTTGTTTTTGTTTTTTTTCCCCCCAGTAAAAAAGAAAAAAAATACATTTTAATTTTTCACCCTTTTTGTGTGTGTGTGTGTGTGTGTGTGTGTGTGTGTGTGTTTGTTTGTCTTTTGCTGCAGACTCAAAAGAGTAGATTTATAAACACTTCTCACGTTATAGGCACAGGAAAATGTTGTGCTATACGGATTTTTTTTTTTTTTTTTTTAAAAGAGAGGCAGAATTCAGTGCTTTTGTTATAAAGAGTAACAACGTTTTTGCCCTCCGATTTAAGAACCACAGATCCATGGTGTTCAGCCACATGCAGCAGGGGATGGGGAAATGCCTCTTCCACGCAGTCTTGCTTATTACTATGCACGGATCGGCCCACGGGACACAGGCAGGAGAGCACGGATTCCACCCGTCTTGGACCCCGCCGTGTGTGTGTGTGTGTGTGTCTCAGTTCTCGGGATCTTTCGGGGTGTGCGCGCTGTTGGGCAGATCGTTATGCTTTGACCAGAGTTGCTCTTGTAGTTCCTTGACGGCTTTTTCCAAGTTCTCGCGCGCTTCACGCTCGTGCAAGAGGTCAGCACGCAGCTGTTCCCGGTCGGCCTCTGCGTGCTGGAGCTTCACTTGCAGATCTTCGATCTGGTGGGACGAGACGAACAGAGCATTAGGGTTAGCGTGGACCCCGAACTGCTTAGAGCAATGGCGGGAGGGCATATGCAGGTGGGTGAGCGCCTCCCTCTTCCTCTCCTATCTTTTTGGACCCTTGCCGTTCTCGGTTGCTTTTTCTTAAGGCAAGTTTGGTTAAGTTAGCAACCGGGGAAGGAGACACAAGCCCTCTCCCTCCCTCCCTCCTCCTTCTCTTTCTCTCTCTGCCTCTGTGCCTGTCTGTCTCTTATCTATCATCTCTCTCTCTCTCTCTCCCTCTCTCTCTCCCCATCTCTCATCTCTCTCTCTCTCATCTCTCTCTCCCATCTCTCTCTCTCTCTCACTCATCTCTCTCTTTCTCTCTCTGCCTCTGTGCCTGTCTGTCTCTTATCTATCATCTCTCTCTCTCTCTCCCTCTCTCTCTCCCCATCTCTCATCTCTCTCATCTCTCTCTCCCATCTCTCTCTCTCTCTCACTCATCTCTCTCTTTCTCTCTCTGCCTCTGCGCCTGTCTGTCTCTTATCTATCATCTCTCTCTCTCTCCCTCTCTCTCTCCCCATCTCTCATCTCTCTCATCTCTCTCTCCCATCTCTCTCTCTCTCTCACTCATCTCTCTCTTTCTCTCTCTGCCTCTGCGCCTGTCTGTCTCTTATCTATCATCTCTCTCTCTCTCTCCCTCTTTCTCTCCCATCTCTCATCTCTCTCTCTCTCTCTCTCTCTCCCTCTGTCTCTCTCTCTCTCACACACATTCATCTCTCTCTCTCCCCTTCTGTTGGTACAGCAGTTGGGCGTTAAGACGGGAAGACTGAGCACATTTGTGCATCTCGCACGCAGAGCCCCTCCCCTTCCTCCCCTGCAACCATGAGAACACTGAAAATGGACAGAGCCACCTGCAAAAGCCCTGAAGAGGCAGCTAAGCATCAGCAGGAAAAAGGCAGACAATGCAATTTGGGGCTCTTGCCTGCCACATTCCAGCTGTGCAAGAGGGAAGCAACACCTGGCACACCCAGCATCTAATGCTTCATGGTGGAAATGCCAGGCTTCTGAGCCATGTTTCCATCACTTTCTGCCTCGGCTCTCCTGAAGCTGGCAGGTGTCAGCCTGAGCAGGTAGACCAGACAGGAAACATGATCAGCTAGACTCATTCGACTTCATTGTAAAGCTATGTTAACAGAATCTGGAGCAGTTTTTTTTCCCTTCCTTCCCTTGTACAGCCCCAAAAATCTAGATAAGGATCCATTCTGAGCCCAATGTACTTCTCTGGGCTCTGCTCTCTCTTATCTGTCCGTTCCCTTGGCTCCGTCTCCCGAGGCCATTCCCACAGACCGTTACAGAGGCCTCTCAAAGGGATGTTTTCAACAGCAGCCTTTTCTGTTAACCAGGTGAGGCTAGCAAAGATATCCTGGTGATGAAAAAAATATCCTGCAAGGATGTTTCACAGTCTGACTCAAACCCAAGAACGGGAATCCGAACCCCAAATTGAAAAGTTCTCTGACTCATGGGGGGGAGGAGAAATTTGAGCGCGAGATGCTCAGAGCTACCTGGAGTGTTTCCACCAAGCCTCATCGCGAAGGGTTACTTCGAAAGGTCCAGAAAGCAGGGCCGCTAACCTCGGAGGCATCCTTGATTTTAAAAAAATTTTTTTTGGGGGGGGGAGGGCAGAGTGTCGCAAGCCAAGCTCCGGGATGGGGGAAAAAGAGCATCGTTGCTTCCACACTCACCTGGGCTGAGTATTTGGCTCGTAGACGGCCGGCCTCGCAGCCCTTGTCGCATACTCGGACCTGTCGGGCCTGCTCCAATTCCCGCTTGAGCCGTATCCGGGACTCGTTGGCCTCTTTCATCTTCTTCTCATTCTCTGCCCGGAGGCGTTCAATCTCCTTCCTCAGGTTGCGCTTGGCTTCCGTCGCCTCCCTCAACTTCTCCTTCTTGGCCACGCGGAGGAACTCCAGCTCCTGGGACAAGAAGGGCGTATTAACATCGGAAGGGCCCCACGGGAGGAGAAAGAGGAGGAGGGTGGGGGGCTCATCCGGCTTCTACCCCCCCCCCTCGACTTTGTTTGTCGGTCACAAAATGGGATCGTGCATTATGACGCTGCAACCATCATAAATATGAAGCAGCTGTCAAGCATTCGAATGTAAATCACGTGACCGTGGGGATGCTGCCATGGTCATAACTGTGGAAAAGGGTCATTAAGTCCCTTTTCAGTGCCGCATTAACTTCGCTGTTGTAAGTCAAGGACAACCTGTAACCCAACACCACCCAATCTGAGCTTCAAAGATCCAGGTGGACCATGAGAAGCACAGAAGAGTTCAATCTGAGTGACCAATTCCCCCCCAAAGACTCGACTCAAATCTAATGCCAGGGGGTCTCTTTAATGTCATCGGCCAACAGGGTAGCACCCCATTACCTGGTGGAGACTGCGCTTGGCCTGCAAGGCGGCATTGAGTTTCTCCTCCTGTTTGACCCTCATCTTCACCACCTCGTGGAGGAATTTCTCTTTGGCTTCTTTCGTGTCCAGGCCGCCATCCAACGCCTGCCTCAGATGCTCCAGCTCGGCCTCCAGCCCGTTGGGTCCGTTCTGAGGCTCGGCATGACTTGACACTTCAAAGACGGCGTTGCCGGCGGCGGGCTGGACTTGCAGGCTGGGGGAATTCATATCCTTTGCTGAACTCGAAGAGGTGAAGGACGGAGAGGAGAGCGAGGACAGGGAGGAAGTGACTGCGGAGAGAAGGAAGAAATAAGGGGTGGCAATCGGGCCACTTGCCCTCCCCCGCAGGCAACGTGTGGGGATTGTGGGGTTATTAAGTCAAGCCCTCTGCACGCGCAAAGAAACACAAGGTTGGTGGGAAGCGTGCCCTGCACTTCTGTCCCTGGAACAGGGCATATTTTGATTGTGTGAAGCTAAGACCAGCATTCTTTTAACCTTGCAGAATTGTGGCACTGAACAACCACTCAAGGGAAGTCCTGTTCTCTGTCTGGCCACCTTCTGAAGAACTGGTGGGGCCTCCAGACAGGATCTGAAGCCCCAGGATTTCCTTCCAAAGGCAGTTTGCTTTTTAAAAAAAAAAAAAAAAAAGTTCAACCTGTTGGACGGATAACTTTAACCTGAAACTATTGTAAGAGACAATCAGGCTGAGCCTGAGGGAGGGAGGAATCAAACAGACCATCAGTCATGAGTCTCTGCACTCCCACAAGAGATCAAAGCCCAGCCCACCTTGAATTCCTTCTTATGCTTATCTCCCGCTACTTTCCCTTGACTGTTAGTAGTTCAGATTCTTGTAGAGAGCTCAAGCTTACAATATTATTCACATTGGAACTGCCCGGATCCCCTGATTTTCCTGGTGCTGACAAATGGATTTGGTGGTCAAAATAATCGTCAATAAAGAATTCTATTGACAATGATTTGACCCCAAATCCATTTTTCTGAGCCAAAGGGGGGAGAAGGAGGATTTTCCTCTCCGAAAAAGTCCCACTTACATTCTTCTCGCGTTTCCACTTCTATCTCGGCTTCGGATTCCTTCTCTTCTTCCGTGGCAGCGACGGGCGGCGGTTCGGGCACGGCTGGGTGTTCGGCGACGTGTTTCCTTTTCCGGAGCTGGGGAGGGCTGCTGAGGGTCTCACCGTTCCTCAAGGCCGCTGGAGGGCACAGTGGGTTGCTCACGATCTTTGGCTGAGGAGGCGGGGCTAGCGCCACGTTGGGTGCGACGGAGTTCTCAAAACTTTTATATGAGTAGAAACTGGCGAGGAAAGAGCACACTGGGTTACCTCGCAGCCCCCACAAAGCTATTTTGGGGGGGTTGTGACTCACACGCTCCCTCGGAGAGAAAAGTTGGGAGGAGAGCACTTCTTGGGAAGGTTTCCGTGCCATCGCTCATTAACGCAATGAATCATCTAAAGGCTTTTAATTGCCAGCTTTGAAAAGTTGACTTCTTCACTGGGCAAACTTACTTAAAAAAAGTCGTCATTTTGCTGCTCCAAAATTTTAAAGAGGCAAAGCAACTGAGCTATTTTTTTGGTTTTTTTTTTTTTATAATTTAGGTAATTACACAGGTAGTTCTTGACTTGCAACGAGAATTGAGCCCCAAAATCTCTGCTGCTAATAGTCGTTCAGTGGATTTTGCCCCATTTTCTGACTGAAATCCCTGCAGTCATTAAATGAGCAACAGGGTTGTTAAAGGGGACCCCCCCACACACACACACACCGCAGCAATCGTCATAATTATGAGTCCATAGCCAGGCAATCACATGACCATGAGGATGTTGCAATGGTTTTAAGTGTGAAAACTGGTCACAAGTCACTTCTTTCAGTGCTGTTACAACTTCCAATGGTCACTAAATTGAACTGTTGTAAGTTGAGGATGTTCCTATGTCCTTGGGTAAGCATATGCAAATCAAGGAACTATTAATCAGCTGTTCAATTAAAAAGAAAGCTAGGGCAGAGCTTCAAGTGACCACCGGCCAAAGGCACCATTCATTCATCCGACCCATCAACTTCTCCAGCTCAACCACCCTTCCTTCCCTTCGCTCCAAAGAACTTAATTTTATACCCCGGTTCTGTCTGTCTGTGTCTTATTTGTGTCCAGCTATTAAGATCTTGTGGTGTGGATGCTCCCTGTCGGATACTTTTGGGAAACGCACCTGGCCCTCATTTCAAATTTAGCGGCCTTGAAATTTCGTCCTGGGAAACTCCTCCGCTTCTCCTTACCTGTCTCTAATCAATGTAGGCAGGTGGTTGGAGACGTCCTTCTCGCTGGCTGAAATGGCGGGGGACCAGGGCCGGAATGCAGAAAGACGCTGCCGGGGATGGAGACACCCAATATTCTGATTTTTTTAAAAAAAAAATAAAAAGAGAGAAGAGGAAA
The DNA here is from genome assembly GCA_033807585.1 of Hydrophis major. NCBI lineage: Eukaryota > Metazoa > Chordata > Lepidosauria > Squamata > Elapidae > Hydrophis > Hydrophis major. Next base: position 14,063,821 of record CM066342.1, on the reverse strand, counting down.
AAAAACAGTAAGAGACCAATGGATAAAATAAAGATATAGTGAATCGCCCGGCTGGAGGAAGACTGGAAAAGGATCGAGTTTGGTAGATCTGAGCCTCTGAATCTCTGAGTTAAGGGTGTAATTGTGAGTATTGCGTCCTGCAAAGAAGCCACGGTGTGCAGAGACTGATGGACCAACACCATACTCCCATGCATGAAGCCAACGCAAAATTAGCCAGACTGAGGGCCATCCTGGACTCTGGTCCACTCAACCCGGTCAAACAAAGAAAAATTGGAGGTTGCTGTTTTTGGGTGTTACACCCTCCAGCCTTTAAAACCTGACAGCTTTCCCCAAACTCACCTTAATGGATGAATTTGACAAGGATCGTAACCAGCTGGACTGCTTCTCTTTATCCCCAAGTAAGGGAGACTGCAGAGCATCGTCTGTTTTGGGTTTCTTGGGGAGAGGAGGATCGGACGGGACCTGAAAGGGAAAAAGGACATTTAAAAAAAAAACCAAAAAAAAAAACCCTGCGTTTAAAAAAAGGACACGGGTCCGTCAAAGGCCAGCCGATATTACAGCCACAGGATTCCATTTGCAGCCTCTTCCACCGCTTCCTTTGGATGAATCAAGGAAGCCACTTTTCCGCCTTCGCTAGAAAACGGGGAATGAGGAACAAGAGAAAATTGGGTCTGGGGTTAAAACTCAAAATGGGATGCATCCTAAAATGGCAGGCCTCCCTTAGTCCCTGCAGAGTGTCGAAGGAGACACCGTTATGTTTGCAAAGAGATGTAACTAAAAAGTCAGCATGAAGAGCTCACTCGAGACTTTAAAGCCTGAACTTGTATTGGATGCTGCAAATCCAGAGGTTTTTCTGTCCCCATCCTACAAAAAGTCCACTTTTGAGCAGAAGGGAGGCCTCGAACACATCCAGCCAGTTCAAGCCCATCCAGACTGCAAAGCCTCACCTTGGAAAGGAGCTGTTTTAAACGGTCCGTAAATCTTAACTCCATATACTGCAGGGGGAAAAAAAAACAGTGGCCAACCAGCTCAGCTCACTGCCAAAATGAAGCCGCTGTCAAATCTCCCAGCACCGTGTCCAGTCCAAGAGGAGATATGACCTATTTAATTATATTTCAGCGGAAACTTGTACCAGCTTGAGGGGTGGAAGTTGGGTGGGGGGGAAGGGATTTGGGTCCTTTCAAGTTTGGGGAAATCTGTTAAATGGACAATGCAGCCGTGTCCAACTGGGAGAGGCATCCAGTGCCGTGAAAAACCCGACTTCCCCCAAGTAAAACAAATAAACTAAAATACTTCTCAAAGGCATATGAATAAAAACCGCTATCAGTGGGAGATAGAAGGGAGCGATTTTCCAGAAGAGGCTTTTTCTTCAAGGAGAAGATTTCAGGGGAGGGAGAGGAAAGCAAAGAAAAAGGACCCAGCCAAGGAATTTGCAAACTGCTGCGTCTGGCTAAGGGAAAGAGGAAAGGAGAGCCTCGAAGACCGGCGGCTGGCTGGTTCTGCAATCGGAACGGCGGCAGCGGCAGCAGCAACAGCGTTCCTCCTTTAGCCCTTGGCGGTGCCAACAGCCCAGACTTTGTTATTATTCTGTTTGCAGTGGTTGTTAAGGACGATGACTTCACAATGCCACAGCTGCAGCGGATTCTGCTGGCTGCTTGCCCGAGATGCTTCTTTTGCTTCTTCCACCAGTCGGACTATATATCACTGGGGAAGGGGGGGGGAGGGCAGAAGAAACCCCCACCCACCCACCCACCTATGAACGCCACTGGGTCGTTCCCAGGGGAGCCACATTCCAAGGGTCTCTCTCCTCCCTCCACACACACATGCACACTTGACTTGGGGGGCTTCCGGGGCAGGAATCAAATTCCACCTGTTCCAACAACGCAGGAGCCTCCAGGGATTCCCTCCTCTTCCTCCACCCCCCCCCCCCCCCGGTCCCGGCCTAAACCCCTCTCATTTTCATCCCCCTCCCACTTTCCTTCCTGGATCCTGAAGGGGATCGAGTGGGCCAGAGAAGCAACTGGGTTCTCAGCATCTCCTGGGCCGAGGAAGTGTGCCTGGTCTCTCTCCTTTTCCCCTTCCTCCACCCCTCCTACTCCCAAACTTGCCCCCCCGCCCCGTGTGCCCAGAGAGGGGGCTGGCCTCCTTTTTTAAGCAGGGCTTGGAATTTAAACCCACAAACCTGGCTTGTGTTTGCCCTGGGTTTTGCACACTGGGGGCTGGTTTTGCGGGAGGGGTGAGGACTCCTGCAGCAGAGGAAAAAGGAAGCGGTGACAGCATCCAAATGATATGTAGCAAAGGTTGCCGATCCCAGCCCCGGTCTGTGGGGATGGCTAAAGGGGGGGGGCGGCAGGAGGAGCAGGTGGCGGAGCTCAGAACAGGGGCCTCTTCTTTCCTCTCCCTTTCCTTTTGGGGAGGGGGGTCTGATGCTCCCCCTCTTTTCCCCTCCATTTCTGCTCTGCAGGAAGATTTTTTTTTATTTTGTTTAATTGCAGAAGGGAGGGAGGGGGGAGGGGTTTTTTTTTGGGGGGGGGGTTGAGGGCAAATCTCAAAGCCTTGGCAAAAGAGGACAGTGGCTCCTTCCAGGACAGATGGGTTATCTCTCTCTCTCTCTCTCTCTATATATATATATATATATAAATATTATATATCTATCTTTATGTACTTATCTCTCTTTCTACCTATCTTTATTTCCCTCTCCCTCTCTCCCTCTCTCTCTCTCTCTCTATACATATATATATATATATTATCTATCTATCTTTATCTACTTATCTCTCTTTCTAGCTATCTTTATCTCTCTCTCTCTCTCTCTCTCTATATATATATATATATATATATATAGGCAGATGAGATTCTGCTGAAACGTTGCTACAACTTTAAAAGCACCACTACTATGACGTGGGAAAATACCCAAACAAAGCTGACTGCCATACATGTATCTCTCTCTCTCTCTCTCTCTGTATATGTGTGTGTGTGTGTGTATATATATATATATATATATATATATATATATATATATATATATATACACACACACACCTATCTCTAGATAGATAGATAAATAGATGGAGATATGTATATCTCTATCTATCTATCTGTCTATCTAACATATATATATATATATATATATATATATATATATATATATATATATATATATATCCCTATCTATTTATCTATCTATCTTCCCTGCCGCATGTCTCATCCAGAAGGCGCAAAATAGGTTTTTAAAAAGGTGAATATAGCAGTCAAGGGGAAGATGACTTTAAAAAAAAACATCAATTAATGTCCCCCTCTGTCAGCCTTGAACACCAAGCAACCAGGCTTTATGGGTAATAAAGAATCTTCACGCGGTTGTTCCTTTTGATGTTGTGACATCCCGTCACAAAGTTGAATTTGTGGAAAAGTCAGGCAACCAATCAACTCCAGCCATCCAGAAAGGATGTCGGAGGCCCCATTGAAGAAGCCATATCTTCTCCTCCCTCCACCCCATCAGAAGGACCGGATAGATGGCCACGTGCACAAAGCAAGCAGGCAAGGCGTGTTCCTCAAAAAACAACGCAAGGCTGCTAATCCAGCACACCGCCGTCCTCATCATGCGCCTCCCAGACCAACATCGCCGTCTCCCCCAGATGTTTCATGCTTGGTCCACGCGAAGTTTCAAACCCCTTGGTGGGTTCCATAGATGTCATCCAGCTGCCATCTTGGAAGCCCAAAAGGTGACCCAGGAGAGGTCTGGGGCTCCAAAGGAAATTGCTCCAAACCCCAAAAACACACTTTATACCCGCCTTGTTCCCGGTTCTTCCGGGTGCCAAACAGATGTTACACAGAATGTGGCCCCTGTTCCGCTGAAGGCCACTCCCTGCACGCGGCTCTTTAACGGGGCTCCGGGCTGACGCAGGTTCACGTCGGACATGTCCTGCGTGGCCGTGGCAAAGCCAAGGGGTGGTGGGAGGCCAAGAGAGGCTTCTTCTCCACTCCTCCCCCCCCTCCCACTTTGGAGGGCCACCCCCGTCATCTTGAGGCCAAGGCCTAATCGTAAGATTGGCAGGCAAGGTGATAGCACAGTTGGCAGGAGCTTGAAATACATCAGCAAAAATGTCAAGGCCTGCAAGACCTTTCCACGCTTGGGGGGACTCGGCTGCCAGATGGCCTCTCGCCAACCATCTCACCCCCTGCGCCATCTAAAAGCTCTTTCGCTACCAAAAGCCCCCCCCCCCCCTTCTCTCTCTCTCTCCCCCTCTCCTTGGAAGGACTACAATCCCTGGTATTCCTACACGCCGGGCATTCCCTTTCCTAACTCCATCCTCCCCTTTGCAAATTCTCTCCCTGGGCTGCGTAGTCTGTTCTCTGGTTTTCTGCAGGAAATCTCTCTCACGTTTTCCCTCTGCGGTCGTCTCTTCGTGTTCCTTAAAAAAATGACCCTCTCACTTCCTGGTGGTCAGGTAGGTTTCCCCCATGCAGGTAACTATGGGCATTGGCTACAAACCAGGGGGTCACCAACCTTTTGGACCTCAGGGACCACCAAACAAATCACACTTTCTGCCGTTGGTGTCTGGCTGAGAATGTGGACTTCCCAGTGCAAAATTTGGCTTGGACGAGCTGGCAAAGAGGACAAGAGAGAGAGAGAGAGAGAGAGAGAGAGAGGCAAGTTGCCCATACTTGTGCCTTTGAAAGCATCTGACAAACCAAGCAGGTGCAACGGCCACCAACACACGAGACTTTATTGACTCAACTTTTCCGTAGCAACTGAGAGGTTGGAGCGAAGCAAAACACGCACACAAGCACACCGCAGAACCCACGGCGCGTTCCCACCCAAAGGTTTTGGCCAGACGGTTAGTTTTTTTGGGCGGGGAGGGTTTGACCGAAGCTGTGAAGTCCGCAACTTGTGGGTCTGAGCCACGTTTTCCCCAGGAACAACCCACCGACATGGCGAAGACGCCAGATGCAGTTTGGTTGGGAAAAGAACTGTGAGTAGGTGTGGACTGCAGTCCCTTATTTTATCCATAAATGCTCCTCCGGTTCTGAAAAAGTTTTCAACTCTTATTTTCCCGAAGCGACACACTTCAAAGCCCCACCATTTTATGTGCCCCGTATGGCTTCCACCATTCACTGGTCTGAGATAATGGGAGTAGGAAACACACCCAGTCATGGTGATGTCTCTCTCATGGAGCATGACAAAATAACAAGAGTTGGAAGGGACCTTGGAGATCTTCTAGTCCAACCGCTGTAAATCTAATTATAGGTATTGCTTAAACCGGGCGATTGTGAAAGCAGCCTGCGCGGATCCAAGGTGTTTGGAAAGAAGAGGTTGCAACCATGGAAATCTCCCATCAGACAGACTCCCTTCCTCCAATCTGAGCCATGGAAAACAGCCAGAAAAGCAATTTTTTTTTTTGACCCATCAAAGAACCATCTGAAGTTTGACATTCCCAAACGTCAATGGTGCCATTTGCCAAAAGACTGACTCTCTCTCTCTCTCTCTCTCACACACACACACACAGAGCCCATATCCCATCCCACAGTTCTCTGCCAGTTGTGTCGCCCACACAACTGATGCAGCCTGTTTCATGACCTCGATGGGTAAGCCAAAGTAGGCCTTGCTCATGTGAAGGATTATGAGGCTGGGCCAAAGGTATTTATCCGCCTTAAGCCAGGCTTCCCCGTGATCCATTAGGCACACAACTCGGAACACAACTTCTCCTACACACCATGGTCAGTCTGGGCCAAGGCTAGCCTCAGTTGGACCAAGGGCCCAACGGTGACTCCAGGCGGCCTTGGAGCTGCCTTCCAATATCCATCTCAGGAACAGGATGCCTTGAAATATTCCATATTACAGTGGTGGGTTTTGTGTATGGGTGTGTGTGTGTGGTTTTTTTTTTTTTTAAGTACTTCAGAAATGACGGCGGTATCTTAGCTTTATTGACAAGTTGCGACGGAAAGGACATGACGAACCGCCGTGTAGGAACAGTGGGTGTGCATTGCACAAGCTTGGATTGCTATATTTACCGAGCGGCTTTAAAACTCTCCCCTTCCTCTCAGACGTTCTAATCTCATTTCCTCTGCAAAAATAAAAAATAAAAAAATGTTTTCTTCTGCAAAGTCTGCTGCATGGCGAAGCACAATTCATCTGTTTTGCTGGGGGGAAAAAATAAAATCACAGCTGCGGCTTCAAATTCCAAAACTGGAAGAAAACTTCTGGGTTTTTTGTTTTTTTTTGGTTGTTGTTGTTGTTTTTTGTTCCCTGCCTCCTTGCAACATTTTGGCTGGGTTTTCAATCGAGGGTGGATCGTAATCTCCCAACAGAGGAATATTTAGGCACGACATTTTTTTTAAAAAAAAAAATGATTTCCCACGCTGTTTAACTTCACAAATCTTGTTCTTTTGGAAACAATTGCCTTCCTTGCCCCCAAAGGTGCTTTCAGGGGAATAATTTCAGGTTGCCCCACTACTAAAAAGTCTCAACATTGAAAACAAGTCATTTCCTTGTCTCGGCTTCTGTGAAAAAGCCCTTTTTGTCTATTTTAAAAGAGAGATTCCTCCCCCACCCCCCCATCCTCAGAGCGGAAACCTCCCATCACTTGGAAACCAAAAATCGAAGACACCAAATGGCTTTCCTCTGCTGGAGGAAAGGGGTGGGTGCAGAATAATATATAACCAATATAAGAAACTCAAGAGAGCCAAGACAAGGCACGGAGATAGGCCAGATGACAAGGCTTCTAACTACACCTAGTGGCTGGGCAGCAGTTGTTGGTGCGGTGGGTTGTTGCCACTGTTGAAACTAAAAGAAACTAAGAGAATTAAATCTGGGCTCGGTGCACCTGCCTCCCTCCCTGTCCTCTGTTATTGACTTCCATCATCTTTCCCCCCCCCCCCCCATTGATTGACAGTGGGAGAAGCCCATCAGCCCTGGTCCAGGCGTTTTACCCAGAGTAGCATCCACTGCAACACAAGCCCGGACCAGGGAAGGCCAACAGGAGCCCCCCCCCCCCCCGAATTCCTTCATCCTCTGGCCAAACCCGCCGTCCTTTCTCCTCAACTTTCTTCCAGGGGGAAACGATTAAGCTGTGCGCGGGAAGAAGGGAAAACCACCTCCCCTTCCTCCTCTCCCCATCTTTCCAACATCCCCCCCCCCCTTCCACGTGGATAGGCAGGCAGACACTTGGAAGGAGAAGGCCCCAGCCAGGAAAAGGTTCCCCTTTCCTCTGGCAATTATCTTTGGCAACCGTAGCATGGGAACTCCTTTGAATTGGGGAGGTTGCGGAGCACGTGAGGGAGGGGGACTGTTTGGAAACGGGTCGGGCCCCTGAAGACAATCTGGAAGGGGGTTCGGGAAATACCCAAGAGATCAGAGGCATCGACGGCCAGTTCACGTTGTTTCCTTCTTTTCCCATCCCAAAGGAAAACCACCCTTTCTACTCTAACTCTTTTAAACTTTATTTGAGGAGGGTCCAGGCTGCCCATCTCACCTTCCTGGGTCTAGTCTGTTGGACTGTTTGGGGGGTCTTCCCCCCCCCCAAGAGGGCCAATAGTAGCAATCCAATCTTTGAGCATGAGACACCAACACACACACAAGGGCTTCCAACCCAGAGCGGCCGAATCCAATGCAACATCCACAACTTCTGCTCACTTTTAACATGGACCCGCAAACTGGCAATACGCACAAGATTTTGTTTCGATACAGTTGACCGCAGACGCTGCTCCCTATCGGGGATCCGAAAAGGCCCAGAGTTGTTTTCAAGACCCAAAAGGAACAAATTAGCTTTTCAACCCGACCAGAGTCATCCAAACTGGAAGGAAAAGGAAGGAGGTGAATTTAAAAGGGGGGTTGAGAAATAAGGCCACTCTTGTTATAAACTACCAGCGATCCGATCCGTGTCGGCAAAACAGAAGGAAGAGCTGAATTTCAGAAAGGGAATTAAATTGGGAAAAAGAGGTGCTCAAAACTTCAAAGCTAGTCACCAACCTAATTTTGAGATCTGTCTCTCTCTTTCTCTCTCTCTCTCTCTCTTCAAACTCGGCCTTAATATGCTCCAGATGGCTAAAAGACGCTGGGAGCGGTTTTAATTCCATGGAGTTAAATAGGTGGGAAGTGCAGGCATCCACCTGGATGAGAGCAGCTGAATTCCAGCAGGGCAGCTCTTTCCTTAGCCCTGGATGATGGCCAATGCCAAACCTGGGATAGGCCAAGCAGCCCCCCTTCCGTCCACAAGGTGGATGGACAGTCTCCAAGTTTGGAGAAACTGAACTAAATCCAGGATCCCTCATCAGCGGGGAGGAAACACCGCAGAATCTCTGTGCATTGAGGCCTTTGGGACAGCTGGAAGGAGCTCCTGGGTGGCTTCCCTGGCAGAAGCTGAATCATCGTGCAAGTCCTGTTGGTGAAAATGACACACCCACCGATGCCTTTCTCCCAAAGCCACAGGAATTGGCTTTTATCTGGTGTTGTCGGACTACAGGATGTGTGTCTCATTCACGGCTGCTGATCTCAGGAACGTCCTCCTCGTGGGAGATAATGAAATGGAAGCACGCGGGGCAAACGCAAGCTGGGGATCGGCCCTGGAAACATGCACTCCCTCCCCTCCCGGTCTCTTCAATGCCGCCCACAACTCTTGATAGCACCATTAAAAGATAATAATAAGATACCCCATGGCACCTGCTGGTTATCACAACTGTGTTTGCCTTAATGGTTTCTGGCGGGGGGGGGGGTGCCCTCTAAGCTTGTTTTTATTTAGTTTCCGGACGTTTTGTTACCAAATGAGGTAACGTCATCATTTGTTTGGTATGGAAGGATCCAGAAACTAAAAGTAAAACAAGCTTGGAGAGCAAAGCACTGTCAAAATCTTTAAAAAGTATTTTTTTTTGTTTGTTATTTTCTTCATGGGTCTCCAAGGTCAGAAAAAAAAGGAGTCCTTGCTGAGATCCACTCCATTTTTGGTGGGGATTTTATCCCCCATTCCAGAATAATAAAGAGCCAACCCTGGAGCAGAAACAAAGGGGGGTTAGCTACCACCCCCTCCCCTTCCAACTTTTCCTCCTGAAAACCATCAGCCACCTCTCTGGCTTGGGGGTCCAAGAAAGCACCATGCGTGAGAACAGCTTTTGAAACCTTGCTGCCAAACAAGCACGCCACAAAATCGAAGGAAAAGGCTCTTTGAAATAACATTTCCCAACGGGATTCTCAAAGAGTTTTCTTCAGGGGTCCCTGGGGAGGGGGGGGGGACAGGCAGGGGGGGGGGAAGGAAGTCCATCATCCTGCACCGCCTTGAAAAACCAGGGGCGGCTCTCTTTGCAACAGCAGGAACATCTGGAGTAGGGATAGGGCAGGGCAGAGAAGAGGCAGGGCCAGCCCAGCTTCCATTTGATGGAAGAGCTTTAACAAGTAGGGTGGAGAGGAAAAAATAAATAAATAAGCCCCTTCTTGTTTTAGGAGGAAGTTGGCCAGAAGACCGACTTGAGCTAAAAGAGGTTGGGGAGGAAACTTAGTTCCTCATTAGCGCTTTATAGTGTTCCTGTACATCTAAGAGAAGGGTTCATGTTGGTTGAGACTGGATTGCAAAGCGTGGAGATACAGGAGTTCAGCTTAGGGCAGGTGGAAGAACTGGGGCTCAGAGGATGGATAGATAGATAGGCAGGCAGGCAAGAGATAGACAATAGAGGATTGAGGGGTACAGCCACATGCATTGAAGAGTGCAGCCGTGTGCATGCACAGAGGGACAGAACCCTAATTCTAGATTTAAATGAAACTGTGGTTTGTTGGTTTGTTTTTACTTTGTAAACAACTGTGACTGAAGACTTTAAGGCAACATTGCTCACGCTGGGGCAACTTTATGATGGGGGGACTTCAACTCCCAGAATTCCCCAGCCAGCTGGCTGGGGAATTCTGGAAGTTGAAGTGTCCGTCACCCGTCCCCCGTCGTAAAGTTGCCCCAGCGTGAGAAATATGCTGCTTTGGGGCCACTACAATTTTTGCATATAGAACTAGGCCAAAAGCCCCTGATCAGAAAGGGAGCCTGTCTCCAATTCCAGACTCCTGGAGCACAAAGTCGTCCTATTTTCAGTGTCCCTGAAAAAGCTGCCCATTTGCCCAAGCCAAATGGCGACAATCTGCTTCAGAGGAAGAGGGGGGAGCCATCCCATCCACCACCCCCATCCTATCCTTCCTTTCTTCAGCCATAATTTTTTTTTAATTAAAAAAAAAAAAAGAAGCATCCTAAACTGAGCTCCATTCTCCCATTTCTCACCAGACAGCCTGCCTATCTATCGATCTTATCTATCTATTTATTGTCTATCCTATCTACCATCTATCATATATCTATCTATATTTATTTATCAATCATCTATTGTCTATCTATTGCCTGCCTGCCTGCCTGCTTTGTCTATCTATCTATCTGTCTGTCTGTCTGTCTATCTATCTATCTATCTATCTATATCATATCTATCTATCATCTATCTATCTATCTATCTATCTATCTATCTATCTATCTATCTATCTATGTCTGTCTCTCTCTGTCTCTCTGTCTCTGTCTCTCTCTCTCTCTCTGTCTCTCTCTCTCTCTCTCTCTGTGTGTGTGTGTGTGTGTCTACCTACCTACCTACCTACCTACCTACCTACCTATCTAATAATAATAAATAGAGAAAGCTGAAAATATTACAGCTGGCTGTTTCAACCCTCTGGAATGCATGCCTTCTCCTTTCGAGGGGCTTTCAATCATAATCATCTTTTTTTTCTTTTTAAGGTATGGGGTGGGAAGAGAAAGAGAGGAGACAGGCCTGTCAGGAAGCATCTGGGCCCCATCCTTCAAGCCCCGTTGTAACGTGAAGGATTATTGAGGGGGTGAGTGGCGGGTGGAGAATAGGGCAAGTTTCCATGCAGCGTGACTAAAGAGCCACGGAGAGGCTGTTCCTGCTCTTTTAACAGGATCAAACCGAGTCCAGGAGAGAAAGAAAAGGCCATTGGGCTGAGAGGGGCAGGGGGTTTCAGAGTCCCCAACCCCATCTCTCCCCCCCCCCAGCTGTCGCATCCAGGGGCAAGGGTTTAGATGTCCCACCCAGGGGACTACAATACCCGGGGACAGGCCACGCTCAGCCTGGCAGGGGCTCTGGAAGGAGGGCAGGGGCCAGGGGAGGAAAGCCCCTCTCCTCAAATCAGGGGGACGCTTGGACTGAGCCGAGTGTGGGTTTGTACGGCTGCCCCTCCTTTGGTCATCTTGATAGCAGATGGGAGGTGGGGGGGGTGTCCCAGGAGGGAGGGGTTCGTGTGGACAGAAGTTGAGTGGTCCCAGGAAAAAGGAGCCCCTTGCCTTGCTAGGTTCAGAGCCAGTTTGAACGGTCTCTCACGGCGGCTGAGGAAGGGTCAACTGTGGATGCGCTGGCTGTTTGGGCTCCGTTTTTAGGCCTGTTTCTTGATGGGCAGCGTGGCTGGCGCTCTGTTCGTTAGCAGTGAAAATGGTAAATGTCTTGGATGAATCACCACCAGGTAATCCAAGATCTCCCCGGCAAGGTCTGGAGGTCACGGAGAACAAAAAGCAACCATTTGCAGTCCACAACCATAAACTTAATGCTGCTGTGGCTACTATTACATTATTCCGGCTACTTGTTCCTTTGCCTCCAGCCACTATCTATCTATCCATCCATCCATCCATAGCCATCTATCTATCCATCTTTATCTATCTATCCATCTTTATCTATCTATCCATCCTTATCCATCTATCTATCCATCTTTATCTATCTATCTATCCATCTTTATCTATCTATCCATCTTTATCCATCTATCTATCCATCTTTATCTATCCATCCATCCATCCTTAGCCATCTCTCGCTCTCCCCCTCTCTCCCCTCCTCCTATCTGTCTCATGCAAAGTTTTTCAAAAAAATATATGGTGATGGGGGGGGGAGGGCAATAAAATGCTTCAAATGATATGAGCTCAGGGGGTTTGGGCGGTATCTAACCTTTTTTTTGGGGGGGGGGGGGTAATGCCTGCAAAATTCACATTGGTGTTTAAAATTTAAGCCTTTTTCGATGGAAAGGACTCTTTTGGGGGGTCTCCCTCCAAAGACACGGCCCGTTTCCTGAACTAAAAGGTGTCCTACGAGGGAAACGAGACTCCACTGGGCCTCGTGGGGGGGGGGGGGGCTGTCAGCTTTATAGGGTTCCTTTGAGGCTTTAAATTTGGGGCTTGGGAAGCAGATTTTAAAGGCATCTGCACAGCCACCCAACTTGCAGACGTTGAGTTTTTTGGTTCTTCTAGAAGCCAGCAGGGCTTTCTCCCTCTCCCTCCCCTCCCCCCCCCCATCCTTCCCTCTGCGGTTCAAGTGACAGGAGATGACAAACGGCATTTTGCCATCGGACAGTTTTTTAAGGACCCTCCCTTTCTAATCGGTTTCAAATCACACACACACACACACACACACACACCCCTTTTTCCCCCTCCCTTCCCCTAAACAGAGATAATCTCACCTGGATTTTGCACAAAAGAGCAGACTTGCAATCTCACCTAACGCTAATACCCATTTCTCCCATGGGCGTGTTGATGAATGAGGGGTTGGAGAAAGGGGAGCCATTTGCTTGGAACCTTTTCTTGGTCGCTTTTTCATTTCATTCTGTGAACTGTCCTCCCTGGGCATCCATCTCTGGCCCTCTGCCTGGACATATACTTGGCTGACTTCTACATCAGGGCCTGGAGGTTTGCCCTGCCTGAACGCAGCACCCTGCATCCTTCCAAGCTAAGAAAAGGGACATTTTTTAAAAAAATAATAATTAAAAAAACAAAACCAGAAACTCGGTGACATTTCTCTCCCCTTCCTCCTTTGAGTAGCTCAGACACTTTCATTTGCTGCTTGGCTGCCCCTCCCTGACACCAGATCCGCTAAACTGACAGTAGCCCGTGTCACTTTGGAGCAGACGGGGTCTCGCTGGGATGTCCATCAAAGGGGCAAAGGTCAAGAGGGCGACACCCCCCCCCCCAAACACAAAATAATAATAAGCCGAGAGAGCTGGTCAGAGAGAGAGTTTAGAACAGGACAAAGACTTATTTCGTACACCGACAAAGCTCAGCTTTGCTGCGTGGTTCACACAGGCCTTGGAACACAATCAGTGCTTTGGGTGGGTGGGGGAGAAAGAGCCCCCCCCCGGTCCCAAACAATAACTGCATCTGTTGCAATTGAGAAAGACATTGCCGGTCTCGTAAATCACATCTGTCTGATAACGCCAACCGACATGGTGGGAATTGGGGGGGGGGGAGAGATATGAAGGAGAACCAGGATTGCTCTTTTCCCCCCCTTTCACATCTCCTGCTCTCTAATGCCAAATATTCAGACTGCACCAGCAAAGCTGGCCTGTCTTTGGCTGAAGTCAACCCCCTTTTTTAAAAGATGCCCCCCCCCCTTTTTTTTTTTTTCAGAGGGGGTGGAAAATTAGGGAAGGCAACGCATGGCCGCAGGGTTGCAGCACGGAGGGCTTCCTGGTTTCGCCTAGAGTGCGGGGTGACCTCTCAAATGACATCCGATACACTGCAAGGAGGGGGGAGCCGGGTGTAAATGTTGGATTTAGGGAAAGCCAAGCTACACATCCCCAAAAGGAGCAGGTATTTGCAGGGGAAATAATCAAGAAACGGCCCAGGTTCCTCGGACTTGATTGACTCCGACTCTTTTCATTCCTGAGCTGCCTAAATCCTGTCCTCTCCTTGCCATGACAGATGAGTTTTCCCTGCAGCAAATCTGGGAAAAGCTCAGGCTGAACATTCAGTTCTCAAAGCAAGACGATCGAAGGACAGAAATAGAGCGGGGAAGGAAGAAAAAAACTGAGCCCACCGCAGAAGAGGGGAAGCCTGGGTAGGAGGTGCTTCTTTAAGGCTGGGAGGGGTTCCTTGCTGTCGATTCCCCCCCCCTTCACGCCCGCTCTTTACTCAGAAGTCACTTTTTATTATTTTTAAGTTGGAAGCTCCAAAGCAAAGTATTTGCTGACCGGGTCCTTGAAATGCAGGACTCTAGGTGTGGCCTTACTAAGGCTTTACAGAGTATCTGGATTGTATGCCTCTGTTCATGCAGTTTAGGATTGCATTCGCTTTTGCTGCACACGGCTGGCTCCTATTTAGCTGGTTGTCCACTAAGACTCCAAGATCCCTCTCCCAGTTCCTGCTATTGAGCCTGGATTCACCCAGTCTTTTTCAGCTAATGGGAGTTAAAACCTCCCTGGGGTTTTAGGAAGTAGTGATGTGCAATCTTGACTTTTGGGTAAGTTCCACCAAGCCTCTTCCATCACCCCTCTTAGAAGTTTAGGAATGGCCGCCGGACAACCTGGTTAGTGGACAAACGCACGGTTTGAGACTGCTCCAAGCCAGCATGCAACTTGGGTCTGGCACCATGCATAAAGCCACAGATAACACCAACGAAAGTGAAGCCAACTAAGCAAGCAGGAGAGATGAGAGAGGCCACAAAGTCTTTCCCGAAGTGGGTTAAGCACGCGTGCGAATTCGGCTCAGGAATAAGAGTCGAAGCTGAAGGAACAAAATGCAATGCAAAGAATCTTCCATTCAGAGTCTTTTTCACAGGTGGTATTATTATTATTATTATTATTATTATTATTATTATTATTATTATTATTATTATTATTATTATTCACCCTGCCCCACCGAGGGAAGATTTAAGCCTCCCCTCCCCACGACACAATGAGTTTCCAAGCAGACGGGGGACCTTCTCCAATAAAGCAGGACTCATCAATCAGGGAAAGGAGGAGGAGGAGGAGCAGGGGGGGGGGGAGGACTGATTCCACAATGGGAAGGCTTTGCTGTCCATTCTCCTGTCTGTTGGGGTGGGGGGAGAGCTGGCCTGAGATGCTTTGTGGGGTGTCGGGGGGTGGCTCAGCTGTTTGGGGAGGCAGGTGTCCCATAGCCTTCACTGGCCAGCCGATGACGATGGGAGTCACGCCTGTTTAGTCCACGGGATGGGACACAATAGCCCAGAAGCCCCGGTTAACCATCTCCATCTCTACCTGTCATCTGTGCCGGGCCAAAAAAGTCGGAGTGGGGTGAGGGACCGTGAAGCCTCTCACCCAAAATGTAAAGAAAGCAAATGTCAGCCCCCAATCTGATCTCTCTCTCTCTCTCTCTCTCTCTCTCTCTCTCTCTCTCTCTTTCTCTCTCTTTCTCTCTCTCTCTCTCTCTCTCTCTCTCTTTCTCTCTCTCTCTCTTTCTCTCTCTCTCTTTCTCTCTCTCGTTCTCTCTCTCCGGCCGCTTTGTCCGCAAGACTCTTCCCTTGACAAGCTGGGCTGGGCGAGGGGCCTCTGTTTTCCAGTCACAAGGGCAAAATAACTGACCTCAACCCCAGGACTGGCTTTTTTTTGCAGGGGGGGGGAGGCAGCCTTTTTTCTTTCAACTGCCCTTTGTCCATCCATTCCCAGAGGAGGGATGGGGTTGGAGGCTAGGGAACGTGGTCCCCAACGCTTTCTCGGTTGCTTATGGCCCCTAAATTTCTCCCTTAGAAACTGTGGGTCGCCTATCCCACCTTAGAGCTAAAATAACCCAGTCCTCTTTGAGCTGCAATCGTCCAGCATTCTTGGCAAATACGCATCCCAGAATTTCAAGCATGCTGGCAGGTTTCCCTCCAGAGGTCAGGATGTGCAGCTTTCGAGGGCACATCTGGGCAGGCAATGACTCATTCTTCAGTGCTGACCTAAAAGGCACGAGGAGGGGCACCTTTGAATCCAGGCTGCTTTAGGCCCAGGAACCGTTCAGGATTTCCGCCCCTCCGATGCTGGCTGAGGTTGAGACCTGGCTAGTCTTCGGATAAAAAGGGCTCCACTCCCCTCAAAAAAAAAAGTCCCAAGACTGGAAGTTCTCTGGGAGGAAGAGAACGGCAAACTGCCTTTCAAAAACCTGCCGGGAGCTGCACAGAAATATTCACTATACTGCAGGAATATCGAGGGGTGGCTGTGTTATTCCCAGCGGATGTTCTCCTGCTCCTGGGCCGCTCCAAAAGCCTGCAACAGATCCTGCAATCTTGGTGAAGGCGTGTGGTTGCCTAAAATCACCTTGCCTAACTTAACCTCTTGTCAATCTCCTTTTGCTCCAAGACAGGCTGTGCCCCAAGACCCAGCATCTGAGCCGTTGCAGCCGGGAATTAGAGGAGTTGAAGGCAGAGAACCAGCATGGCAAAGGGGGCAGCTTTGAAGAGACCGGTTTAGAAACTTTAAAAGACTTGTGAGTTCTACTCCTGCCTTGGGCACACAAAAGCCAGCTGGGTGGCTTCGGTCCAATTGTGCTTTCTCAGGCCAAGCCAACCTCACAGGATGGTTGTCGCAGGCAAAATGGGAGAAGGAAGGAGTATTAGATACATTTGGTTGCCTTGAGTTAGTTGTAAAGTAATGCGGGCGGGATAAAAATCAACTAAATAGAAGAAAGAAAGAAAGAAAGAAAGAAAGAAAGAAAGAAAGAAAGAAAGAAAGAAAGAAAGAAAGAAAGAAAGAAGAAAGGAACTTTCTTTTAAGACAGATTCATGCCCCAGGGCAGTGTCACAGTCCCCAAGCGTGGTCAGCGCCATCCGTTTTAGTGTCGCGTTGCTGTGTGACGGATGCCCGAGATCAATTTGACACTCCCAAACCCCTTAATGAGAATTCATGAAGCAAGCTGAACGTCACCAACTCAGCTCCTACTTCAAACTTCAAAACCCCTGTGTGAGCAATGGGAGTTGCCTCCAGTGCTGGTCAAATTGGTTTTAACTGGTTTCTCAGAGATCTCCCCTCCTGTAGGCCTGTGTCATTGGGGGGGGGGGGGGGGAAACCCTTTAGCATTAGAATAAATCACCTGTTTTGAAGAATCCAAGTTCAGCGACCATTCGGCAAATGGGCTTTTGTCCCAAACTTGGCTAAGCCGCGCTGTGTCACCGCAACCCAGAATACTGACACGCCATCTGTCAATCCGGGGATGGCCGGCCGCTATCTGGGTGGCCAACTGGGTCTCTCTCTCTCTCCCCCACCCCTTTTAGCCGTGGGGGTGCTGGATTTCTTCGCAAAGAATTGCCTCCCTCGCTTTCACATCAGAGCCATTCTTCTCCCAACAATGGCTACTTGGGCAGCGGGCCTTCAAAAGGTCCCCAGGAAAGCGTGAGGAAGGGGAGGAGGGAGAGGAAAGAGGTCCTGGCAGCGGCCTCCGGGCTGTCTCAAGAGCAATGGGGGGGGGAGGGAGGGAGAACGAGGTCATTGGCAAGGGAAGAAGGTGGGTGAAAGTCGGAGGACATCTCCCATGCTGGCTGGAGTAAGTCGGAAGTGGGCATTAGGAATGGGCTGGAGTCTGGTTCTCCAAGCAAGATGCTCAAATCAAATCATCTGGGGAGGGGAAAACTGATAGTTATATACTTAATAGTTTCTCCCTCCCCAGATGATTGATTTCAACATCCTGCTTGGGGCACCAGACTCCAGCCAGCATGAGGAGATGTCCTCTTACCTTCACCCACCATCCATCCCTCTACCTACCTACCTACCTTAGTATCTATCTGCAATCTCTCTCTCATCTATCTGTCCATCTGTCTATATCTATCTAATCTATCATCTATCTAATCTTATCTATCAAATCTATCTGCTTCCTTGTTTTGCCTGCGTGCCTATCTGTCTGTCTGTCTGTCTATCTATCTATCTATCTATCTATCTATCTATCTATCTATCTATCTATCCATCCACTCATATCTATGTATCTATCTATGTATCTATCTATCTATGTATCTATCTATGTATCTATCTATCATCTATCCATCCATCCACCCACCCATATTTATGTATCTATGTATCTGTTTCTATCTATCTATCTATCTATCTATCTATCTATCTATCTATCTATCTATCTATCTATCTATCTTTCTATCTATCTATCTACAATCTCTCTCATCTATCTATCTATCATGGGCCTCTGTGGTGCAGTGGTTATAGTTTGGCTGTTCAAAATCTACCAGGCTCAAGGTTGACAGCCTTCCGTCCTTTCAAGGTGGTTAAAATGAAGGCCCAGATTGTTGGGGGCAAGAAGCTGACTCTGTAAAACCACTTAGAGAGGGCTGGAAAGCACTATAAAGCGGTATATAAGTCTAAGTGCTATTGCTATCTATCTATCCATCTCTCTCT
The DNA here is from genome assembly GCA_033807585.1 of Hydrophis major. Lineage (NCBI taxonomy): Eukaryota > Metazoa > Chordata > Lepidosauria > Squamata > Elapidae > Hydrophis > Hydrophis major. The sequence goes on along the minus strand of CM066342.1, from coordinate 14,045,712 downwards.
CTCTCTCTCTTTCTCTCTCTCTCTCTCTCTCTCTTTCTCATTTCTCTCTCAATCTCAGTCTCTCTGTCTAGTACAGGTGGTCCTTGACTTACAGTGGTTCGTTCAGCGACCGTTCGAAGTTACAACAACAATGAAAAAGGCAACTTAGCATTGTCTTTCACATTTAGGTGATCAAAATTCGGACACTTGGCAACTGACTCACGTTTACGACGGTTGCAATGTCCCCAGGGGAGAGGGGGAATCCCCTTTTTTGAGACCATCTGACGAGCGACATCCATAGGAGAAGCCAGGCTCACTTAACAACCGGGTCACCAACGATTCACTTTAACAACAGTGGTAGGAAAGGGGCCACAATGGGGGTCAGGGTCAAAACTCACTTAAGAAATACCCCACTTAGCCAATGGACATTTTGGGAGCTCAATTGTGGTGGTAAGTCAAGGACTTCCCATGTAGCTAAGGAGGACTGTGGGCTGCAAAGCTAAAGGTGCACTAAATACAGGGTTGGGGGGGGGATAAGGACCCCACCCAGGGGACGAAGACTCTGGGTTCCCTCCTGCAAGCATGTTTAGTCCTTCAAATAAAGGGCCCTGCCTCATGGTGGCCTTGCCGGAAGACCATTCATTCCCCCACGGAGCTCCAATTATAGGAGAACATGAAACCTTTTGCTGGCTTCCATAGGGAAAACAACCTCTCTAGAAAAATAAAAATAACAACTAGGAAGCTCACTTTTATTTTAATTTATTTTAATTTATTTAAATCAAGTTCAGACAAAAGGTAAGAGAGGAGAACTTAGGGGAACAGGAGCCCCGGTGCAAAAGTAGAGTTAGACCAACCAGGAAAATAATCTTTGTTCATTCCCTGGGAAGCAGAAAGCTGTGATTCAGAAAGAAATGAATGCTAAAACCCAAAGAAGGCAAAATCACAGTAAGAGCAGGGGAGGAAGCTGATAAAAAGTCCAGCTTATTTCAGTGAGACTCGGGGAGGGTGGGGTGGGGTTCTCCAATCCCCTCCCTATTTATTTATCTCAAATCGAGGTAAATAAGGGAGCTCTTTGTAGCCAAGGAAAATGGTCAAATATTAAAATATTGAATGGGTTTGCCTAGCTTCGGCACCAGCTTATATTCTCCTAAGTGACTCCTTCTAGGAGAAACCTCAAAAGGAAAAAGGGGGTGTAACTCCGCAGACTTTGTGCCATCCGAACAGAAGCCAGTCCCGTTCCCTCTCTCTCTCTCTCTCTCTCTCTCTCTCTCTCTCTTTCTCTCTTTCTCTCTGAAAGGCAGGAAGGTGTGTAGAAGCAATTAAGAAATGGGTAATTAATCCTGAATGGCAGCCCGGTCCTTAAAATTACTTTTAAGCAACTAGTGGTAGGTGGTCAAATTATACCTTTCCATCACATTTGGCGCTGCTGTAGATCACTTTTTTTGGCATTTTCTCATCGAAGGCAGAAAGGACTCGGAACAATTAAACCAAAGCACTTAAGTAATTCCACCTACTTTGCAGAGAGGGGGAAGTGAGAAACGGGCCTGCGAGCAAGCCTGCCTTGAAAGGTTTCGGAGAGAAGAAAAGAAAGGGAGGGAAGGAGAGAGAGAGAGAGAGAGGCAGGAAGAAAAGGTCTCTAATAGGTACTAAATCAGAAGCCTTAAGGTAACAGATCATTTGAACATTCTCCCACAAAAATAATACAGGAAAATAGCAGTGGGGGAAATAGGGACAGTCAATAGACTTACAACCAGTTAAAGTGGGTAGAGGGGGAGTGTGTGGGGGGGGGGAGAAAAAGAGAGACATCAGATGGATGGGTAGGTAGGTAAGTAGGTAGATGATGGATGGATGGACAGATGATTGATAGATGAGAAATAGGTAGATGAGAGGTAGGTAGATATATAGATGATAGATAGACAGACAGATGATAAATAGGTAGATGTAGGTAGGTAGGTAGAAAATAGATAAGATGATTGATGGATAGATAGATGATAGGTAGGTAGATGATATAGATAGATAGATAGATAGATAGATAGATAGATAGATAGATAGGAGGAAGAGAAGATAGATACGATAGATAAATGATAGAGATAGATAGATAGATAGATAGATAGATAGATAGATAGATTGATAGAGGGATAGATAGGTAAGTAAGTACGTAGGTAGATGAAATGGATGATAGATAGATAGACAGACAGATTGAGAGATAGATACATATTTCTAATCAGTGTAATACTTTTAGGTGAGAGTCCCTTTGCTATGATTGACATGCATTTGCCTGCCCTCTTCAAGACTGGGGGAGGGGGGCTGCCTCTGTCCCCACCAATCAAGTGCTTGGTAAACAGGCAGTCGGCACCATAGGGGAGACAGAACAATATTATTGATGGTCACAAAGCCAAGGGACAGTAGAAGAGAAGTCAAGAATTACAGAAGATCACAAAGCATCAAGATCTGAAAAAATGTGCCATAAACTGGCTGTAATAGCCCTAGTGGTTATGATCACCCTGAATGCCATAGCCAAAAAAAAAAACCCACCACTGGACATTGACAACATTTTCATCTGTCAATTGCATAAGGCCCCCGACTACTTGGATCCAACTATATCCCAAAGGACCCCAATGTTCTCCCGCACCCCAAGATTATTTCCTGGGAAGGAACAAGGGCAGCTTTACACAATCCCATTTCCCCTACCCCATCCCAGCCAGCGGTGGGGAAATCAGGTCAGGGAGCTTCATCCGCCCTGGGGAATGACAACACAATTCTCCCCCAAGTATTGGGCAAGGTTCTTTCTCAACTCTGCCCAAGGAGCCCTCGTCACGCAAGGCATCAGGCTGCCAACCTTCCGAAACATGGAGGGGGATTAGAGTGTCGCCTCCTCACATTGTGTCCTCACAGCAGCTGGGTGAGTCATGCGAAAGTGGAGCACCTTGCCCAAAGCCACCTCAAGCTTGCTCTTCATTGTTGGCTGCAACTTGAACTCCCGTGCCCATGTTCAACACCTAGCTGAGAAAGCACACACCTGCCTCATCCCTTCCCTCTTTCGTATGCTTGTGGGTGCACAGGTGTTCTCTCAGTCACCCCTTGACTGATTCATCCTTTCATGCATTCCTTCATTCCAAGACGGAAAACCCAACGGGTGAAGTCTACTTTCCAGTTCTTGGCAACTGCCGTGGAATGACGGCCTCTCCCTTCTTCCAAAATGTCCCTCAGCTTCTCCATCCAAGATCCTACCTTGGATGGCCTTCCATTGAAGAACCAATCCTGCTAAGCTCTGGAGCCTTGTCTACAGGAAGGGCCTAGGAAGCCCTTCTCTTCCCAAAGCCAAATATCCTGGTTGCTCACAAAAGTTCTCTTGGCGATGTGCTCTCTCGGGACATCCTGAACGGAGGAATCTCTGGAACTACATGCAAAACCCATGCAAAATATCCCAATGTTATGACTAGGCAGATACTGGGAGTAGGATGTGTGTGTCACGCATGAGTTATGCGCTCTGGGTTCTTGGCCTGTTATCGCAGAGGATCAATATAGCCGGAGCAAACTTTTTCCGTCCTAAAATTGAGAGGAAATGATTCTGGGCAGCTGGAAGGGAGAATTATAAAAGTTTTCACAATTATCTCCTCCCTTCCCGCCCCCCACACACATGCACACAAATACAGGATGTCGTGGTGGCATTTGGAAAGTATATTTACTAAGGAATCTGAGTTCATTAAAAAGGAATGCTTGCTTTTCGTCTTACAAGGAGGGAAAGGCTACAAGAGGCAGCTACTCCGTGTTTCTACCTGGAGCTTCTGCAAATCCAAAACAAAACAAAATAAAATTCAATTGAGGAGGAAAGCTTGTAAATAAATTTCGGAACAGCATGTAATTGTAAAGTTTACCACTGGAAATTTATCATTCTTTGAATGAGCTGTGAGAGGCAGATCTGAATGGATATTATTGTCTGGTTAAAATATCATACGTTTTAATCTTTTTTATTTTTCCTAATATGTACCTGGGTGTGGTTTTGTGTTCGCGTCACTCTGAGCATTTTATCCATAGGAAAGGGGATATGGGCATTCAATGCGTACAAATGAGACGAACGCGTGGCGTTTTAGCCCCGTTTGGACCAAGGGATTTTCATTACTTCATGGCTCCCCACCATCACAACCGATTGCTTGGATCAGAAGAGAAAAAAAAAGGAAAGATATTTTTGCTTCCTGGGAAAATGTTAGCCTGAAGAGATCTAAACACCGTGCGGTTCAGAAATGATGACTGGTTTAACTTCAGTCCAAGCAAAGCAGGTTTACCCACCCATACCCGAGCCGCTCACTTCAACTTTCCTGCTACTCCGTGGCTTCATCCTGCAACGCAGTTTGATGAATTATACATTATACAGTTTCGATCGGGATGAAATGGGCTGGGAAGAAAAGCCAGAATGAAAAGCACACGGCATGGGGTGGAGGAAGCACTCAAGTACAGACAAGAAGGCGAAACCTTTGGGAGAATGCGCCGCGCGGCGAAACCTGAGTCATTGAACAATGTTGTTTCTGTTTTATTTTCTGGGTTGAGAGCCGGCCTCAGACGACAATCTATAACCCTCCCAGGAGGGCAAATGAGGCCACCAAAGGGCTTTATCCTTATTGTGACACCGACTAGAAAGGATTATGGCTATGACTAGATCGGGTCCCTCGATAAGGCTTGGATTGAGCAATTAGCAAGAGGATGGGCGCACCGCCAAGAAGATATCAAGAGGGAGGAGAGTGCCTTCAGTCTTTGCGGGCAAGGAAGTATCGATGAAAAAAAAAAAAGCCGAGCCAAGCCAAGCAACCACATTCAGTGGCCAGAAGTGGAGACTTTGAACCCAGGCATGCGGATGGCCAAAATTGGGACAGGCAAAGCAGGCTTGTGTTTGAGATACCGAATTGAGGGCGCTCAACCCTACAGGGTTTGCGAGTCTTACGTTGGCATCCGAAGCCTCTACTCCAATATGGCACCAACGGGATGGGGAACCTTTAAGCCCAGGGGTATCCGAGCTTGTCAACTTTTTAAGGGTTGTGGACTTGAATGCCCAGAATTCCCCAGCCAGCCTGGTTGAAATCCACAATTCTTTAAAGTTGCCAAGCTTGGGACAGGGTGAGGAATCTGTCACCCTTTCCATTTCTCGGAAAATTGCAATTTAGAAAACTACGGCCACCCTAACCCTAAGACACATCAATCTAATAATTCCTGCCTAGACATTATACATCTCTAGGTGAGTGAAGGGGCAGAACCCTTGGACTTAAGTTTCTATACTTGCAAAAGGCACAAAAGGTTTTTAAAAAGATTTCTGGTCGATATCCAGAGTCTTTTCAGGGGTTTTATCCCGAGACTTGCCAAGGTATGTGCTAAAATAACAATCCCTTAGAACCTCCACAATGGTTTTTAAACCGGCCTTGGACCCTCTATAATTTACTGATTTTTTCAAAAACTTGAATGAACTTGTTTTGCTGTGCACTGGTAAATGATCCACCCTTTCAGTTAGCGTACCAGGCCCAGGAACTGAACTATTTGCAAAGTGCCATCAACGTTCCCAGCACAAGTGGTAATATTACGGTGATTTCCAAAATAAATGAATAAATAAAGCAGGATTTGGGCCTGCTTGGTAAATCCCAGGGTGGTAAAAGCCAGACCGGGAAGTCAAAATTCATTGTCCTGTTGAAAAAATACCCTTCGGTAGAGCCAAGAATCAAGATGGGATTCGAAAGAGCTTTTCCTACCACAACCCTGTAGATGCTACGCAGAAGGAACAAAGTGGAGTCTTCAAATCATTAGCCAGCATGGAAACAGAAGGGATAAAAGAAACCTATTTATTTTTGCCAGTGCAAAAGCCAGCCGTGTTCTCCAAGCTAACGCCGAAGTCAGAAGGCACCTTCGGCAACAAGTGGAGGTTTTTAAGAAGGGATGGACAATCCTTTGTGTGGAATGGTATTTAGCCATGATGGCGAACCTATGGCATGTGTGTCACAGCCATTTGTGCGGGCACGCGAGCCCCAGGCAAACTTACCTGCACTGCGCATGTGTGCGCCTCCCAGCTGGTTTTCGGCCTGTTTGAGGCCTTTTTCGGCCTCCCAGAGGCTCGAGGGAAGCCTCTGCAACCTTCGGAGGCCAAAAAACAGGCCCATTTTACCACTTCCGGTATTTCCGGAAATACCAGAAGTGATAAAACGGGCCCATTTTTTTGGCCTCCGAAGGTTGCAGAGGCTTCCCTCGAGCCTCTGGGAGGCCGAAAATCAGCTGGGAGGCGCACACATGCGCAGTGCAGGTCAGGGGACAGGGGGGATCATGCACACATTGCCTTCTGGGTACGAGTGTGCATGTAATTTTCGGCAGAGGAGCCAGCCATCACTGGCATATAGGGTCTCCTGCTCGAGCGGGGGGGGGGAGGGGGGTTGGACTAGAAGACCTCCAAGGTCCTGTTCCAACTCATCTTGCCTGGGATGTCTCTGCTACCCCAGGGAACGCATGGAAGAAATCGCCCTCGAATCCCGAGCCATTTAAGGCGATGCATTTCAGGGACAACATAATTTCTTCTCTCTTTTTTTTTTGTTTTTGTTTTCACAGTATCTAGAAATCCAGGCGACTTCCAGTAACAAGTTACACAAAAGGGAAAAGTCTGAAGAGCATTGGGTTGCTCAATCTGAACCAGGTCATTGGTCAAGTTCGGAGTATCAGAGCCAAAGGAAGAAGCTGGGAAGGGTTGGAGGAAGGGAAGAGAGAGAGAAAGAGAAAGAAAAACATTTTATATAAAGCTGTCTTTTTTCCCCCTTTTCTTTCTCTCTCTTTCTCTCTCCCTCTTGACATACACACACCACACTGATTAACCCACTTTCCCAGACTACGTGCCGTCTGCCGCGAGGGCTTAAGGCCTTGAAAAGAGCGAATATTCCAGACGCAGAGACAAAATAAACGAAACCTTGCCGCCCAAACATTCGACACAATTAGACTAAACTGTTGATCATTCCAAAGGGGCTTGGCAACGGGGAAAAGGAGCCAAGGAAGAAAGAAACTTTGAAAGGGAGACCGAAGCCAGCTTCAGTCGGGTTTTTTTTTCTTTCTTTCTTTTTTTTCTTTCTTGTGATCTCCAGAAAGCCTTTGCTCGTATTAAAACAAAAAAACAAAAACCCTGAGCCCATGGTACACTCTTTAAAGGGGGGCAGGGGCTAAGGTTGAGTTCTGCCTGCCACAAAACCCATCCAGGAGCTGAGGCCAGTCCTCCTCCTCTTTTTTTTTGTTTTGTTTTGTTTTGAGAACCTGGAAAGATGACCCACCATTTTCAAAACGGGTGTTTCAGTTAGGAATTCAAGGAGGGGAGGAGATGCACACGGGTAGACAAAACAATTCCAGCTCATCCGTCTCGGTCTGGCCGGGGGCATTTAACAGGAAATCCACCTCAAACATCTCTTGCGGGTTCCTGGGATAATTTTGCCTGGTTTGAGAAACGGAGACCGTTCGGGAGAAGTTCCGTCTCTTCCTCCTCCTCTTCTCGTCCCTCCGGTTGCCAAACTCTGGGAAAGTATTCCACGATGGTTTAATCCCACTTCTTTGCTTCTAAAAAGCACAAACGGCTTCAAATGAAGCATACAAGCGGTGTCCACCCGGCTCCCCCAGGTTCCTTCCCGGTGTGCCAAGTGGCGATGGGAAGAACACAACCCTTAGAGGTCAACCGTGGAAAGCAACGGTCACACCAACCAGACTAGCCTATCCTCGGTTCCGGATCCATCGGGATAAAGATGTAATATATGAAGTTTTCCGGAAAGAGCTCAAGGCACTTTAGACAATAGTCCCCTTATCATTTGGCCGGCGAGTCGAGGTGGGTTGCAAGAGAGCAGCTGGCTCCCAAGACAGTCAAGGAAGGTTCATGGCTTAAAGGTGGACCCCAATGTGGGACTTCCATAGTCCCAGGCTATTTATTTCTCTCATTTATATAACCCTCCATATCTCACAGGAAAGTGACTCTGGGTAGTGTATCACAAAGCTCTTGTGTATAATGCCATGTCCCTGTTATGGAGGGAGGGGGCCACCTCTATCTCTGTGTGTGTATGTCTCTCTCTCTCTCTCTCTCTCTCTGCCTCTCTTCCTCTCTCTCTCATCTATGGCAAGGGTGTCCATCCTTCGCCACATTAAGACATGTGGACTTCAACTCTCAGAATCCCCCAGCCAGCCATGCTAGGAGTTGAAGTCCTGAAGCCTTCATGTGGCCTTAATGTGGACACCCCTGATCTATGGGAGTCATTTCACAATCCTCTTTTCAAAGAACAAGTCATGGCACAAAGGGGGACGACTCCCCCCCCCCATCCATTCATTCATTCTATCTATCCATTTATTTGTTTATAGGGCCGGGGGTAAAACTGTCCCTCTGGCCTTTCTTCCGGTTCTTCAACGCAGGCCAAAAGGCCCTTTGATCTCCAGGCCAAAACCAAACCATGGCTCTTCAGCAAAGCTAGTATCATTAGGCAGTAGTAAAAAAAAAAAAAAAAAAAATCAAATCAAATGTTTTTCAGTTCCAAATGTGACAGTTGCCCAACCGTGACCTGCATGACCATTGCCAACTTACTAACTCTCAACTCGCTTTACTGACTCATATCTCAAAAGAGAATTTGGTTACTTCGTCTTTATTGTTTTTGTTTTTGTTTTTATTTTTTCAGAACAGCCTACTCCCTAGGCAATAGCTCCTTCCTCCACTCAGAGAGGCAGCATTTCACTAGAAACAAAGGATATCTCTACTTCCTGTGGAAAAGAGTGTTGGCTCCCAGGCAAAGCAAGCAGCCACCGCTGGCTTCTCAAGGAATTAACACTAGCCACTGGCTGATGGAAAGCCGCGCTTGAAAAAAGAGGGACAAAGCCCTCCAGGTGTAGCAGCTTAGCACCCACCCCTCTCTCCTAGAAGAAGGAAATGTTTGGGGAAATGTTAAAAAGGCAGGATAAAATATTTCCCCCCAAAAGAGAAATAAAAATCTTCAAGGAAACAGAAGCAGCAGAGTTTGGTGCACATTGGCCAGCCTATCAACAAGGCAAAATACTTCCAGCTTCTGGGTTATGGGATTATCCTTCAGGGCAAAGCCAATAGAAACCACACAACAAAGCCCCTCCTTTGCATCGGCCCAAGCTTGACTGAGATAACCTACAAAATCAGTTATGGGAGTCTGACAGCAACCAATAAAATACACGCCCTTGCCACAGGAACAGGAAGCTCAAGGGCAAGGCCCAAGAGAGGGTATAAATACTTCTCTCTCTCTCTCTCTCTCTCTCTTCCAACCCGTGAAATGGAAGGAAACGTTTCCTTTCGACCAAAGTCTCACCAACGCTCTCAATAAAACACAATTGTATTCATACACTCCAGGCCAAGGATGGCACAGATAACAGATAATCAGAGTTGGAAGGGACCTTGTAAGTCATAGTCCAATCCCCCGCCCAAGCGGGAGACGCTACACCATTTCTGACAAATGGCAGTCCTATCTCTTCTTGAAAGTCTCAAGGCCCACCATCTGGGGTAGCAGAAACGGCAGCAATGAAATCACAAACTAATATTTACTGCTTCCTAATTCTGCGTCACTCTTTGACCCTTCCATTTCCACACAAACCCACCTCCCACCTCCGGGCAACTAAGAACCTTGATCTACGTGTCTTTAGCAAGTTAACATTTAACAGTCATTACTACCAAATTCCAAGAAATTAAAAAAAAAATAAAGAAAAATAAACTCTTCGTTGCCAACTAAGAGGAAGGATCAGGGAGAACTTCTGGGTCGAACAGCTACTTCTCAGCCCGAGTTTCCTTGCTGTAGCCTCAATCTGGCACCAGCTTCAACTTTCTGGGATCCAAATTTTATTACTGCAAGTAATTTCTGAGCCTCCCCCACCAAACAAATAAGAATCTCACACAGGGGTCAATCCAAACGATCTGGCACAATTTAAATGTTTACCGGTAGTCCTCGACTTACAACAGTTTGTCTAGTTGCGACGGCACTGAGAAAAGTGACTTACGACCGCCTTTCCACACTTGTGAGCTTACGGTCATGTGATCAAAATTTAGACGCTTGGAAACTGACTTGTACTTAAGGCGGTTGCCTAACCCTAAGCCTAACCTCCACGGGGAAGCCAAATTCACTTAACAACCGGGTCACTAACTCAACAACCGCAGTGATTTACTTAACAACTGGGGCAAGAGAGGTCGTAAAATGGGGCAGTCTCCCTTAGCAACATAAATTTGGGGCTCAATTTTTCTGCTTGACCTCATTATGGATAGAAAGGCGGCATGGAAACTGATCTAACTCATAATCCTGGTTTTTTTTTTTACAAGTCCTTAAACCAGCCTTCCCTTCCCTATCACCTCCTGATCGGTGGGGACGGTGAAAACGTCCCAGCACGGCAATGAATCAAAGGTAGAAATCCAACAGAAAATCAAATCCTCCTGTATTCTTAGTTTTTGGTCCTTTAGCTGTTGTAAGAATGGGTATAAATTCATGATCAAGAACAGCTATATCTCCTTTAGACAGAATAGCAACCTTCCCCATAATTCTTCATTATCATAATTGCTACTGCGGTTTATTCTTTCCGGAAGGCAGGGGTTTCACCCTAATTCAGCAAATGCAAAAGCCGCACGCACCTATCTGCAGCGTTTGACACCTTATTCTCATTTCTGGAGTGATACAGTTTAGCAGAGCATGTGAAGGTTGTGGGGCAAGAAAGGTAAGAAGAAAAATTTGGAAACTCTTAGTCCTATCGAGCTGCTGTCCCTTAAGAGAAAACCTGTGGATTCTGGCATTAACCGGATGTATATTAAACGGAAGCTATAGATCAGGGGTCTCCAACCTTGGCTCCTGGAAGCCTGGTGGACTTCAACTCCCAGAGTTCCACAGCCAGCAAAGCTGGCTGTGGAATTCTGGGAGTTGAAGTCCGCCAGGCTTCCAGGGGCCAAGGTTGGAGACCCCTGCTATAGATGGTGGTTATTCTTTATGACAGTAACAATAAAGGGCATTGAGAAGGAGACTGTTAATTCCAAATATATTTCAGTCTGCTTCAGGCAGTAGAGCATCTATCTTTTAGGAGGCCCTGGGGATTTTCTTTCTTTTTTTTTTTTAAAAAAAGAAAAGATTCCTGCATTTGGGTTTTTGGTATTTCGACTCCTGGATACAGAATAGTAGGTACAAGCTTAATGGAGGTTGGCCTAAAGAGGCGACTCTTCGTGATGAAAAGTGAACTTTTAACCTTTGCTTAAACAGAAGGCAGAGGGGTTTTTTTCCTCCCTTTCTTTGGATAGAATTGGGAATGTATTCGATGCCCTGCCCTTTTTCCGAATTAAAAAAAAATGGTTGAGGAAGGATGTTTAGAAGAAGTTCAGGTGACATTCCTTAAAGACTGGAAGACCTGTGACTTCCCCCCCCGCCCCGCCCCAAATTTTTTTTTTTTAAATGCATCTTATGGGATTCCAAAGGGAGCGAATGAAGGCCTTAAAAACGAAGGAAAATAGGAAACAAGCAAGGAGCCCAGCCCTTTCCTCTCCAGCTTCCTGGTTTTAACTAGACGAAAGGAGGGAGGGAGAGAAACTTTGTAAAAACAGCCTTTTGCCACAGAATTTTCCCTGGTTTTTCCCCCGAAGAGAATCATAACAAAATCCCAGACTGTAATTGAAGTAAAAGAGAGAGGAGAGGAAGAGGGAGAGGGAGGGAGAGGGAGAGAGAAAGAGAGAGAGAACGAACTAACCCTTCATCCAAAGCTTTAGAATTATAACAAAATCTTATATCTGGCGGTGTGTTTCTGGTTTAGCCTTTTGCTGCAGTTATGTTCAACTTTTTTCTTTTGCATCAAGCCTTTAGTCCAAAGGGTTTTAGGAGGGATGTATTAAAAAGTCAGCTTCGAGTTCAGAGTTGTAAGCAAAACAACTCAGGGCGTGGAGAGCTGATATCCTGTTGGACAGCGGCCCGAAAGAACAAGGGGAAGGAGGCCGAGGGCTGGATGCTAACCAAACTTGCAAAGAATTTTGAAGAGCGATGGGCCTTAGAACAGGTACAGTTCTCCCCCCAATTTTCAGATTCTGTCTTAGAAGAAAAGGTTCTGTTAAATTTCCCAGGTTCTTTCTATCAATCTGGGTCCCAGTTCAAGACAACAACCTGAAAGGGAAAATTGTTTTCATTTCAATGTAGGTTTGATCTCCCACCCTCCAGCGCATAGCTGCCATGGGTTTGGGAGTAACTTGAAAACTGAGCAAGGAAGACTGCTGAACGTGGTTTTCCTGCAGTCCTACCAATAACCCCTAGTTTGATCATAGTTCTCACTTTTTGTCCCCCTTCTCCTTCTCTTCCTCCTCCTCCTCCTCCTCCTCCTCTTCTCTGCTTTCATTTTTTTTTCCCCCTAAAGGGAAAAAAATATTATTCCAGGCCTGGCAGATATATGTGTGTTTTCTTTCTTCCATAGAAACCGACCAAACAGTGAATCTTAGCCAGGCCCTAGAAATTCAAACAGCGAAGGGAAGGAGAGAAAAGAATGCAGGAGAAAGATCCAGAATGTGGCAAAATGCCGGAGGAGGAGGGAGTGAACTCGACTTTGCTTCCCCTATGGAAATGCAATTCAAGTCATAAAAGAAACCTTCTATAAAAACTGGAGGGTTGGAGGGGAGAGAGAGAGAGAGAGAGAGAAATGGTGAAGACAGAAGGAAAGTCAAGAACTCATCCGCACAGACTACAGACCAGAAGTCGAAGCCATATCAATTTTTCTTGCTTTGGGGTTCTGTTTTCTTTCCTTTTCTTTCCCTGGTGGCTGAGAATTTTAGGCACTTCCACCTTGGGGAAAGGAATCAGATTATGGGCCTGCAGTGTCATGTTAAGAATATACAACCACTGTGGGCTACAAAGCTAAGTCGAATTGCACGGTTGTTGTTTTTACTTGCTTTGGGGGTTTCAGCTCTGAGAATTAGAGATATTTGGCCCCGTCAGGGGTTTATTAATCATCCTAATAGGGTCACCCCACTTTTCCACTCCTGGGTGGGGGGTTTAAAAAGCACATATAGAGAGGAGAAGGTAGGGGGAGAGAAACACTGGGAAGAGCCAAGGTTTCTCTTAAAATGCTTTTTGGAGACAGCAGACCGAGGGGACGCACAGAAGAGGTAGACAAGCCAGTCAGCTAGGTACGTGACCTAGTTTGTCTGTGGCTTGCAGTCGTGTTCTTTCATCCCGCTCGGCGAGGGATGCCATGCAGTGATGGAAAGCAGCTGAGATGACAAGAAAAAGAGGGCTGTTTTGGGAAGCGTGGAGAGAAGAGGCCAGAATCACCATTTCTATATGCTCCACTGAAGATCGTTTCCATCTGGGCCCTAAGAAGCACATGTATTTATTTATTTTGCTTACGCCAAAAGTCCTGGGTTCAAGAAAGACGCAATGGGCGGAAGGAAAATTTGGGGAAACGCTTCAAACATGGTGGGGCTGATTTGGCCATAGAGAAAGCAACAGAAAGGGCCTCCCTCCTTCAAACCCCTCCTTTCCCTCCTTCCTCGCTCTGCTGGAAAGCTAATGGCTCACTCCAGAAGGCTGAAATGACTGTTTCAACAGATCCAAGGGGCCACAGGTTTCTCATTACCCTGAGCATGTACAAGATTTATGTTCCTTTTTAAATAAATATAAGTATCACCACTTGTCCAAATCATGTCTCTATTTTAAAAAAACAAAAACAAAAACTAATTGCATAAATTATCTAAGAGTGATACCGTTGCCACCACTCCCACGGCTACCTGTGATTTTATTCAATCCGTGCATTTCTCGGTGAGGATAAATTCAGCTTTCATTTAAGTTTCTGACCTAAACTAGCCTGAATCATTACAAAGCAGCCTTCCCCCTCCTGAGGCTGCCCAGATGTTGAAACCCTCACCCCAAACATCTGGAAGGTACCAGGCACTGAGAGGCTCTGTCACTGGACAATGAAATATTTTACGTACCATATTTTCCCAAGGACTCAAAAGGGTGTGTGTATGGGGGTGTTTCCTAGGTTTACCGCAAGGAACCACTGGCTCAGAGGTCTTGAGCAAAATTCCTTGGGTTTCATTCGTGTGGCTACATCGGCATCTTGGTTTGCAAATAATGACTAGATTCAGGTACCAGAACCAAACTAACCACCTTGTTTGCAACGTGCGATACGAAAGAAGAAACTTATATTAAAGACAAGACAATGGTCATCCTCTGAGGATAAGAGGTAGACTAGATACCTTAGATGATGTGGTAGATAGGCAGACAGATTGCACGCTTCCGTATTTTAAGGATAACACTTTCTTAAGCACCCGCCAAACTAATCATACTTAAAAATCACCCAAAAATAAATTGAACTGCTTTCATTACTTCCTGCCCAAAATATTCTCCCAGCAACTGCAGCTGGGATATCATAAAGATACTTGTTTATTTCTCTCTCTCTCACTCTTTGCTTTTCAATTTACACCTGTATTTATGAGAAAAGGGGAAAAGCAACACCCACCCATTCTAAGTTAAGTTCTAAGGCTCAAAATCCAGTTTAATCACTTTACGTCCAAGCATCTGTCTTGGAATTCACAATAGCAACACACTTTTTGGGGACACAAATTGCAGGGAAATGGCTAGGTCAGGACTTTAAAAAAAATATTTTTTTGAGGTGACCGCAAGGTTGTATTGAGCCATTCCCTCTGGTGTTATACCTGCACACAAAGTCACAATAAGCACTGCGCTTGTTCCCCGCCAAACTTCCCCATCATCCACCAGTGAACAAGGAAATGACACTAAAATAGACTGAATTATTCATGCAGGGGTGTCCAAATTTGGCAACTTTAAGACATGTGGACTTCAACTCCCAGAATTCCCAGGCCAGTATGCCTGGCTAGGGAATTCTGGGAGTTGAAGTCCATACGTCTTAAAAGTTGCCAAGTTGGGACACCCCTGTCTTAATGCAAAGAGAGCCAGGTCTATTGGTTAAAGCATCAAAGCTAGAAACCAGAAGACTGTGAGTTCTAGTTCTGCCTTAGGCAAAAAAAAAAGCCAGCTGGGCAACTTTTGGCCAGTCACCAGGAGATTGGGAGTTCCTGTCCTGCCTTAGATATGGAAGTTCCTCTTTTTCAATTCACAGGGTTATACCGTAATTAGGGGCGGAAATAGGAAGGGGAAGCAGTATTGGGCATTCTCTATTCTCAGCAATTATTTACCCTTCCCAAAATGGTGTATCCAAAGGCCTTTACGATGCCTTCATAAAGCAAGTGAAAACCCACCTCATGCATTGTGGGAAGACTCACTGGTGTGTATTTGATTATTTTAGCCCCAGCAGAAGTCTTTTGACTTCTCCCCAGGTTGTTAAATCTTCATCCCTGCTGCAAAGGCCCCTAATTAATTTGATTTCTGCTATCCAGCAGCTGTTTTAATCAACCATATGAATTTTATCATCCCGCTAGGTTTATCCTCACCATCGCTGGCTGCTGTGGTTGGTCTTCGGTAAGGGAGGCCATAGATGCTGCCTTCAAAATATGACGTTTGTTTAGTTAAATAATGTCTTCAGTACGCTTGTATTTGTGCGGTTATTCATTAAATTAGTTAAAATTGCATTTATTTGTGGCCTGTCTAGGAAAAGCCTTTGTTCTGAAAAATTACTGTACTGGCTAAGCAAGCAGCATGAAAATAAAACATACGTTCTCCTTGGTTGTTAACATTGGCGAGCCCTTTTTAATTCCTCCACTACAAGGATGGTCAAAACTTATGCAGAAAACCCTGCACTGCGTGAACTTAAGTCAGGTAGTCCTCGAGTTATGGCAGCTCACTTAGTGATCATTCCAAGTTACAACGGCACTGGAAAAAAGCGACTTACAGCCATTTTTTCAGACTTACGACTGTTGCAGCCTCCCTGGGGTCACGTGATTAACATTTGGATGCTTGACAACCAACTCACACGTACGACGGTGGCAGTATCCTGCGATCCCCTTTGGCCAACGAGTCGGTGGAGCAGCCAGATTCACTTTATGATGGTGGCAAGAAAAGTCGTAAAATGGGGGCAATGTTCACTTAACAACCATCTCACTTAGCCACAGAAATCTGGGGCTCAATTGTGGTCGTAAGTTGAGAACTACCTCCAATGGCAACATGGGTCTAGCTTGGGTGGGTCTAGACCAGCCACTGGGCCACTTTTAGCCTGGCAGACTTCAACTCCCAGAATTCCCCAGCCATGTTCACAGAACGGACATTGTGGCTTAAAACACAGCGTGGTCCTCACACTGCCTGAGGACAACAGCTGTTTCCCAAAGAGACCATCCCACCACCACCCCAGTTTAAAGGTTTGTGCAACCCCAGAGACAATGGGTCCCCCCCTCCTTTGCCAACGTCACGTGGGAACCGTCCTAAGGATGCTATCCCAATTGTTACCATCTCTGGAAGAAAAGCAACTCAAGACACACAGAGGAAAGTTGCGCCAGACGGTCTGTAGAGGAGAAGGATAAAAAAAGGCAATTAAGGCCTTGCCAATTTGGGCCGGGGCTCCTTCATTCATCCTCTCTAAAGCCAAAGGAGGCCCATCGCCATGAGCTGTCTGGAACCCAGCCCCAAATTTTAAAAAAGGATCTCAGAGCGAAGGCAGAACGTGCCATTAGGAAGCCATTAAAAAGCCATCAGAGATGAGGAGAGAGAGAGAGAGAGAGAAAGAGAGAGAGAGAGAGATGCACCTGGGCGCTTTCTGCCTCTTGTCCTCTTCCTAACCTCATTCTGGGCCATTCCTTTCCAGATAAATATCTTGCACAAACAAAATTACCTTTGATTGCACCAGCCGCTGAACTTCTTCTCCCGAGAAGAAGTTCCCACTGCAGGGAGTGGTGTTGCCTTGCCACACAGACGTAAACAAAGGGGAGCAGACGAGAAAAACAAGTTTTAATTAAAGCCACTTCGGTGTAATCAATTTTCCCTTTCTGCTTGTCCACACCGTTTCTTCTAAATACATGTCTGAAGGAGTAACAATGCTCTACAGACTGGGGAGGGAAAGGTGGGGGAAGAAGAAGTCGACAACTCCACACACCTCCACAAAGGTGGAACCTCAAAGATTTTCCTTTGGGAAAATAAACAAGCAATCAAGCAAACAAGCTTCCATCCCACATAGGAAGTTTGTGCTGGAGGATAAGTTTATGACTGAAAAGGAAGAAGCATCGCTGGAGGTGGAAAAACAAGACAGAAGACAGTTACGTTGCCCAGACAAAACAAACAAACACACAGATCAGGAGGAAACTAAATAACTGATATTATAAATAACCACAGATCATCATCTCCAAATAGGCTAACCTCGGCTCCTCTCTTTTTGTAACTCTTCCCACCATCTTTTGCTTTCTTCCCAATTTGGCTTCATGGACCGTTCCGGGGTCTTCATAATCCAGTGGAGAAGGCCCTACCTATCGCCAAAGAAATATGTGCTCACTACCAAAAAAAAAAAAAAATGGCACTGCATCTTCCCTTGTCCACTTGAAAAACCACATTGTTTCCTTGATAACAGGCGTGTGAGGATAGGTTGCCAAGATCTAAAACTCACTGGAAGTTGACACCCTACCCTGAAAACACACAATCCCAAACCCAGATTTTGTGTTGTTCTTTTTTTTTAAAAAAAAAAAAGACAATGAAGTGGCCAGGAAGGAAAGATTCTTCTCTCTTAAATTGGATTGACAGTACCGACTCTGCACATGACCCAATTCTTACTTCTATCTGCACCAGATTTCCCAATTGCATGGAAGCGAATTCTTGGTGTGCGGCTGGCAGGCAAGTGGGAAAGCCTTCACACAACCTCCAAACCCTCCCAACACCTATTCCCCGCCCTGTCCCATCCCCGCTTTCCCTAACAGGTTGCTGCAGCAGCAGCATAGAAGTTTTGATGTCTAGTCAGGAGGTGAAAAGCACAGACTGGCTGTTCTGTTTTCAGAGCTTCCCTCCCTCTGCTTCCTTTTCACTGCTACTGCTGCTGCCCCTGCCAGTTTCCTGGCCCGTCTGACGCCTTTGCATTGACTCGTTTTGCAGACTTCTTAAAGTCACAGGGAGACATTTTGGGTGAAGAGCTGCCATACGGGTAGCTAAGAGTTCCCAGGTCGTAGACCGTGTGCAACCGTGGTCTCATTTGAGCCCCCCCAAAAAGGATGGCACCGTGAAATCAAAATAAATCATGGTTGAAAACTGCTTCTGGGTGACTCAGAAAACAAAGAGTAAAAATAATGCTATAAGAGACCAAAGCTAACAAGGGCACTAAAATCCTGGAGGGGAAAAACGTGTTTTGAATTCTCTCCTAAACAGACATAAGAATGAGGCATATACTTCAACTCCAAATACCACTGATTCCCCCATAAGGATGGGTCGACCACCAAAAGAAAAAGAGGCTAAAAGGGGATGCTGAAGTCCAATAGGTGCCCAGCAAGCCGGGCAAAAGCAACCTAAGAATGTGGGATAAACCGTATAAAAGGAAGAAAAGAAGAAATAAAACAGATCCAGATGCCAAATATTGGGCTGTGTGTCTAAAATGAAGAAACTATCTTTCTTAGATACCAACACAGACAGCTGTCACTGGCAAGAAAATGATGGAATTATGTTTTATGGATAGGGATATATATATATATAATCTATGTCAGGGGTCCCCAACATGCCAGAAACCGGGCCATGAAAACATGCGAAACCACACTCCCTCTGGCCCATGGACAAACCTCTTTCCAAGGAACCAGTCCTGGTTAAGGTTGGGGGCCACTAGTCTACTATGTCAGGGCAGCTGCATTAACTTTACGACCTGTGGACTTCAACTCCCAGAATGCCTGATGAATGAGCATGGCTGGCTCAGGAATTCTGGGAGTTGAAGTCCACAGCTCTTAAAGGGGTAATTGTTGCCCACCTGTGGTTTTGCCAGTTTGTTTGGACACACATGCACGTTCATTCACTGGACTTCATGCCAACCGAGAGTGGAAGAACCTGAGGCCACAGTCAAGCCCACTGTCTAATTTTTGGCAGTCACAGATTTCCCCCCCCCCTCTCTGGAGGTCCTGGGACACAGAGATTGTAAACGTCCAGTCTTCGAGGCCGCAGTTCTGGAGGATAGCCAGCTCTGGACAGCTGTGCAAAAAAAGCATGCAATTCTTCAGCCTTGCCCAGTAAAATTTCTCCCCGTGGTAGGAAAACACTGCTTGAAAAAACACAAGTTGGCTCGGTCACGGATTCAAGAAAGCACCCTGCTGCCAGCCACAACTACAAGTCCCATAAATTCTTGCCAGCGTGACATCCTCCCATATTTATTTAGCTGGACTCTACAAACTCCAGAGAGGCCTTTTTTTGTCAGCAAATAATCAGAAGAGAAAGGGCATTTTGGTGAAATGGTGCTTGCTTGGTGCTTATCTTACGTACTTTTCAATTCCAGGTGAAAGTATTTTTCAATTTCCTAAATACAGTATTTTACTGGCTTGTAGGGCAGAGCTGCTGAGTTTATGCTGTGCTTTTTTTTTACTGCATTTATTATCACAACTGTTTCGTGCTATTCCTTTTTATCTCTGCTATGCAGCTATTTTGATTGTTTAATATACAGTAGTTTCATTTTATAGCACATGGCTTTTAAAAGGCTAGCACGCCTAGCTGCCAGGAACACTGATTGAGAAATAGTACTAGAAAAATATCACCGAGGAATGGAGTATTTGGCTGATGTTGATGAGTGTTAACAGTCCAAAGGTCTGGAGCATGTCTGGTTCTGTCAAGCCTAACAATCAAAACAGAAGCACTGGCTGTGTACAAAAACATAGAGGGATAAAGTACCTTATTCCAGCAAGATTAACAACAGTGGCAATTTTTGGTATCTGACTTTTTTAAATAAATTGGCTTGGGAAAACCCACTGAATTTATACCAAATATGAAAATCAACGTGTATATCAAATGAGAAAGAAAGGCATCAATGTAGCGTTCAGAAAAGAATATTGTTGTTGTTTTGGTATTCTTCAAAAATCTAAAATCAAGTCAATCTTCTGAAACCATTGCTTTGAGCGCTGAAGTTTTTTGGATTATTTTTTGCGTGGCCTATATTTTCAAGTGAACTGTGGCCACTGA
Organism: Hydrophis major; assembly: GCA_033807585.1. Lineage (NCBI taxonomy): Eukaryota > Metazoa > Chordata > Lepidosauria > Squamata > Elapidae > Hydrophis > Hydrophis major. The sequence goes on along the minus strand of CM066342.1, from coordinate 14,025,682 downwards.
TTCCTATATAGCACGTAAAATAACAAAACGTCCTTGGTGGGATTTTGTGATGCAGTTCTTGGCCCAAAGCCTATGTGTGATGGGAAAACTGAATACACACTACATGTTTTCTCCTGCGTCCTAATTTGAAGGATGGCACTGATCGCAGATAGCATGGCTAAGGATATATTTTTTTAAAAAAATAAAATTCTGACCTGGCAAATTCACTGGCATGCAATTCCTCTACAAGAAAACTGTGAGGTTAAATCCAGAAGCCCTCTGCATCTGTAATCCAGATGTGAGGATTAGGTGCAGGAACGACAGAGGCTGCACTACAGCTTGGGGTGGGGTTCTGTCTAAGAATGGACAGAGGCAGAGGAATGAAACAGGACCTACACTTGCCCACCCAAATATAAGATTGTACCCCAGCATCCTAAAAACACACCCCTAAAAGCACCTCCAATTTCAATTTTAGTGCCTCAGAACTGCCCAGCTTGTAGGCAGGAAAAAAATAAAAGAAAGGAAGGAAGGAAGGAAGGAAGGAAGGAAGGAAGGAAGGAAGGAAGGAAGGAAGGAAGGAAGGAAGGAAAGGAGGCAGCTGCTGTTGCCAGTGTAGAAAACCACCCTAGAGAAAACTCTGCCATGCCAGCTGGAGGAAGTGATTAAAAATTAAAGCAAGCTGCGAGATACAGAAAGCTGGAAGGGCGTGTGACTGCCAGGACTTTCAACTTCAGCTTTGTAAATGAATCTCGCCTTCGCTGCACAGATCTCCACCCAGATCTCATGGAAGGAAACTCAGGGAGGGGGTGGGTGGGCGATCATTCCCCATCCCCCACCCCACTCTGTTCTCAAAAACACCAGCCTTGGGCCTGCCTTTTTTCCCCACAATGAAAGGGCTGAAGGCAAGGAGCAAGCCCCCCCCCCGGACCCATCTTAAGAAGGGTGATTTGAGATTTGGCTGCCATGTTATGGAAAAAGGAAAAAAAAAAGACTTTGGAAAGAGTGCAGAGGACAGCCATGAAGATGAAGAGGGGGTCTGGAGGCTAAAACCTTCGAAGAACGGTTGCAGGAATTGGGCATGTCTACTTTAATGACGAGAAGGAGTCGGAGCGACAGGATAGCAGTCTTCCAATATCTCAGGGGCTGCCCCAAAGAAGAGGGAGTCAAGCTCTTCTCCAAAGCACTTAAAGGCAGGACAAGAAGCAACGGGTGGAAACTCACCAAGGATAGAAGCAACCTAGAAATGAAGGAGATATTCCCTGACTGTTAGAACAATTAACCAGTGGAACAACTTGCCACCAGAAGTTGTCGGTGCTGAATCACTGGAGGTTTTCTAAAAAGAGGTTGGACAGCCTGAAATGGCCTAGGGCTTTCTGCTGGAGAAGAGAGTTGGACTAGATGCCCTCCAAGGTCCCTTCCAACTCTGGGGTGAATTCCTTCCAGGTTCAGAGTTGGGGAGGGCGGATTACAGACGGCCGGGGCCTTGAAACAGCTTTAACAATTCTCCAGGTCAACCATAGGAGTGAGTGTGGGGAGGGGAGGCCCAGCGAGACTCCAATTCTTCTTTAGAGGCTCATTCTTCCGCTCACCCTGATCTTTTTTTCCACTCAATTATCTGAAATCCATCATTAAAGTCGTCATCCCCCCCCCCCCCGACCCCGACCCCCGAAAGGAAAGCTACAAGTCTCAAGGTTTTGTTTTGTTTTGTTTTTCTCTTTGCTCGCGGGGCAGCTGGGGTGCAGGCAACAGAATGCCAGAGACCCAGCAGGGAAAGTGGGAAGGCTTGGAACAAATAAAAAGAAAGGTTGTATAGCCTCTCTCTCTCTCTCTCCCCTCCCCGCTTTCTTTTTTCTTTCTTTCTTTTTTTTTTTGTCCCCTGGCCCTCTTTTCCTCAATGCAGCTAATTCTGCGGTAATAAAGCATTAACAATGACCGTGCCCGG